>OX381721.1:12354194-12681877 GCA_947462335.1 Harmothoe impar | reverse complement strand
TATCACTAGTATCAGGACCTGGGGCGTTTCCCTTTTCTATGTGTTCCCTTGAATAAGATATGACAGATATCCTCATCTCATCCACAAATTGAATTGAAAGAGCTACTTTTGAATCGGATTACAAAATTAATAAAGATGATGATGGAACTTTCATGAACATGTTTGTACAGACATTTTATCTTATTTGATTGTAAAGATTAAAGAGTAATATGGATGCAATGTGCTTTTATTGATGTTTTTAAATAAAGATATCTTGGTGGATCGGATCTGCAGCCCAGACACTGCCAAAGAAGCGGGAACAAAAAGTGGCCTCATTCCAGATTTCGGAGAACTCCCATCTGTAATGGCCTACGTGCCATATCAGACCATCTTATTAGGATTCTATAAGTTCTCAGACTTAGAGTTCACGTTGAAGTCATGCACATATTGAATATAGGCAGGTAGTAAAATTACCACTTTAAGGGCCGCATAATGCTTAAATGAAGTATGCCCTTCATCGTCATCATGTATTCATGCAGTCATGGCTATAGTAACTTGCAAGTGCTGCATTCAAGCATCATGCCAGCCGTATGGGGTTGATGCACTCCCGAGCGGTTGGCATGATGCATAAATGCAGCCCTAGCGAGTAGACTTGCCAGGGTTGCATGCATGTATCATGACGACCAATGGCCTGACTGGGCATGATACAGGTTTGTTATCAGTACTTGGACTGACAGTTAAGGCACTACAGATGTACACCAGTGGATGTAGATAGGCTGAGGACTACTTCATTGATTGCTTGTGATAACTCAGTATAAGGTACTCCTCCTCCAGGGTGAGGCAGGTAGGGTCACCGTGATTGGGGCATACCTGTGTGTACCGCCTCACCTGACCCCTCACTCCTCCAGGGAGGCGTTTTTGTAATAGATAGACTATTGTTATGCGAGGCTAACTCAAAATAACTACAATAAACTGCATGGCACCAGCCACTCTACAGTAGTTATGTTTTGAGGTAGCGCCTCACATAACCATTGTACCGGTATATCTGTTTTAAATCACAGCTCTGCGGTTATGTGCGGGGATGTAATAGATACCCTACAAGTAACTGAGTGTATGTCATAATAACCACGGCAAACTGACTGGTGGCCTCATAGGTCAAGACAAGGTGTTATACACCGAGTCGATGACCAGTGGGCAGTGGGTATAAGGCATACCAAGGTACAGGTGTAGTCTATCTGGCTTAACCCTCGGGTATGCGAAATAACCCAGGTCCCAGGTGCGAAACCTTTGTCTTAGGTGTCACCCGTGGGTTAAGTGAAAATTCTCGGGAGCAGAACATACGTCACACAGTACAGCGTGGCCCTTATCAGGCTTATCTCCCCAAAGATAACACCTCCCCAAAGGGGTCTAGATACATAGGCAATGTACTAGAAAAAGGTGTTAGAATCCTTATCGCAAGAGATCTAGTTAACCTACAACAAAATGCATTGCAAAATCTGAAAGATATTAAAAATATCCTCTATAATTGAGATGCATTATGTTCTAGTGCCAATATTTGAAGAGAAAATTGCAAAAAGGTGACTTTTTCTAGTACATTGCCTACGTAGCTAGACCCTTTGCCTGCCCTTAGCAACGAGGCCTCCTGCTCCCAAGAATAACCAAGGTGTGAAGTCCTTTGTCTTGGCCGTCCACCGTAGGTTAAGTGAAAATAACCAAGGTGTGAACTCCTTTGTCTTGCCTCTCCGCTGTGGGATTATATAGGGGAAAAGATTGGCAGGCCGAGGGGGGGGGGGGGGGAGAGAGCTGTCATACACAGTACCAAAATTATGGGTATTGTAGAAAATTGGATGTGCACTCTGATTTACTAGGGAAGTTCAAAATCATGCGATTTGTGTGCAATAATGTTCTTATTTGTTGAAAAAATAGCTGCCCCGATCCAATGGCTCTTCTTGAGTTGCGATACGATCAGAACACATGAAACCGTTGTGCTGCAAGCTACTCCAAGGTATCATACCAAGGTCCATCACGTGTGTGCGGGTGTCACCTGCACCAGCCGGGGTGTGGAGCTCGAGGCTTTAATTTGATAACTCTGTATTGCATAATATCAGTGCTCAGAATTGTTATCTTTAATACTGTCTTTTTCAAAAACCTTCAGGGGATACATGCTGCACCGTAATCAAATTAATCCTGGAGTCAGCCCATGGCTACCACGCCCCAGAATCAATGTTGTATGACATGGAGTATTCTGGGGTAACTGTAACTGCTATATTAGTGTGTTTAATAACAATAATGGGTGTGGTAGGGCCAAGGTAAGCAGGTCTGGTTGATGGTGAGCACTCATCCATGTGGCACTATGGGAGGTCTAGATAGAGGGGCCCCATGTCGCATGTCGATTTTAAGAAATGACTATGTCCCATGTCACTATTTCTTGAATTTCCCATGCCGCATATCACTATTTATATATTAAAGGCTCAAAATGTCCATGTCGCCATGTCGATTTTAAGGGTCGACCCCCGTACTATGCACTGGGGCCAGGACGAAGGGGGTAACTGTCAAGAGGCCAACATTGGCAACAAGGAATACTGGACAAAAGTCGACTGCCCCCCCCCCCCTTCCCCATTCACCACTCCAGTCACATGACCGCTTCGCTAGAGGTCACCGCAGGGGTCATCTGGTGCCTACGGCCGGAGACAAAGCCCAAGGTCACCACAAGGTCACAACACACTGGAGGTTATGACTCCTCCAACCCCCCCCCCCCCCTGTGCCCAACACACACACAGACACCTTGTCACTCCCTTTTACACCTTCATTCTTTACCTCGGCCACCCACCATCAGTTACCTTTACAATGCGCATGCGTGAGGAGAATACGGACGGGATGTGGTAATTAGGTCACACTTCCGGCCCCGGCACCACCTTGACACGACCCCGGCACCGGGGGGGGGGGGCGGGGGGGGGGGGGGGGGGGTGCCGACCTGCCCTCACCCCTCACCTCGTCCTTGATGTGGGCCTTGACCTTGGCCGTTTGGATCACTGCCAAAGCTAGAGGGTAGCGATCACCAGCGATGTGTGTGTGTGTGTGTGTGTGGGCGGGGGGGGGGTGATCCATCCCTCCCCACACACCTCTCCAATTACACTACAGTACACTATATTCCCACACACCTCAACAGGTACTACCCCCCACCCACCCCCTGGTATACTGCACATCCTATACTACAGTTATTTCCTTGCCTGCCTGGTCCTGCCTCTTTCCCCCGTTCCTCCAGTAGCCCCCCGCCGGTCCCTAGGCGGTCAGTTATCTTAATAACGGCCTCAGTTACCATTAAATCATATTCTCCTCCTGACAGTTCCTCGGGAGCTAGAGAGGTCATGACCTTGGGCTATGTCATGGTCGCACTGATGGATTATCTTCCCATGCTTACTCCAGCTATCCAATCCCCCCCCCCCCCTCCCTCCCTACTAGAGGGGTCGTAATCCCAAATCCACCAAGCCTCACTTGTTAGATAACAACACAAATTATGTCAGGTGAGTTTCACCCTATCCTGGTTTAAAAGACCGTTACCCCTCTGTGCCCCTCTCGCTTACTCGTATACAAAAACATCTATGGGGGTTAGGTCCAAGAGTAAGAGGTAGAAGAGGTAGGGGTTATGCCCAGGGATGAGAGTTAGAAGAGATCGGGGTTATAATGTCCAGGGGTGAGAGGGATGAGAGATGTGGTTATGTCCAGTGTGAGAGGTAGAAGAGATGGGGATTATGTCCAGGGATGAGAGATGGGGTTTATGTCCAGGGATGAAAGATGGGGGTTATGTCCAGGGGTGAGAGGTAGAAGAGAAGGGGGCCATGTCCAGGGATGAGAGGTAGAAGAGAAGGGGGTTATGTCCAGGGATGAGAGATGTGGTTTATGTCCAGGGTGTGAGAGGTAGAAGTGATGGGGGTTATGTCCAGGGGTGAGAACGAGGAGAGATGGGGGTTATGTCCAGGGGTGAGAGGTAGAAGTGATGGGGGTTATGTCCAGGGGTGAGAACGAGGAGAGATGGGGGTTATGTCCAGGGGTGAGAGGTAGAAGTGATGGGGGTTATGTCCAGGGTGAGAACGAGGAGAGATGGGGGTTATGTCCAGGGGTGAGAACGAGGAGAGATGGGGGTTATATCCAGGGGTGGGAGGGTCAGGAGCCCGCCCGGTCAGTGCACTATAAATAGGGGAGGGGCTGCTGAGGACATTTATATTTATAACTACCCATATAAATCATACGCTGCCGACGTATTCCTGTAAATTGCTGATTCATGGCAAAGATTTAGAAGAAGATGTATTAGTGCAAATGAAATGCATTACCTCTTGCTCATTATTTGATTCAAAGAAAGATAGAGGCAAGAATTATGTTCTCAGCGAAATAGGACAACTCATAACTCAGAAAAATGGGGAAAGGGAAATTGGATTAGTGTCTGGGGACACATTTTATATACACATGTATGCATTATGGAAATGTTTTTATTTTAAAACAAGGCATACCATTACACATGTACAAGTAAAATGTAGGGTCCCACCCTACTGACTGCAGGCTGCAGACACTGAGGGGACGAGCTGGCAGCGGACACATGGTAGGGTAGAGATGAAAGCCCCATAAAACAAGAGGAGGCCCCACTCCCCTATATGTCACTGAATGCCTGGTCCTTAATACTGCAGTGCGGCCCCAAGTGCAGCAGTCTCTGGTCGTGCTGAGATCGATACAGTGTGACCTGAGGCTGCTGCTGTAGAAGTCAGGGCTGACGTAAATATAAACACACTGTGTGGGGGTACATATATATATATAAACACAGTGTGTGCTGTAAGTGGGGGTACATATAAATAAACATAATGTGTGAGTTGTAAGTGGGGGTACATATAAACACAGTGTGTGAGCTGTAAGTGGGAGTACATATAAAGACAGTGTGTGTGCTGTAAATGGGGGTACATATAAACACAGTGTGTGTGCTGTAAGTTGGGGTACATATAAAGACAGTGTGTGAGCTGTAAGTGGGAGTACATATAAAGACAGTGTGTGTGCTGTAAATGGGGGTACATATAAACACAGTGTGTGTGCTGTAAGTGGGGGTACATATAAACACAGTGTGTGAGCTGTAAGTGGGAGTACATATAAACACAGTGTGTGTGCTGTAAGTGGGGGTACATATAAACACAGTGTGTGTGCTGTAAGTGGGGGTACATATAAACACAGTGTGTGTGCTGTAAGTGGGGGGTACATATAAACACAGTGTGTGTGCTGTAAGTGGGGGTACATATAAACACAGTGTGTGTGTGCTGTAAGTGGGGGTACATATAAACACAGTGTGTGCTGTAAGTGGGGGTACATATAAACACAGTGTGTGTGCTGTAAGTGGGGGTACATATAAACACAGTGTGTGTGTGCTGTAAGTGGGGGTACATATAAACACTGTGTGTGTGCTGTAAGTGGGGGTACATATATTATAAACACAGTGTGTGTGCTGTAAGTGGGGGTACATATAAGTTTACATAATACACGTGCTGTAAGTGGGGGTACAGATAAACACAGTATGTGTACTGTAAGTGGGGGTACACATAAACACAGTGTGTATACTCTAGTTTTGAGTTTGGATTATTTTATTTGGTTTCATCACATACATGGGGCGCTTTTAAGCAAAACCAAAAATGAATGGTCTAGCGAGATGTTTGTGTGCTGTAAGTGGGGGTACATAGAGGCTAGCTCTCAGGGCTGCATTGGCTCTGATTGCAAGTAAAGATGATACATGGGAATGTGCTAGAAAATGCCTATGGCCTGATTACTACGAGTACACAATTCCCCTACTTGGTACTGCTACCCGTGCATGTTGCTGTGTGCAGACTGTATTATGTATGTGGTGATGATTGAGTGGGATGAGGATAGACCTCCTGCATGGGGTCATGTACACTAACGGGGGTCGTCCCAGGGTGCTCACATGCCGACAGGGCACCTCAGGGGACGCCCTGACCCCATCCCCCTATAGCCACACCCGACCTTCAGAATAAACATAGCAATGTCCTATTAGAGAATATCATAATGTACCATGTGTAGCATATATAGCGTCTAACGGCTAGTATTATAAAAGGTGGTATAAAGCAGGGGCGGATTATGGGGGGGGGGGGGGGTGGACCCGGCGTGCGCCCCCCTATTTTTCTGTATATTTTAATTTTGCAATTTCCAATACCCCCAGTACATTGCCTATTTCACGCCCCCCCCCCCCCTTTTCCAAAATCTTGGATCCTATACCAAGGTCTAGACTACAGGTAGAGAAATATGTATAGATAGCCCCAGAGAACCTATTAATATCTATGACAAAAGAGCATGGCCATGGGTAGGCATGTATCATATTATGACATCAGCCTGGCGGGACAATTCATTAGATCACTCAGACACAGAGATAGAGCAAAACATAAATTAAAAGAGAAAAACATTATATAAAATATTTCCATCGTCAAGAAGACGACAGGTCAGCAGAGCACATTGCGACGCGCGCGTGGCACTTGTTTGCGGCGTGCGGCGTCTGACTGACCCCGGGTGACCTCAGGTGACCCAGATGGTGCTCAGGTTGAGCTGCGTCCCAGTAACCCGTGCCGCTATCTGGGTCAGGGAGACGCAGGGCGGCAGCTGGTAGCTGGCCTGGACCGCCCCCCCCTCCTCCCCCATCTGTCTGAGAGATCATTACCCGTGATGAAGTACCTTGATGTAGATCACGGTAGCTGCTCACCCTGCCCCGGCCGCCATCTTTTCTACTGGAAGGCTCTGATATGACAGCTCTAGTCTATAATCTTCCATGGTGCCTCCAGAGTTGTGTACTGGAGACTGCTAATCTGGGGATAATCTGCTGGTCTCACACTCACAGTGCAGTGGTCAGTGAAAGGTCAAGTTAGCGGGAGTGGTTTGTAGCCTGAAGTACCCACATCATGCACTTTAAAAATGTCCTTTTCTGGTATTACTTACAGGACCAGGGATCTTAGGGAGTGATCATTTTTTATCAACAGGGGGGGGGGGGGGGGGTTTAAAATTTTTTTTCTTTTGCCAGCAACCTGAAGACAATCCAATACAGCTATGTTTATTAATACAGCTGAGGGTAGGCACACACCCCCGGTATAGGGGGGGGGGGGGGGTGCTCACTGGTTCTTTGAGTGAAGCTACCAACTGCGAAACTACATCCCCTACATTATGTCATTTGAAAGCTCCTTGAAAATGTGGTTATTTTTACAGCCTACTATTTTCTAAGAAGTCCAAAGAGAGCCCACTATCAGGAGGCCTCTTGCATTTAACCCTTTCAGGACGGCATGATATATTAATGTGTCATGCCGTTTGTCTACAGACATCAGGTATGACCACACCAAAAGGCCGGTACAGAAAAATCTGATTTAAATACTCGGGGAAAACATATATATCTATAAGAGATGACAGTGGCTAAGCCCAACGACACACAGGGCTATTTCACTGTTGCACACATGCTATGTTGGCCTGTAATGGGAAAATAATTAACATAGTGCAGCCTATTTAACAACAGTGAGGGGGATCGCCCACCTTTCCTGTGGAATTGGGCGATGTTTTAGCAGGGAGATAAAAGCAGGAGACAGACGGCCTAGTGGGTGGTCGTCATGGAGAAGAGAAAATTAATTTCCAGGGAATGAAGAACTTCTTACTGCGTCTGTGTGGCATCCTTTCGGTACAAAGGAAGCTGTCATTTGTTAACTAATCGGTGGGGGGTGGGGTCCACCAAACACCAAAGTACCAAAAAGCATCCTAGCTGTAGTATTATTCTAAAATTGTTTCCAAGAGATGCCAGGATCACCCCCCCCCCCCTGCATCTGCCCCTGCCATCCAGTTGGATACACAGTAAAGGGAACATTCACAAATGACGTCACCTTTTTTAGGGTCATTTTCAGAACACCCCCACCCCCTTGTCACCTTCTGTCACCTACCAGCAATAACCCCCCTAAGAAAGACGTCACTAATTTTGAAGACCCCCCCCCCCCCACCAGCTTAAATGCACTGTCTTACACAGTTCAACTTGATATAGACGTGAGGGTACAATCTAATCATTCATAAATATACATACTAATACCTGAATAACCTCTAAATTCTCCTCACTGATATCTGTCACTGTCTCATGAAAGTGATGCAGGTGCAAATGGTGATGTATTGTATATGACCGGTTCGCGTTTTTGGACCAGTCAACATGTTTGATGGGCAATCTCAGAATAGCCCAAAATTTGAAGTTATCCTTGTCCTTGATACATACATTGTAGTTAGATATTTAGATATTTAGATATCTGTCATTGTAGATATAAGTGCTAGACGCTGGTCAGATGTCACCAGATCAAATACGTCACTATTTGCACCTGCATCACTTTGGTGAGACAAAGTCATATTTTTCCAGTTGTAGCATTATACATATATATTGAGGACTAGTACTAGTTCAAGTCACTTTCTGAACCGTGTGACAATAGGTAATTAGTTGCCATTCCAGCTAGATAGCTGAGATACTGTTACATTGACATCAGCTTTAACTCTGATATGTACAATGTCAGGGGAATTCCCTTATCCTAATTGGTCATTTTCTTTAAATTGTAATCTAGGCTACATATTATTATTTTTATTGATAGATATGTCTGGAGTTGAAAAGGTGATGTCACACAGACCCTGAGACCCCCCCACCCCCATGTCACTTTTTGTCACTAAATCCAAAGACCCACCCACCCCCTAGCAGGTGACGTCATTTGTGAACGTTCCCAAACGGGACCCCTCCATCTCATCCCCACGCACACTATTGATTTATGTGTATTATACATAGAAGGTGTGTATTACTAATACACATATCCCCCCCCCCCCCTCCCCTGCCTGTTGTTTCAAAATGGCCACTCCACCACTGTCCATGAGACATATATATCTAGACAATTCTGGATAGGGAGTGGGACTGCGGACACTGACCCTGGTCTACATGTCGAACTCAGTTCGTATGAGGTTGACCCAGACTGCAACTTCCACCCTGAAGCACCCACATCTCACACAGAGGATATGCCGTATTGCATGCTTCAATCTTTAAACTATGGACAATGAATGGAGAAGGAAATGAAAATAGATTATCACCGTTTTTGGACATGTCATCATGTCATGCACACGTGCTATTCTATCTAAATTGGCCGCGTCAATCCCTTATACAGAGGCCTAGATCTGGTACAGCAGACTTGGTAGAAAGACTAAATAAAATATAAGTGAATAAAATGAGGTAAGTAGGTGTGGGTCAGAAGATCATTATGTGCGGCCTTGACCCTCGGCAGTCCAGGATTCTGTATGACATGACATCTACCTTATAGAATGCGACCAGTGAAGCCTTTTGGACGTGATTTTTGACACGCATATTAAGCGATAAAATCTGTATTAACTATTGATGATCAGTTGATACTGGCTTTCTATTTTGTAGTTATTCATCATTTTTAGTGAATAACAGAACCCTGTCCAGCAGCATGCCATTAAATTCCCATAGATGTATTCTTTTGACGGTTAATGGGCACCGCATGCTGTTTTATTGTGCATCATTTCAAAATCTATCTACATGTATAAGAAAGAGAGCTTTCAAGTCTACCGGGAACAGTATACATCTCAGAAATAATTGACGTATGGTAAACGTGTTTATGAACGTAAGATGTCCATAAAAACACCAATAGCTCATAAACCATATTTAACCCTTTAGGCCATTCCCATTACTTTACTCAACTTGGTCCTGATAGATCCAGATGCCAGCCAGCTAGCTAGCCAGCCAGCCTTGTGCAGTCCGCTTTTAAAACTATTCATTCGTTCATTCACTGAGCTATAACACACTGTCCTTAAAGTGGAATCTAGAGGGAATGACTAGCAACAACAACAAGTGGGTCACAATATTGATTGTAGCTTCACATCGGTGCCAACCCTTTCCTGGAAGCAGCCATAGTAATAGTACACCTAGGCTGTAGCAGTGTTAAAACACAGGTTACCCCCTATCCTCACCCCCCCCCCCCCCCCACCCACCAGGTTTAACTTATAGGCCCTTTTGTAAACAGGATGCAAAGTTGATACCCTCCCAAATGGGCGGCATGATGCACCAAGGCAGTGCCAGCAGCGCATCATGCGGTGCTGAAATGACTTAGTCCCAGCCACCTACGGAGTTAGTATGAGGTTATTGAACTCGTTGTACTGACGGTGCATGGTGCTGGTGGTGGTGCTGGTGGTGGTGGTGGGGGGAGGGGGGGGGTGTAGACAGACATGTGTTATTGTCAGCACTATGTTAGGTTACCTTACCACGTCTAAGGGAGTGTTCATTTAATAATTTTTGGGTGAGGGGTGGTGAGATTTCATGTAGAGGTGAGGAAAAAGATTTTTGCTCAAAAGGGGCTTCATTTTTTTACGCCCCCGCCCCCCCTCAAGAGGGGTCAGATTATTTTACGCCAGCCCCCCCCCCCTCCCTCATCTAATAAATGAACACTCCCTAAGGTACAGCCGTACACAACTCGACACAACTTACTCCCACCGCCCCCGGTGTATGTTGTTACTAGAAATCTGCTGTAGTGTATTCCTAACACCCCACCACCATACCTGCTATAGTCAGCAATATAAGTTACCTATCCCCCTCTGTACCGCTATATTTTAAAAGGGATGTCACACCAATCAGTATAGAGATCTAGACCGTCTCATCACACCTCCACCTGTAATGTACCAACGCTTAACGAGGATTTAAAGTTACATACAACGTTTACAGGTGTCAGTAGGTTATAAATAATGCACCCATATTAAACACGCACACTTTTGATACTGTCCAGACACACAGAAGACCCCCCCCCCCCCCCCACACCCAGCAGTTTTCTGGGTGTTTTGTTTAACATGTAGCAGGTATAGTGTTGTACACTAATTGGTCGTATATCTTGAGGCTGTCATGACTATGGCTATCAGTGACACCAGATGTGTGTGTTGGGTTGGGAGGGGGTCAGCATTAAGTTAAACATAATGAGTGTGGAAAGTTCAGTCAGCTCTTTGTCCTAGATCTAAGTCCCAGGCGTCATAGCACACTTGGACGTAAAACAATCCAGTCAACCAATCAAAAATTGTCCTAGATCTAGATGTCTCACATATGGCACACATACGTGACCTGTGTCATGGTTCTGTTGGAAAGGGCAAGAAGCCAATCTGATTACCTATGGGGCCCTTGATGGGGAGGTTCCTAGGTCGCATATATCGATTTTAAGAAATGTCCATGTGTCCCATATCACTATTATGAAAAAACCCACTAGTGCCACTGAAAGATGATGTTGGGTATCCATTATTAAAGGCGCACTCAACCCAGGACCTAACCCTGCCGAGTTTTGTACCCAAATGACGTCGTGGGTTCAGTGCGCCTTTAAGTGAAAACATACCAATCAGGGAGGAAGATGAATTTCGACATTTTCTAAATATGGACATCAAGAACATGTTAAATGTCTAGACGTAAAATGGTGCATTCTGGTGCAATATTGTGCTCCTCATATTCATGTCACTAAGCCCAATGTTGCATTCGAATTGAAGTAATGACCCATATCACATTCCCTAAAATGGCAATGTCACATATCAATTTTAAGAAATGCCCATGTCACCATAATCGAATTCAGGCGTCTAGAGCCATACCTATCGACGTTACCCGCCTCCAAGTTAAGGATGCACAACGGCCCAAATCGATGAGATTATACGTATTACTATCACTATTACTTCTAATGTCACAGGAGGACACTTTACAATCATGAATTGAGTTGACATCTTAACCCGCAGTCCTCTCCCCTCCCCTCTCATGAACATTCCAATGTACATTGTACTAAGTAGCGGACAGGATTCTTGATCTCTGACAAGGAAACTTGACATCAATAACAACAATAACAAACAACAACGTAGGGATCCATGTGTGGCGTAGTTGCAGTAAGTCCCACCAGGGCGGCGCCTGTGTGCAGAGACATTAAGTGACTCCATCTGGGTGATGTTCACAGAACTACCAAGGCCCCATATCTCTTAATACACCTAATCATATATCATTCACTATTCTTTGATGTACACTGTTAAGATAATAAATCTAATTACTGTCTTTTCTCTGTCTTTGCAGGTTAAAGTAGTCAAGTTTTCGTACATGTGGACAATCAACAACTTTAGTTTCTGTCGGGAGGAGATGGGTGAGGTGCTAAAGAGCTCCACCTTCTCAGCCGGAGCCAACGACAAATTAAAATGGTAAGCTGAAGGAAATCATAACAGAAATTAAGTTAATGTTACATATTACCCATAACCTGTGTATGTCTTTCCATCACGTCTATTCAAATCACTCTTATGTATATGCAAAGCGTAATGGTATACAGGCAATATCATATTTCCCTCAATGCATTATATTTAAGACTCATCTTAACGATGACCTAATCTTAGTCTTATATAACTCATTATGGTGCTTTAGGAAGTACAACTATTGTGTATTGATGGTGTCCCCTTTTATGTTGCAGGTGTTTAAGAGTGAATCCCAAGGGCCTGGACGAAGAGAGCAAAGACTATTTATCGTTATACCTGTTGTTAGTATCGTGCAATAAATCCGAGGTCCGGGCGAAGTTTAAGTTTTCCATTCTGAATGCCAAGCGAGAAGAAACAAAAGCAATGGGTAAGTTATGATATCATTGTTAATCAGCCTGTAGCAATAATAATAATGGATAAGTATAGTGTAGAATAGTAGCAAATACTAACATATTGATTTGCAACAAAGTAACCTATTTAATTTGCAACAAATTATTGAATTTGATTTAACCCTACTGTGTTTTTGCGTTGCAGAGAGTCAAAGAGCATATCGGTTTGTACAAGGGAAGGACTGGGGGTTCAAAAAGTTTATTCGTCGTGACTTCTTAATGGATGAGGCAAATGGTCTTTTGTCAGACGACAAGTTAACAATATTCTGTGAGGTAAGTGGCTTTATGGATAGAAATTAATGATTAGATATACACTGTACATTTACCAGACATTACGGTGCATATTTATACACCAATCCTTCAGGATAGCATGACAAACATCATTGTGCAAATGTCCTGTCTATCAGTAGAGTTTATAAGTTGCCAATCACAACAATTACATTATCTATAGGAAACAGCCCATTGGGTATTATTAGTTCTTCATCATTGCTCTCAGCCTATATCAATTCCTTACACTTTTATATTGTGTAAATGAACGTTTGTTGTATAGGATATTCAAACACATTTGACACTCTGAGTTCTGTAATTAATTAGATCAAAATTGAAAGGAAAAAAACTATTTCTGTTTGTATGTACAAAAGTGTTTGTTTGCTTGGTTGTAGGTATCTGTAGTAGGAGACACGGTGAACGTGTCAGGACAATCTAACTGTACGCCGGTCAAGGTGCCCGAGTGTCGGCTCAGTGACGACCTGGGCAGTCTGTTTGACCGGTCGGCGTTCAGCGATGTGACGCTGTGTTGTAGTGGGCGCGAGTTCCAGGCACACAAAGCACTATTAGCAGGTGAGGGCCTACAGAGTGCTGTTTTTATCTTCTTTGCCATTACTGACATTGGGTAGATAACATTACTATGACTTACTACTGATTTAGATTTTCCTGATAAAATCTCCATCCATACAGAGACACATACCTAATTGATTCTGCAGTGGAGGACCACTTAATAGGATCTGTAGCTCTCACATAGAAAATCCTACCATGTCAGAATATATCTAACTAATTATCTTTAACATCAGTTCTACATCTATCTATAGCCTATTGTATTTTAACATTTAAAAAAATTGTGCCTTCAGCGCGGTCTCCGGTGTTTTACGCCATGTTTGAGCATGAGATGGAGGAGCGGAAACAGAACCGGGTGGACATTACTGACGTGGACCACGAGGTGATGCGCGAGATGCTGCGCTTCATCTACACCGGCAAGGCACCCAACCTGGAGAAGATGGCCGACGACCTCCTCGCCGCCGCAGACAAAGTAAGTAACTTATTGTAGAATGAATATATTTCCTATGCTTAAATGTCAGTAAAAGAAGGCAAGTGAGCGTCCACTTATAATGGCCACATGGTCTTTGTCTGTTTTCAGTAAGACAAAAAAAAAAGAAGATAATTTTAATGTTTTATGGAACATGTATGGGTTCAGTAATAATAAAATCTGTTTTAAAACAATATGACTTAGTCATAGTAAGCTATTCTGGGTTTGTTTTCAGACACGTTAAGTTGTTTTGGGTTTGTGTAGACCAATGCAACAAGAAAGTGTTACTTTTTCATAATAAAGTTGTATTTACATTGTCTGTAATGACTACATTTGTGAATATCTTATATCAGGGGATTCGTAGAATAATTATCTTTCAAATAGTGTATATTAGAATGCAGGATTTGAGGTCATTTATGTATTTATTGGCCATGCTTCAAAAACCTTCAAAAACTTTTTCGACAACTTTTCTGAAAAGTCACCCTTTCTTGCTGCATTGGTCTAAAATATTATAGTAAGGAATTAGTTTTGGGACCAGTACTAAGATTGTTGCATATTCCAGTACGCGTTGGACCGGTTGAAGGTGATGTGTGAAGAGGCCCTGTGTGCTAACCTCACCGTGGACACCGTGTCAGACGCACTCGTACTCGCAGACCTACACAGCGCTGAGCAACTCAAAACACACGCAATAGACTTCATCAACAGGTAAGAAAAAAAGCCTCATATCATGGGGAAATTATATTTTCAAAAAGAGGTTCCAATAACATTTAAATTCCTAGAAACCTTTCGCATATGAATCTTCTATTACCGTATTCAATGTAATAACCGCACATCTCCTGAGCGCACACTCATTTTGGCCTAATTTTTAGACTATGACTATCCCAAAATATATCTAATGTTGGACCCAATTAAATAATTATAACAAGTCTTCCCTGAGTGCTGATGCTAAGTGATATTGTTGTTTTGGTTGCAGTCATGCGACAGACGTGATGGAGACGTGCGGGTGGAAACACATGGTGCGCAGCCAGCCCCACCTGGTAGCCGACGCCTTCCGCGCCCTCGCCAGTCAACAATCACCCCCACTAGGTCCTCCCCGCAAACGGGTCAAGACGTCATTATAAAGTCTATCCTGAATGGACATTCTCGCAAACACAAACTGAAAAGAGACAATGTGTTGCAGTTCATGCTGTGTGGGCATTGATGAATGACAGATCTGCCCCAGTGACAGACACCCCACTGTCTGTCACTATGGGGACCATGTATCATATATCATAGAAACATTGTGAATACCAAATATGGACATAGTAAGCCACGCCTGTGTCCCTTATATGGGCATGCTATGGATACTGATAACCATATAGAGAAATATGGAAGTGACGCAAAATGCAGCGGGGTGGCTGAAATGTCCTCACGTCGTTATGGTGCCTCCCACGGAGAGACCCTGGGGGATTATTAATTTATTCAAATGTTGTTTCATCTCAGAGGAAGAAAGATGAAACAAAGGATTCAGACATGCTTAAACACAACCTTACTTCTACTGTTGGAATGGCACAAATAGGTTTAAATGCAATGGACCATGCTGCAGAGGTTGGGTGGCTGAGTCGAGCTGGCCGCATTGTGCATGTCATAGGACAGGAGAGACTGGGGTGTGCGGAGCGGCTAACAGGATACGATATAGAGGGATGGTATGGACGATAAACCCCGCGCGCGCCAACCACACCGCAACCTACACGTACAAGCACTATTACACATATTTTCTCTCATTCCATATTCATCTTGGGATATAAATCTTGCACCCCAAATATTGTTCGCTTTTCATCATCATATCTACAATATCCGACTGGGATATCTACAGCGATAAATCCTGGAGGCTGAACTATTTTCTCACCTTTCCTGAAGTGGGAAGTACTGTATGGGATTGTCGTGGGTTTACCAACCTAGATCGTTACCTCGTTGTTCACATGGTGATTCTTGCGTCTTGGGGTACGTTCAATGGTTAACCTATGTACAATGTAAATGTCTTTTACACTTGTACACACTTTTCCTACTGAGTCATAGTTGGTGATATGTCTACCCATTACCCCTCTTGTACATAACTCGCGACATCCAGATGTTGATCATAATGCAAAAACTGTCTGCCATAGTGAATTCTTCGATACTCTATTCATCGGGTGAACATCAGTGTAATATGTGCTTTGCCAATCCTGTAAATCTCTTAAAAAGATTCTCAGTGATGGCTACCAATTTGGACCTATATCATCTTTTTTTCTGCCAATTAGCACGAAAAATACTTGTGGATGGCAACCCAGACTTTTGTATTTGTCCTTCTACTTCATAATCCGATAGAAACCACAGTAGTTCAGGCGGAGCATGCTTTTAGTTTTAAAGAATCTTTACTTCACTGATAATCCCGCTTAAAAAAAGCCAACACCCGACACCCATTTTGGTTGGCATTTGTAATATGCCTTTTCTAACTGAGGAGATGGCAATGTAACCTGTATTTATTAATTTGAATTTAATCTTTTTTTTCTTTTTTGATTTTATATTAAAGATTCCTCCAGTCACTTCATCACTAGGGTTTAGTACATTACCTAAGGTCATTATCATTATTCATCATTATTTTCACCGTACCGTACTGTACTGCCGATAACGTTGGAGTTACCCTTTGGTATTATTTTCTCAGTACCATTTTTTGTTGATCTTTTTTCACGCATGTTATAAACTATAATGTACATGGTACACATATCTATGGTATATTTTTGACAATCCCGCTCCATCTTCTCAGTTGTTAATTGTGACGATACATACTTTATAGTTACTTGACAATTTCATCCGATGATCATTTGTACCTTGTTTTTCCAGTTATATATATTTCAATCCAAAACATAATGGCTATATTTTTTTTCTGTTCCAATGAGATTTGGTATTTTTGAACTAAATGCAGGAATAGTATCCTACAGATCTTTTCTTTTTATAAAATAAAGTTTGCATTTATCACTGATGTTCTTAGAGCACAACTCTGTCAATTAGACAGCTTGACAATCTGTATAACCTCTCCATTTCTGATCAATTTGTCATCATCATCAAATGGGTTGGTCAGAAATAATGTTTGATGGCCCGTAGTCCGCTTATTGAGAACAAATCTTTAATAAAAGTTAGTTGTTGGATGTGGAGTGCAACATTTTCTAAAAGATTCGGTATTTTCCCATCTGGTTGAGTGTAAGCAGTGTTAGATGGTACGTCAGCTTTGATACTTCATGTCTATACGTATCGACATCTCTGCCCTTTACATGTGGGCTATCATGAATGTATATGTATGGCTAGTGATGTCTTTAAGTCGGAATGTGATTCTAAAGTGTTCCTTGTATGTCATTTTAAACGTATTTTGGAATATAAGCATACATTTTGTACCTAAAGTCACCATGGAATCAGTGGACCTTTGTGACGTAGATCTAGAACGCTCTCTTATAATTATATACGTGAAAAAAAACGTAATCATTGGGAGGTATATGTATACTATTTACAGTCGGTATGATGTATGGATAGCCAGGACTTACTAAAGAGTTGATATGCAGATGCACCTAGGATTGCCAACAACGTTAACCCATCTAGCACATCTTGCTATGCAGCAACACTTAGGGGTGATATCCCTGAATAGCAGAGGATGTTCTTCCCGAAAATTAGTCTTTATCCCGCATCCCAACTCTAATGATGCAAAAAGTGGTCAATGTCTTTTGGAGAATCCCTGTTCTTGTTACGTCTTTTCAGTGAAGGTGTACGTCATGTCATGTACACCTACTCGTTGGTGCATGCCCCACTTCAGGGGAGCTGAAAAGAGTTTTTTTTTCGCTTTAATATATGTCAGGTATAAATTTTAGTCCACCTAAATTTGTCCAACTGCTCATTGTAGCTGTGTATTACAGATGATGTAGCAGTGTCCTCACCCCCTGATAACATAAGTCAAGTGTCACATTGTATGTCACCCACCCTCCCATTGTATGTCACCCACCCTCCCATTGTATGTCACCCACCCTCCCATTGTAAGTCACCCACCCTCCCATGTCTAACACACCCACCTGTGTGTTGTCACCCCCGGACAAACCACGACAAACTTACTGATTGTGACTATACAGATTTCTCCTTTAATGCAAATTGGCAAAGTTCATATCAGCGTATCATGAGAATGAAATAGGCGTTCACTAGAGAGATATGTGTCCCGCAGTTTGTCATCAGTCCAGGACCAGCCGTATCATTTCCTGTCCTCCAAACCATGTCTGATACTCATGTCCAGTTGTAGCAATAGGCATTTACAGAATTATGAGATTTGCCCGTAGCTCTACGCAAAGCCGCACGGTTGAGTAAGTGTTGATTTGTATTGAAATAATCCGCAAATGAGTTGTTGGAGAAGCCAAATGTACAAAGTCTTGCAAGGTGTGAGGCTGTGAAGTATAAATGTGAATATAATAATCCTCTTTATTTTAATTGGATAAAATCTGGGATTTGAAGGTTTGGCTCAGTCTGAAGTTGATATCATCATTTCCCCCTTAATTTACAATGTAGACAGAATAAAGATGCTATTTCATTATTTAAGAAGTGTCACAGGTGGCTAGGCCATGCTAGAATGTCATGTATAATAATCAAACTAGGCCTGGTTCAATCCAGCTGCTCCCATGTACATAATACTACTGGAGTCAACTCATACATGTCTGCCGGAGTTTCTCTCCATTTGTAATCAGTCTTCTCTTATATAGCAGCCATGCTACATAGTTCAGCACACAAGCCCTCATGTCATTTGGCAGGGATGTAAATTAAGTTGCAAAATTTACAATCCATGTCTTAATTTGTTGCAGTTGTGAAGTTGAGAAGTGCTTGTGTGTATATTTTGTCTGGTTAGCGTGGCAGCGGTGTGGTGCGTATTGCTAGTTGTACCTTACGACACGCTGTGACACAACCAGACCCCGTTACTATTGTCATTTATTTATGGCCATCTTTGTAATGTATGAGCTCGTTTGTTTGTGTACAGCATCCAAATAAAACATGTCAAAACAAACTCAATGCCTGTGTTATTCTCATGATTCATAACATTTGCACGATTCTTTAAAAAAATTGATATTTTCGTTTCGTTTCAGTGAGCTCTAAACGAGACTCTTTTATTACAAAGTATTACATATGACAAGAAAATGCGATATTTTCATTTGTAACTGAAGGAAAAGTGGTGATTTAATGTCTCTAATAAGTATATAAGTGTCATTATGTTCCGTGCTGAATTAGATTAGCACCTTGGCCATCAATATAAAAAGTTCCATACATTGGCTATGTAAGTTTTAATTATCTTACGTAACAATGGCTATGTTAGCTCAGGTGACAAAAAGTTCTCTTTGTGTTAACGACACACAGAAAACTATATAAATATAGGTTTTGATGTGCCGTATTTGGACATAAAATGTGTACAACCTGCCTCCAGGTTTACAGAAAAACCCGTTTGACCTCTTGCCAGGGCTCGGCCTGATTTATAAATCTGAACTACTAACTATACAAGTTCACAAGTAAATAATATATACCAGTAATTCAATTGTAAATTCTCAAGAGCTTTGGACGAGCCAAGATTAATCATATAATGTCTTCGTGTGCTTTGCTTGTAAGTGGTGATCTGAAAAGGTGCCTAAATTGTGACACGTACACGTGACTGTGCTGCAAGTTTAACAGCGCAGTGACACAAATATAAAAAATGATTCCCCAAGGTTATAATGTAAGGATATGAAGTTTAGGTGGTTCTCAACTGGTTGCATCAGAACAGCAGCAACACTCTCAAAGCTGGCGTTAGTACCAAGAGCAAGCTCTGAGCCTCTGTGGCCAATCAGAAGAATAAAAATGATGCTTGGATGTCTAGGACAACGAGTGGACTGGACGGCAGGTGATTATCTGGGCCCACTGAGGGCTATTGCAAATGATCAACCCAGAAATTAAAATGTCTGGGTTATTTGTATGTGGGCATGTGGCATTTAAAATGGGTTACACCTATCTTAGAACACACAGTGGTGTTGCAGTAGTAGGCCTTAAGCCCAAAGTCCACGGCGACAAAAACCTGCGTTAAAACGGTATCGCACCTCTGCCGCCTCTATTTCGCCTGTGTCCACAGCGAAATAGTGGCGAAATAGCGGCGGCAGAGGTGCGATACCGTTTTAACGCAGGTTTTTGTCGCCGTGGATGTTGGGCTTTACACATGTACATGTATACATACAAATTGCATGCCCACATTAGACACATGCTCAATTTGACCTGAACTCACCAGAGGGCACCACCTCTCAGTAGGGTGTTTGCTGTGCGCCTAACACCCACATGGGTGGGAGCTAACACATACGTATAGTCCAGAAATAAAATGCTAAAATTCATGTACATATTTGTAGAACTGATGAATATAAAACAAGAACAGTATATGATCTGTACTTAAATATGAAATCCCAGGCGTTATATTGATTTTCTTGAAATCCGTTCTTCTGCCTTTGATTGCATAGGGAAACAAATTGTCTTTGCAATCTGCACTATATACATAGAGGGGGTATGCACACCCACAGAGGACTCGTATGGCCATCTAGCATTTATAGTATGTACACATGTAGTAGGTTATATAACAATGTAGTATCTACACAAGGTATTACCTCAGGGACTGTAAATAGTGTAATACAGTGGTTGCAGCCCCTGAGGTGTTCAAACAAGTACCATGACATGAACTGCATTGTAGGACCTACATCAAGAGCAAAATATTAGATTCATTAAACATTTTTTCACTTTTAAATCTGCCTAATAATGGCATCGCATTACAGTAAAAGCACTGCCTCTCCCCCATACAATGTATGGGGGAGAGGCAGTGCTTTTGTATGATACATATAATAACATGATAAGTGTATCTGAAATAATAATGACAAATCACAGCCTTTAACCAGTTACTAGTAGTAACACCAATGTACTTGTAGTAAATAAACATGGAGTCATGCCGTGCACCAGATCCAGGTATTAGACTAAAGTTGAATCATAACAATGAACCATCTATGTCATAGAGGTGTTGGTGGGGTTTCGGATCCAAACCATCCTCCACCCTCAGGCTATTGGTGCTGGACTTTGAATAATATATGGATTGGAAATGCCCTATCCAGCATCCCCATGCGTTTTAAGTCCCATAGTTTCCGAAGATATCTCTATCTAATCACCATACCTATGATAATTTGAAAATGACATGGACTGGGAATAGTGCCTATAATAAAGCACCATTGTGCAATAAAAGAGCTGCATGGGTATTGTGAAACAACCTTCAGATACTTCCTAGAGGCTGCATGTGCCCCTCTGCATAATGCGGAGTTAAGGTCTATTGATGCAGATAACAGCCTTTTGCACCATATGGATTGAAGCAGATCACGTTGATTTGATGCAGATCACGTTTAGATTGTCTACCGTTATCTGCACTACTGCAGATCACATTTAATAGTTGCTGCAGATCACAGTTGTACACGTGGTGAATGGTGAGCGTCTAGACGTGCTGGTACACTGATATTCCTAGGCTCCCTATACGACCAATCTCTCAGTCACTAGTACCTAACCGGGTTAGTCATTTTTTGGCTCCCTATACGACCAACCTAGGTAAGTTATTATTGTCAGATTGGTCAATACTGACCAACCCACCTTAGTCTTTTAATTTCAAGGGGGAGCCACTGAGTGGTCATCATAGTATCTTACAGGTGGCACCAACTAGTGGTAAACAAATACAACACACCAATGATGAACCTAGGTTAGCCACTAATGACTGACCTCTCAGTCATTTTTGAATATAACTTTGCCATTGTGATTAACACACATGTATGACGAACCTAGGATAGTCTGTACTGACTAACCCTTTCAACCTATGGATTTTCAGTGTAGTGGCAGCTAGAAGCGCTGATAGGGGGGTGGTAGTGGCTGCTTCTTGGGTTCATCCTCCTCAAACAGTTCTGCGTAGACGCCTACGGGTGGTTCTCGATGCCTAGCACCTGCCATCATGTCCATTGGCACAGGGGGGTCGGTGGGAGCAGCAGGGGGAGGGCCAGCCTCAGGCTCAACAGTGGTAGCCCTGCAAGTAGAAGCATAGATCTCACACCTTGATATACAGATAAAAAGCATGAAAAATATCTGATTAATTCTACAGTAATAACTACATTCTAGATTGGACCAACAGGTTTGTTTCAGTTAGTTAAAGGGAGGGTGGTAAATCTCTTAAGCGATTATGACAGATGTGCCCTACTTTGGTGACATCGTAGTCCATAATACTAATAGGCATGCCCCTTTACATTTCTAGAATTACTGCACATTTTTCTTATCAGCATGCAAGTAACACTAAATTAATGGCAGATGATGGGTTACCTCCTCTTGTAAGCGACCACACCACAGATGACGATGAAGATGATGATAATGAGTCCACCAAATGCCACAGAGAGGGCAATGATTAGTGTGAGGTTACGCAGATGACCATCAGATGTGACGGGTGCAGGCATCGGCTGGTAGACATCAGGGGGTTTGGTCATGATACCTGAGAGAAATACCTTGTTAGATTGATTTCAATATGTTATCAAAAGTATAAATGAAACATTTGAACTACCCCTTTTCCTCAATGTTCTTGTTGTCATAAGTGAAAAGTTACTCTAATTAACTGAAGCCAGACTATAATAATACCTGCCATGGATATTTCTCACCAACAGGGCTCGGGGTGGGAGGGAAGTTCGTAGAGACCAACGAAACATTTTCAGTGACCATGCATTATTATAAAAAAGATACTCGGACAAGCAAAATTCCAGCCTTTTATAATAGAATAACCACTCATTTAACTCAAACCTATTTTGAGAATACAAATGTAAGTCTGAACCATTGATCTGATAAAAGAAAAAAAAAGGTATAATGTAGCTTATGGATAGATATCCAAAGATGACAAATATATTATAATTCACTCACCTAAATTATAGTAGGTCATTCCGACGACCCGTTTGTAGCTCCTGCGGCCATACTCAATTGTCTGGTTAGTGCCTAGTGTCAACTCATGGATGGACCTGTAATGCAATGTATCAATGAGTTAATTTTTGGTAACAAATATGCCTCCCCCATCCAGAAAAAAAGACGGTTATTTTACTGGAACCAGCTCTTTGGCGGTGTTTACCAAGTGCGGGACAGAGTCTGGGCCATTCTTCAGGATGAGGAGTAATGGAGCTTTAGACAATGTGAACGTACGCTTTGCTGCCAACGGGTATGGATGCCTTTCTGGTCTGGGGATTTCGGACATGAGGGCTTTCTTTCAATTGATGAGCTCAATCCCTAAAGCAATGTTACGCTGTGTCAATTGTGATGTAAATCATCCGTAGGCGAGTTGCATAGCCTGGACCACATTCCTGCCAATTATCTGCTACTAATTACACACATGCAGTAGTGTAGAGTAGTGTTACTACAGTAAAGTCTCACATACAAAGGAACCACAGCTTTAATTTGATACCAAACATGTTTTTATATGGTGTGGCTTATAGAGAGTTCTTTTTTTAAATAGTACAGTACTAAAGTAGCAATTTACAGACTCCAGGTATCAAAGTTGGGGGTGCAGCTTATATGCAAGTTAGGCTTATACAACGTTATAAGATAATTGACTCAGAGTGTACCCCTGAGTCTAGTGAGGCGATTCTAAACATTGGTTGAGACAATTTCAATTGCTCAACTTCACACAATCATATTTCATTAACCGTCCATTTCAAAGTTAATATTTTTGCATCATTTGTTGCTTTCACATGTCATGTATCACACAATCTTCAATATACCTGCAAAATTGCATTTTTACTTATAAAAAAAAACATGTCAAACTTTTTGTACTTTCTTGAATCAACAAATCATATCTTCTGTTATACCATTGAACTCTATACAAAGATGACGTGAACCATTCTAGACAACCCTGCTGCTTACTATGTCTTATTCCGTGGCAAGAGGCCTGAGCCAGGGTAAAATTATTAACTCTAGATAACCAAACTAAACCCTAGATAATCAAAGTTAACTGGAAATGACCCACAACAGGTCACACCTGTGCAAGTGTAACCCAGGCAGAGTGGATTCACCATAAAACGATGATGCAGTGGACATCTCAGTGCAATGTTGTAGAAAGTGGTCAAATGGAAAGTTGTCAGAGACAAAGGGGTCCAAGGCAAAGGAGACCGAGGCAAAGCGGTCCGAGGCAAAGTAGTCTGAGACAAAGTGGTCTAAGGCAAAGTGGTCTGAGGCAAAGCGGTCCGAGGCAAAGTGGTCTGAGGGAAAGCGGTCCGAGGAAAATCTGTCAGAGGGAAAGCTACAGACCAGCGTGACACATTATTTCATGGCAGAATCCACAAATATTTCATTGTTCCTGAAATGATCATCAATAAACCAAGTCAATCACTTAATCACCCTGACCCTGAACGTTCGCAACTGGGTAGAATCTGGGTTCAATTCCCAAGTTCTGATTGTAATAAGGACATGTTCACAATTCTTGCAAATATCTCATGCCTTTCTTGTGTCATTGTGACCTACCCGGATTCTACCCAGTTGCGAACGTTCAATTTCCAAGTTTTGTTTGGAGGGAGCTTACTGTTTCTCACGGTCGGAGAAGTAGAGGATCCCATCCCCTATGGCAAGGCCATACAAGGACTCAGTGCCCTCAGCCTGGTAGAGGGTCAGGATTTTACCATTCCTATTGAGGTCGTACACCAAGACGCGGTTCCTGGAGTAGTCCAGGATGTACAGCAGGCCAGCTACAAAATACATACACAAATAATATCCAAATGTCTTCAAGATGGGTTGTCAGTTATATTTATGCAATATGTCTACTCCTTACATGGTTTGTGTGCTTTCAATCTGATGGCCATAATAAGTTTATGAAATCCATGGTTTTACAATTTCGGCTCAGTTTGAAAATTGTTCATTTACCAAGAGAGAAACACATTTGATATTCCACATATGTAACATTTATTTATATTTACATGAAAGCCTTCTTTAACAAGAATGCAAAAGCAATACCTTGAGAGTTGACCTCCATACCAGAGACATACACGCCTGTCATTGTTAGCAGCACTTTACGATTGGTCCCGCTGTCCATGTCTGCTACTTCTATGGTACTCCTCAAATTAGCCCAGTACATCTCCCTGTTAAAGAAGACAAGCAATCCCTGCATATGTAATAAGCTACCAGAGAATAAATGGTAACCTGATAGTTGACAAGCCAGTATGCTCAAATTTAATAGTCAAAGATCAAGATGTCGTCTAAATATCATTATGGCTAGGGCCCATACCGAGGACATTACATTTACTAGGGATAAATGTGTCTGCTATTAGCCTCTGGTAATTAATACCCACCTTCTGTTGGTATTTAGAGTTATGCCGGTCACGTATGTAGTTAGGTTGGTGATCAGTACCTCCTCCTGGGTCCCAGAGTAGCTGAGTTTGGACAGTTTCTTTAGCCCATAGTCACAGATGTAGATCATCTTCCTACCCGTGTCTAAGGCCATAGCTGTCATCTTGGATTCTAGACAATCATAGGAAGTACATTCTTATCTGGGGATATATACAATAATGCATTTATATATATAGATATAAATAAACATATATATATATATATATATATATATATATATATATATATATACATATATATATATATATATATATATATATATATATATATATATATGTATGTAGTTCTGCACAGAGCTGCAGATCCTGAGAATGATGTACAAAGCTATTGGTGGACCCCTACTGTAGGCATTAATTCCTTTGATGTATAATGTAAAATGTACATATGTCTATGAAACAGACTGTTGTTTGGTCCATATGTTTACAAATATGTAAAGTTGATTGATGACGTAATCTTACCTGTCTCTGTATACTCCTTAACCTGCATATAGCATGGTTTCTGTATGCATGTCTTGTAGATTGCCCTCTTGTAGCGGTCTTGCCAATACACCTCCTTTGTGACATTATCAAACACAACGTCCAGGGGGTTGTCATGCTCATGCCAACGATCAGTCAGCCTCTTTGAGACGTCAGTGTCTAGGTCGTGGATCCGGACTGCCCTTCTGTTAACATCAGTGGTGATCAGGCCATGGGTAAAGGAACCTGTGTAAATATGTTATTTCTTTACTAAATACCAAGAGATTTGGCAAATCCTCATGCTGAAAGATCTCAATAATAGGAAAAGAAACATCACCTTACACAATCTAAATATCCCATGTAAACTTGGGCTGTTATGATAAGGCTCATCGCCTTTTGACCATATCATTTTCACAGTTCAGAGTTGTGGGCTTTATTCGTGGACAGTTTGGGGATAGAACTTTTAGGAGTGTTCCCTCTGAGAGGATGAGATACTCTAGCCTAGGCCTGTCAATTAACTTTCCCTTTGATGTTGTTTGAACTTAACACAGCATTAACCTAAGCACAATAAATCTGATTATAAATGACTTGCAGTACTTTTAAATGTTATGCCTACCTCATGTTTACATTTCCACACACTGATTTGCATTCTGTCAGACAATGAATTCCACACTTGTATGATAAACACTAATAATGTTATATGTCACAAAATATGTATAATTACACTGACTTATAGCATAACCTGTGCTGCTACTATCACTTTCAGCCATATCTGACATCACACTTACCTTCCTTACATGACCTGCCATCAGTTTGAAGTACATATGCCTCTGCACACCGACACACCCGGGACTGGGATGCAGGGATACAGATGTGCTGACAACCACCACGGTCAGGTAAACTGCAGGCATTGGTAACTGAGGAACACAGGCGCAATGATGTCATTTATAGGTTATATGCAGGGACAGTTGTATACTTCAAAGTATGTACATTGAACAATGCAGGAGCTAAGTCATTTCTCCCAGTCTAACTAAAACAAAGAACATGGCTCTTGGCGAAGCCTTACCAATATTTTAATCATCAGATAATGCCCAATGACCAGGGTATTCAGACTGATGAGTGATTTGATAAATGCAGTAAATCCCTAAACATGTGTGCCGCTTTTAAAGGGTTAATCACATCTTTTGACAACTGTTCAGCATACTATTATTTAAGTACTTTCTACTCCATGTATTTTAACGATGGATTTCAATCTCATTAGAATTATGTGTCAATCATAAATACTTAGAAGTATGCTTCAATAATATGATGTAAGCCTATTTGAAGAACTTCGTAATTGTGTAGCCATATAAATTCTGCTGCTGTAGGTACCTACCTATGGTGGGTGGAGACTTTTTGACGAGTCTCAGGGAGCGGAAGTCAGTTGTGTTGACTGGGAACTGTTGACCGATGGTATCTGTAACATGGAGGTCGTACTTCTGTGTCCTGTGTATTATGCTGAATGAATAGATACATAGATTGAATAGATAAGACTATCATATCTGGCTTAGATGGACTATTCTTTAAATTAGGCCAAATTAAAAAAGGCATGTTTCAGGTTACCCGACCCTACATATTATTTTTATTTTAAGTAATTTTGAGGCTATATGAGAGTCAATTTGATAGTCTACAAGTTGACGACATTGTCAAGTCAATTTTTGGGTGCTTTTCAGGCAAAAATTTAAAAAAAGAAAAGAAAATTCAGACCTACCCTACCAGATTTTTAGACCATGTAACTTGAAACACACCCCTTTTATCTTTTTTGGTCTTATTGTGCTACCCGGTACCCATAATTAAATACGTCTAGGGATATGGGTATATACTTTAGTAGGACATAAAGTTTTTAAAACCATAATTATCATTATAATACAATGATACTGTCTTAGTTTCAGACTCACCCTTCCTTGAAGAGTATCCAGTAGACATAGTTTTCATCAAGTGTCATAGATATAACAAAGTCTCCCTCCTTGAGGCGCACTAGTGTCTGGCGGTCTCTGCCATTCGTCTTAGATGTCTCTATCACCGTCCTGTCTGGGCGGTGGTCGGCCCAGTACAACCGATCATCTGGAAGAATGGGCTGTAGGTTGTAAGGCCACATCATTTTGATAACTTCGAGTTCAAGCTTTTACATCAGATATTTTGGGCGGAGAATGGAAAATAAACTGCCAAACAGGGAACGCCGGGTCAAAAAGTATCCCAAGGGGCAGATGGGGAAAAAACCCTCTTTTGGAAAGGGATATCTAATGAAGATATATGTGGCAAGTACTGGGGAAAAGGCCCTTAGTGCACTCTACACTAAGGGCCTTTTTCGCAGATCGTATCACTTATTGAGGAATATCCCCGATTTTAAAGACCAGAATGTGTTTTTATTGTAAAATTCTCAAAAAGTCCAACCAGGCAAAAAGAAACATTTTTCTTTTGTTTGCAAAATGCTAAAAATCCCATCGGCGGGTCTGTAATCCAACTAATCGGACTAAGACGGCCTAAAAGACTAACTGGGCTGATATGAAGTTTCTCTAGAGTCAGGGCAGCAGTAGGGCAAAGGAAGCTACATATATTTCCCGTCCATTGCTAGCAAGTAAGGATCACATACACATATGCTAACTACATTAATGATGAGCCAACCTCATCAGAATCCGCAGAGTTGCAACAGATAGTATGGCTACCAGAAGTAGGGACTCAAGAATCCGCTAGGTGAGCCCCTGTGCACAGTGCACACAGCAGTAGAGTATTTGGTGCAGCTGTGTCTCACAGACACTGTTATAAAACTCCCCTCTTAGGGAGTGACATTTCATCTGTTACTTTTAGGTAAGCACACAGAAATATACTCAAGAGAAAGGCCTATCCAACCATCCCTATAATAAGTGACTGCAGCTAAGAGAAGTTACCAAATATTTTGGAGATAAAATAGATTATATCAAAACCCTATGAATTTATGTATGCTTTCCGTTGCTTTTCGGTTTGTGATCTCATCCAACATGTTTTTATATCATGTTAAAAAATGGAAGCAATCAGAGGATCCTCTCACCTCTTCCTAGACCATAACATCATAATACTTATGATTGGGTAATTAAGACAATTGGTTTACTCTATACTAGTATAATGGGTGATCATGTTAAGAGGGCCTGTCAATCATGGCCTAGCCTGGCCAGTACTTCAAATGCCCTCCAAACCCCTTATATAACTACCTCCCACATACCCCACTCACCTGGCAGACCCTATCACCCTCCCCCACACAGGTTCACTGGGACTCTAAAGCTGGATATCAATTGGATAGGAAATGTACTAGAGGAACTGGGTGGATTTTATTTACACCTATTTGAAGATTGTCTGAGTTCTATGATAGATAGAAAGAAAATTCCAAAAGATTTAGTTTACATCTCTTACATTCTATATCATAAAAGAAATAGAATTGGTCATTTAATATTTCTCATCTTTTTTCTGGAGTCCCTACCAGAAGAAAGGGTACCTCTTAGGTCCTGTATTCATACAGGGGGCCTTACATTTTAAGTCTAGTGCCAGTGGGTAGGGCTCTACTAGGTCCTTGACAATAAGCCTCTGCTGATTGGTGCCGTCCTGGTTAGCCTTGCCGATGTTGGGGGATGTCTTAGTCCAGTCACACCAGTAGATATCTCTGCAAGTGGTATAGTCCATGTAATATTTCTACAATGGTTGTCACCTCAATGGAGAAAGGTCATAACTGAAAAGGTTTCCAACTTAGCAGAGAAAGGTTGTATCGGCTCATGGCTTTGGCATGATCATGTGACCAGTGATACCATTTGATATCCTTATTGTAACATGTCATATAGCTAGATATGATCTAGGGGTATGAAACCATCTTGAAGATAAAAATAAAATGACATGTCTTTGATATTTCATGCATGAGAGCATTCTAATTACCACTTTGCTTCTTAAAATGAAAATATAAAAAAAATGAGATTTTCCTCTACTGAGGTGACAAATTTACAACTGAACTAATATTGGGCTCTGCATTATCCATGTCACAATTTGAGGTCTAATAACCTATCTATTGATATCCTTGTGTCACCTGGCCCTAATATGATACAGATATGTGGATACAGATATGTTGAAACGTGTATTTCTTGCTATCTATTGCACTGTGATGTAATCACACTGTCTGTGAGACAGTGTATTACCGACTCCCAGAGTATGAAAAACACAGCAGACCTAGTGTGCAGCTTAATATGAATGTGTAATACTCACTGCTGTGCAACATCCAGCGCCAAACTAGATGGTTTAGTCAGTCCTTCATTAATGATGACCGTCTCATACTTGAAGTCAGTGGTGAGAGCAATAATCACCTGCCCCGTCCGCTCAGCATAGTAGATGAGTTGCGAGGCAGGATCCAAGGCCATGGCACTGATCAGGAATGCTGCAAGAATAACATGGGATATATCATACTCCATTGCCTTTCCTTTCCTACCGTATTTAAAAGAGTCTATTCAATTTCAGATATGATGGCTATTCTGCTTGAATTTCAGTGTAGCTTTTCTAAAGTGTACACAGAGAAAGGAAACATCGTCAAAAAGGAGTCCAGGTTGCCTCCAGAACGACTCCCCTCTCTAGGGGAATCCAGGTCGCCTAAAGGAGCCTAGATGACTTTCTGACCTGGGGGAGTCACCTGGGGGAGTGATATAGCTCTCCAGGTCATATGACTCACCCAGGTGACTCCCTTAGGTCAGCCAGAGAGTCACCTAGGCTCCCTTAGGCGACCTGGAGTCCCCTAAACAGGGGAGTCATTCTGGAGGCAACCTGGACTCCCTTTCAAATGACGCTGTTTCTTCTCTCTGTGTAGCAGGCTTGCCTCATGATTTTATCACAAACACATTGTCTGTACCGTCTCAGATGAAATTGAGATTTGGAATCCATGGTCTAGCAAAACAATTTTACTGTCAATCAGTCACGAGAAGAGAGTGCTGAGCTAGATGTAACTTGGGAGGGGGTATCCTTTAACAATAGTTGGAGTGGGTGATTTAGGAATTGGGCTCATGAGGACTCTAACCATGGGAATCAAAACCTTGTAACCTATCTTGGTGGATATGTTTAACCTCACAATAACATACTATTAAAAGGGAATAATGTAATTACAGATACTGTAGCTATACAGTATAATTATCTATAAAACTGGTTTCTTACATCGTGGTAGGTAGTATGTCTCCGTCTTGCCTGTGGTGAGGTGGTACTTGAGGAAGAACTTGGTGGCATTGTTGGTGTGCAGCCGTACGTTAGCAATGTACAGATAGCCCGTGGTGGGGTCATGGTCTACAGCTACCGGACTGATCAGTCCTGTTATAGGGAGGGTGATCCTCTCCCCAGTACACAGGTCCGTCCTGTACACTTCATGGGCAGCATAGTCCGAATAGTACAGGTAACTGTTGTCACATTGACACCAGCCAACTAAGGAACAAAAACAATGAATATAGTGTTCAAATGGGATCCAGTCACCGCCCACAATCTGGACTCGGCCTGGCTAAAACAATGTTGCCAACCCTAAATATTATTGTTTTAAAAAGTATCAATCTGACGTTAAGTACAGTTACGATAAAGCAGACAAATACTGGTTTCTTACAATGTCCATTTGGATGAGAAGAAATAACATCCTTGGGAATTTACTTGCTGAATTTCAGATCATATATATAAATACCTTCCTACTACTGCTGATTTATCAAATAATTTGTTTTACATGTTTTTAAAACATTGTTTGTATGTTGTACTTTGCCTTGGATTTTGAGTGAATTTTTATTACACACTAAATGATTTACCAAAAATAAAGTACATTCAAAGAAATGTAATGGGCATCACCCGTAGTTAAATTGTATGACCCAAAACTAAAATAAGGAAACCAAGGTGTAGACACTAACGTTTTTAGCCATGGGCCACCCGGGCCGGTAGCTCAAGAAATCTAGGGGCCTGCACCTAAAACTGCGGGCCCAGGATGAATATCTGAAGAGTTTGGATGCAAAACGACATAAATCCATTTTGTGAGTTTTGAGATAACAGTAAACAATAAATAAAATATATAGAAATCGGTTTTTGAAATCCTTGATCATTATTGAAAGAGAAAATAGCTAATTAAATGTGATTTTTCAGTTTTTTTGCAAAACGACATGCATATTAAATCCAAAGCTGTTTTTCTGTATCTACCCCTAAATTGGTAACAGGCATTTCTTTTTTCATGTTTTTCTTTCTTGGTTGAGTAGGACATCAATGAAACACCAACATGTAAAACTATCAAAGATCCTTGCATCATATTTCTTTGATTTAAATATATGCCCAAATATTATTTTTTGCAAAACGAGATAAATAAAAAAACAGTTTTTTTTGCAATACAACATAAATCCATTATGATCATAAAATGTCACTTTTGTGTCCATTTTTCATATTTCTTTGATGTAACAGTGCTTATTTCGGTTTGAGATAATACCTTTAGCAGTAGAGAGTAACATCTTAGTAATAAAGTTTATTTTAGACATTACACATGCAGGATTTAAGAACCATACACACAAAAACAATATCTGGTGTGGTAGATTTATGCTTTTGGATGCTTTTGGATTTATGTCGTTTTGCAAAAAAAATGCATTTTAGGCAGGCTCTATCTACTATTTGACATTTTTGAATAAATTTTTTTCACATTTTTTTTTATCTTGCCCTAGCCTATGGCTCTGAGCAGTTTTTTCCCGTTTTTGTATTTTGGCGCTTATGTCGTTTTGCATCCAAAATCGTCAATCTTGCTTTTTTTTAAAGAGAAAATCATAGGTCCTACTGTTCAAGCTATATCAAGATAATATTACCATAATAACATGCTTCCCAGCTAGCAAGGATACATTGGGCCAATGTTGGCAATGGTCGGCACCATCACAGGCAATATTTCAACATTGTGCCAACATTGAAAGGTAGAACATTGGCAAATCTATGTTGGACCAACAATGAAAATACTCCCAGTGATCTGCCATCATTGGTACAACATCAGATAATTCATACATGTTGTGCCAACATTGGCAAATCAATGTTGGACCAACATTGAACATACTCCCAGCAATGAGAAGAAGACCAGCGTTGGCCAAATGTTGTATTTCCAACGCCCACCAGAGGGCATGGAAGGTTGTATGGAAAGATATTGACCACCGGCCCCATTATTTTAACCCATGATGGGGCATTACTAAGATCTCCCTGGGTTGTATAAACGTTTAAGCAAGAGTTATTCCATTCATAACCTATAAAATGTTAAGGTACCAAATTTTGATGTGAGATAACATTATCCTGGCAATATTTATATGAGGACACCATTTTGTGGGTAATGGCAAGCAGATAAGGTGTAAGGGTTGAGAGCTTATTTGGTACCACCTTTTGGCCCATTGGGCAAATATCAAAGTGAAAATCCAAGTAGAGAATGAAATGGCTGTCTCTAGAATGATGATTCTTGACAGCCATTGAGGGGAGTTGATCACATTTGAAGCTGGGAAAAAAAATTAGTTTTGGTACAATATTGGGCCAACATCACAAATAAACGTTGAGCCAAAGTTGGAAAAAATGTTAAAACAGCATCATTTTTAGGCTCTAAATCTGGTTGGCTAGATGTTAGTACAATGTGATTAGACATTGGTTCAATGTTTAGAAAAATGACGTTCTGATGTTGGGCCAACATCATTTCTTTACGACGTCATGGCGATATTCTGATGGACGGACAAATGAACATTGGCCCAACGTCAGAATCTGATGTCATTCCAACATTGACTACTGTTGGCCCAACGTATCTTTGCTAACTGGGTTCCTAGAAATTTTCTCTTTGCAACGAGACATAACTTCAAGATATTGCCCATAAATTTAGTGACAAAACTGCAAGCCCGGACCAAAAACTATGGACCATTGGCTCCTGGGTCAGCGTTAGTGTCTACCCGTGCATGTGTGAATAAGGAGTGCTCTATACAATGTATTTGCTTCAAAAGTTGCAGTTACTCTATGCTCCAATTCACAGGCTTAATGTGAGGTAGATGAGACAAGTTAACCTTTAGGTTGAAATCGCCGTCCTATATATATATATATATATATATATATATATATATATATATATATATATATATATATATATATATATATATATATTAATATATATATATATATATATATATATATATATATATGTATATATATATATATATATATATATATATATACATACATATACATATACACACACACAGGGGCTATCATTTCCCGAGGCGATATATTCTTGAGGGGTATATAAGATAATGATATTAAGAGGCAAGGTTAGTAATATGGATTTCCCAAACTATATGCACTTCCTAAACTGTCATTGAATATTACCATACGCTTCCTAACACAAGTTATACAAAGTCTGCAATGATTGGATAATTTTGGGATTATTTATAGAGGGGGGTATAGAGAGACACATAGGTATAGATAAGAAGGACGCAAGGCTGGAGAACATGGCAGGGTCTACAGAGGGAGATAGAGTCGGAGGGGCACAGACAGACAGACATACAGATAATAGGAGGGAGAGGGAGGGAGAAAGAGAAAAGAGAGGGGGAGGGAGGGAGGAACAACGGTGGAGACACAAGTTAAGTTACAGAAATGTAAATCAGATAAAAACAGTCTATAACCAAGCTGGATAGCAGAGGGGGTGCCTTGGGGAGGTGTGAACAGGTCTGGGCACCAAGTGGGAGCCTTGCCAACTATTTACCTACCCCAGGTATGTTCTGTGAACGTAGATATATTCACGGGCATACATTTTCGCGGAAAAGTGAAAATTGGCAATTTCACATGTATTTATGGCATCCTATATCCTGTAGCATACAAAATTCGCGGATCTTTAATTTCAGTGAAAAAAATCTGAAAATATATACACAGTGAAATAAATTATAACCAAAATATGTCATGTCTATATGTACACCGCCACAACAAGAATTTTTCACCACAACTACCTACCTTCTTACATGTATACATATTGGTGTCCCTTTGTCTGCCCCTCTTGCTCTCTCTTGCATAATGGGTCAGTCTATTCATACCCAGAAAATTGTAATGTTATCCTAGTCCCGACATGGAAAAGTGTGCTAGGACCACCAGCACAAAGTACAATTGTCCTATGTTGAGCAATGGTGTGCTGTACAGTATGTGCTGAGATGATGATAATGATGATGATGATGATTGTCATAGCACAACATAATATACTATAATGACATTTTAAAAATATCCTTTGGTGTTTAGGGGGGGGGGTCCTAGCCCTGTACTAAAGCAAGACATGCGCTCTTAAACTGGCAATCTTGATATCATCTTTATTTCATCAGAACAATTTAATGGTCTTGATAACATGGTTTGTACACGGAATTGGTGAGTCCAGTGTTGCAGTAATGGTGGACATTGTAGTTACATGATAAAGTTGATGCTTAGTTTGTGCCACAAATATCATTTCCGGCATTATGTCTTGCAGATTAACAGCAAATGTTTAATTGATACAAAATGTTTTAGTCTACTCAGTAAATATGATATAAACCCCAAGTTTTTCTTCAACTCTTTTACAAGGTGATTAAAGTTTAGCTTATGGTCTGGGTTAATACCAAAATTATTTATAGGATGAGACGAACTGAGGTCTATGACCCTTAGCATGGATGTTTAGATGACTCAAAGGGAGGTTTTGTATCTCTGTCGGGAAGCAAATAGCCTTAATCTCATTTTAGATTTATTTAAGGTTTATTGATTTGTTTACGGTGTATGTCATGGGAGGGTATGTATACAAGGATCCAGGGCCCAGCTTAGTCGCTGGTGTGACCCTGTAAATACTGCGTATAACAGTACATCACCCAGGTATAAACCGATCCTTACTGCATGCCATGAACCCACCTGGTAATAATCAAACAAAGCCTTCTTACCTGAGACAAATGTCAACAGAAGTACCACTGTGAGGATGCACATCCTGGTGCAGGAGGTGACTCTGGTATGTCCTCCAGGTGTACCTTATTTAATACTCCATACACGAGGTGTAATATGCTCTTTAAGTTGGGGCCATCCCAATGGTTTTGGTTGTACTTCCCTCCAGGTAACTAGAGCTCGACACACTTTTCCCACCTCATTATTTTTTTGCTGCTATATGAGAGATGCCACTTCAATAGGATATATAACCGGATCTCTTCTAACTCTGGGAAACGCACAAAAAGCTTGTTTCGCTATTGTGCATATAGTTGCTCAGACAAAAGGCCTAAAATAGATCTATACATTTAATAATGATTATTGGCGGTCATGACAACTGCTTTAAAATATAACTTTGAGTACATTGAATAACTTGGAATGCCTAAAGTCTTATATCTGGTGTTTATTTTTTTGAAATACAAGATTCCCTATGCTTGAGCACTGAAGGGCCATATTCAATGACCCCATTAAATACAATGGGGCCATGCTCAATGGGCTAACAAAGAGTTGGCTTTAAATAAAAAAATAAACACAAATGCCAACTACATTGGCATAGAACAATGAGTGTTGTTATATGCATAAAAGAGAGAAAAATCTATGGAATATGCGAGAAAAAGCCTTGAGGTATACTGTTTCAGTTACTAAAGAAACATACAAATGTTGTATCTATTTCTATTGTTCAGGTTATGAATACCTACCTATGTCTAATATCATCTCCTCAGCATTATAATTTCATCCATGGATAGTTGTACACGATAATGTTGAAAATGAAAGAAAACATTGAAAATGCATACCGTGATATAACTTGATCTTTTTTGTCTCTTCAACATGATTTATACCGCGTCACAAACGTGAATTTGTGTTGACAATAAACAAGTTCTTGCACACTCATTGAAACAAAAAATTGATACTGTCTCTGACGTATTTCATTCGTGGGGGCTGGGACATACGCCACACAGCCTGCGGCTTCTTGGGATATGGCCCCAGCCCCGGCTTGTGAAATGTGATAGAGACGGTATCAATGAGCGTTGGCATTTGTCTATTTATTTCCACATTTATGTGGCATTCTCATTTAGAATGCTTGGATGGGGGATATGAATATTTTAAGAATCTGGGGTGTAATGCCATGTGAGTAGGGGGGGTAGGAAGACATATGTTATGGGGGTGCAGCACAACCAGCTTTGTATACAGGCATATGCACTTCAATGCATATCTATATCATCATTTATACATAATTATACATCATTGTTCATAAAATTTGATTAGACCTTGGTCGTAGAGTTTTATGACAAGCCTAATGGGTGAAGTCTGCTTAGGTCTGGTCCTGAAAGAAAACATACGCGGCGTATATACCCATTACTGACATTAGGCTTGCCATAGTATTTTCATTCACTAGATCTTCGGCAAAAAAAATCCCGATAATGAATTCTAGTGTCATGAGGGGATAAGGCTGTGTCTCATGAGATCTGGCCAATGTGAACGTCTTTGACGCGGTTTCACCTATGACCGGGCGCCAGCTTCGACTGGGTGCCATCTTTGATTGGCTTGATAGAAAACGGTTTATTATGGGGAGATGCAGGTGTAAATGGGCTACTAATTACTAATTTAAAGTGTTATAACATCGATGAACCTTTTCAGCACACTTATATCTTCATCTAGCCTAAATAAACCATTTTGTATCAAGCTGGTCAAAGATGGCACCCAGTCAAAGACATTCCCATTGACCCTATCTCATGAGACACAGCCATAAGTGGAGAGTGAGAGACATTGGGGGGGGGGGGGGGTTGAGTGACTAACCTTGAGGGATAGGTGTGGGAACATTAAGGGAGGACATAAGGAAGGGCGAGGGGCTTTCACGCTGATTAAAGTTTAGCATTACGTTGAGCCTAGAATGGTAAGTGAATGGTGTTGATGACGTGAACAATTAAAGTAATTAGATGGGGCGCAGGTTTTTGAATTGGGTAATCAGAATAATCTCCTTCTCCATCTGCCTGTCTGTCTCTATACACTGTAAAAAGTTGTTGTTCGTGAACAGCAAAATGTGCTGTAACTGTACAGTACTTTAGCTGTAAGGAATGATATGGCAAATTTTGCTGTACATGTACAATTCTGTTGCTGTAGATGCAGGTTCGAATCCGAGAGAGAGTAGAGAGATTGAAGGGAGTAGCATACTCCACACCTCCAATATTATATGCCATGCTCTATCAACACATAGAATGAGAAAATGGTGTATATATACTCATCTCTTGATAAGGAATTTATATAATTGATGAAGTTCATTTGTCATTGGCATGATAGTTAGTTTCGAACCTTAGCAGCTCCACAAATATGACCTGATTTTTTCAAAAGCCTATTGATACAGGCTACATATAAGTGACTGTCCCGCTAGCTCAGTCAGTAGAGCAGTGGGTGATGTTGTCACTTTGGATCGGAAGATGGGGGTTCAAATCTCCAAGATGCCCAATGTTGAATATACGTGAATCTGTTTTAGAACCTATTTTCAAAATAAACATTTAAAAACATTACGTATGGATGTAGACTATTTGTAAATGGGTCATAACCTTTATGCAAGGTCCCTGTAACATTTTATAGTGTTTTTGCCCATAGAAAACGTACTACCGTAAATTCTCGCGTATAAGCCTAACTCGCGTATAAGCCGCACCCCTAACTTTGACAAATTATATAAGCAGCAGAGGGGGTCTGAATATTACGATTTTGGTACTGTAGTATACTAATAAAAACTCTCGTATAAGCCGCACCCTATATAGGCATGTTTGGTATCAAAAGAAAGCTGAGTCTGACTCGCGTACAAGCCGCGGCTTCTAGGCGAGAATTTACGGTATCTCTCACATGGATGAGTAGAAATGGTGCAAGTACTGAGAGTTGAACCCCAGACCTTCAGGTCTGGGTCTACAGTAGATTCTACCGTACTACTTACTTCCAACAGTGTAGGGCTCCTAGGGATTAGGCCATGGGCGCATCCATGATCAGGGGATAAAATTTCAATCAGGTAAAACTAGGTGGACTCCTGTAGATTCAGTACTGACCGAACCCCGAATGATAACCCCTCTTCTCGGTATATGTAGAACTTAGGGTTCTTCACTCTGCCACCTGACTAAACATGGGGGCGCGTCGGTAACACCTAGGTGCCCTATATATCTTCCTATCAGCTGCCTGTTTGCACCCCTCCTCCTCTATCCCCCTCTATTTCCCTCTATCCCGCCTCCTTGACATTCGATCGGCCCCTCTGTCCCTCTATCCCCCATCTAAATACTATAAGGTATTCAACCATTGCAGACTTTGTAACTTGAATTGGCAAGTGTATGGTAATGACCATAGCCAGTTTAGGAAGTGTATACATGTAGTTTAGGAATCCATATTGCTAACCTTGCCTCTTATCATCATCCATTACCTCTCCATCTCTCTCTGTCCTTCTCTCTATCCCCCTCTCTGTCCCCCTCACATTCAATTGGATTGTCTGAAGTTACGGTCCCCCATTTGGTTAACAATTATAATCATTCTTACAGATATAACAATCTTCACAATGTTTATTTTTAAATGTTTTTATTTTGGCTAATTTATACATTTATAGGCCTACAACCGATGATCGGTGCATTGCCGTTCCTGCATCGGGAGCCCTATCACTTCAGATATATTTTATATGCATTATGATACATGCAGCAAAACACGGCAGGGTGAATATATAGATTCACAGGTTTTACCAGGAATGCATTTCCGCGCCCACAGTGATGCCCTGCATATTGAGCGCTGATCTGAGACGTTCACTGTGGCAGCTTCTTGTTTATTTCTCACATGCAGCAACCAATGCAGCATGCTGTCCAGTTAAGGCAGGTGCATAGGTTAGAGTATACAACCATCGCATGTTTAATACATTATCACAGCGGTATGCTTGTAATGAGATGGCATGAGAAAACGAGGGTTATTTTAACAACAGGGAAGAGGAAAGACCTTAAACATTGGCGGATCCAGGGGGGGGGGGGCGTCGGGGCTTGGTCCCCTCCAAAAAGAAAAGAGAGGAGAAAAGAGGAGGAAAAAGAGTCCCCCCACCTCCAAAAAAAAAGAGGAGAAAAGAGGGGGGGGGGGGGAAGGGAGAAGGGAACAATACCATATAGACACAGATCTGAGTCCCAAAATGTGTGACAAGGCACCATTTGAAGTCTAGACCATCAGTATTTTCTTGGGGGGGGGGGGGGGATATGCCCCAAACCCCCCTAGTATGGCAGCTGTGCTGCGCTTCGCTTGCGCTGCGCGTGGGAACAGACAGTCACTCCATGGTTGGCCAGTTGGTACTGATCAGCCCCCTTTGGATCCGCCACTGTAAGACCTTACACCAAACTAGTTGTACAATTATTCTAACTAGATGGTTTGAATTCATTTAGGTCTCTCATCTGAGTGAATTCAGGTTTTTGGGTATTGCATTGCATAAATACTCGGTATAATGCTTGGAAGACTTTCGGATTATCACCCATTTACTTACATGATAATATATCACAAAGGCACCTTTGCCTATAATAGAATCGTTACGGCATCAATCTTGGACAGGACAAAATGACAGGAATGTAACTGATTTTGACTAATTAGTACAAGCATTAACTATATACAATTGTGTATCTATAGTATGATTTTCCTTAAAAGCCTAACCTTGTAAACCGAGCGTAATGCTTTACTTTGTATAAGCTGTATCTCCTTACTTTTCCCTTCATTATCTGTACAATTCATGAAGTCAACATTTAATCTCAAAGACCACATATAGTTTCTCCTCTTAGAGTCAGGGATGTCAGCAGCATGACTATGGCATTGTCAGTCTCCAGGGTAAAGCTGGAGACTAGATGGAGTCTCTGCATCCAGGCTCCAGATTTACCCGAGATTATATATACCTGAGACACTGGAGTCCATGTCATGTTTTGTACAGGAGAAAAAAGTCATCCACATTATTATATTGCAAAAACATTGGCCATTTATAACCCGCATCATGAATTTGATTATATTGCATATTGCCATTTTATGTTCAGAATAAAGTCCCCAGAATAAAATCTCCAGTATATTGACAAAGGTAGGAGAGTGATCACTAAAGGTAAACACCCTAATTGAACACATAATCACATGATACATGATATAATCAAGGGGTGGCTTCCCTAGCCCTTTAAAAAGGGTCTTTATCTCTTCCTACCAGTGGGAGCCCAGATGGGTCCGCCCAGATTCCTAGTGCCCAGCCCTAGCCCAGATTTAGCACACACTATAAAAGTGTACAATAAATGGTAATTTCTTGAGGGAAATCAGATGTCAGTATGTTTCGAAATATTTACAATGTATCTATGAAAAAAAGCTATGGTTTTCGTGGGCTGACACATCTGGGCTCCCACTGGTAGCCCTAGACAAAAAGAACCATAACCAAGATATGGGCAAGCCCAGCTGGCCCAAGTAAAACACATATGGGCCCCAGGGACCAATGCTGACTGGGTGAGGCCTTACCTGGAGGAGGTTGGAGACGGTCAGAGATGAGGCAGTCAGAGGTGCATGTTCAGAGGTAACAGTTCTACGTACATCTCAGGGAAGCAGAAAATGCTACAGACAAGGTCAGGGGCGACAAGTGCATTAATTGCCATCAGACATATGAGCTAACACAGTAAATATGAGACTACGCCTTCTACTAGTCATGTTGAATCAATGAAGTATAGTATACACCTACAATGGTATATGACATCTAATGGCCACTGTCCACTGGGCTCTATTCGGCGGAAATCATGTAGGGAATGTACAGGCTTCTCGGCCGAAGTTCCCCAGTGGACGGTGGCCATTACGACGGATGATCGTAAAATTCTAGCACTTTCCAAGCAATACAGTTTAGACTTGTTCTGAAAACACACAAGTTACACAAACAGGGCTCCTTGATAGCCACCATCCACTGGGCTCTAATTGGCCGAAGCTGTATAGGAAATGTATGGGTTTAGTCGGCCAAAGTTCCCCAGTGGACGGTGGTCATTAGCAGCTTTGGAGCTCTATGTTGGGAATCATATTCTGTGAGAATTGTGATTGTAAATGTCAACGTGTATAGATCACTTTAAAGTATATACCCCCAGGAAAGGTATTCTTACAAACCATGTGCCATCTGGTGTGTCCTTTGGGAGTTAGACTGTCTTACTCCCAATTACCACAGCAGATGGCAGAATTGAATCATTTATTGCTGAATATCAGTTCTCCATTTTGACTAATGCATTGGTCCTTTAGACCAATACCCCTATGACTAACCCGAGTTAGCCAATACTGACTAACGTAGCAAACCGACAAAATATCAGTGTAGTCCTGGTACAGAGAAAGCTTGTTAATAGCGCTCGTAGGGGGGTGGTTGCACTGGTTGTACTGGTTGGGTGTTATCTGTTGGAGAGTCAGCTGGGCAGTCAGTGGGCCCATCGTAGGGGGGTGGTAGTGGCTGCTTCTTGGGTTCATCCTCATCTGGTTCACAGAAGAGTTCTGCGTAGACCCCTAGAGGTGGTTGTGGCTGCATACCACTCGCCATCATGTCCAGTGGCACAGGGGGGTCGGTGGGAGCGGCAGGAGGAGGGCCGGCCTCAGGCTCAACAGTGGTAGACCTGCAAGTAGATAGTGCCTTCATGTATAGACAAACTGTTATAAACATAGGTAAATTTCACAGGAATAATGACATGTACCTTCTAGATTATATAAAAAAGAGGTTTCCAATTGGGGGGAGGTTCTTTGTTCATCAGCTTAGGGAACATCTCTTATAATTTCTGATTTGAACCATCCTGTTCTAGGTGCCATAGACAGGACCAGAGCTGGCTTACAGCCATGCAGGTTTGTCTTGGTACTCACCTAACCGTTCAGATGTAGCACAGCCAAATAGTTCTCCCAATTGTATACCTAAAACTAATTTTTGTTGTTGTTGGTTTGAGTATTATTATGTTTACAAATTATAGAACATGAATTCAAAATCAATGATAGATGATGACTACCTCCTCTTATAGGCAACAACAGCACAGCTGATGATGATAACGATGATGATGAGCCCGCCGAATCCCACACCGATGGCAATGATGAGTGTGAGGCTGAACGCACCACGATCAGTGAGAGCAGATATCACAGGTCCCTGCTGGTAGACATCAGGCGGTTTGCGTGTGTCACCTGGGGAGAGAGATATCTTGTTAGCTGATTGTCAAAGTGAAAATTACAGATTAATTGCCCCCCAACACCCCTCGTTGACTTAACCATCATGATTGTGTAAAACCTTCCGTAAAACCTCGCGTAGAAGCCGCGGCTAGTACGCGAGTCAGATCGCTGGTGCTGCTTATAGAACCGGCCCAAACTCGGGGTGCGGCTTGTATGCGAGTTTTTCCAAATTGCGATTTATAAAATGACCATGAAATGGCATTAACACAGCTCTAGCAGTTACAGAGAGGGAGGGTGTGTGTGGACAAGCACTTGACAAAGGTGAGGGGGCAGTGTCAATGCCTCATATTCGCACCTCAGCCCTAAGACAATGCCCAGGTTCGGTCTGTATGGGCCCTGTGGGCCTGCTGACCAGCCTTCGGCTGTGTTGGTTTTAAAACTATATCACCTAAGACAATGCAGCTCACTCGCACCTCAGCCCTAACACAATACATGGTGAGGCCATGTGTGCTCATAGACTTTAATAGGCTAAAAGTCGGGGTGCGGCTTATACACGAGTTTTTCCCAGGCACCATTCAGAGGGCCTCTGCAGCTTATAGGATCAGCCCAAACTCGGGGTGTGGCTTTTACGCGAGTTAGGCTTATACGTGAGGTTTTACGGTACACAATGTCTGAAAATGCTAGAGCTGGCCTGCATAATGAATGTAGAAATAAATTCACTCACCTAAATTGAAGTATGCGATTCCTACGACCCGTTTGTAGCTCCTCCGGCCACGCTCCGTTGTCTGGTTAGTGCTAACATCAAACTCTAGTATGGACCTGCAATGGAGTAGTATGCTACAGAATTATACTGAGGGTCAGATGGAGTGGTGGAGAGATGAATGTTGGTTGTTTATTACACCATGAAGGTGTGAGTGCTGACCCCTTGTATGACCATTGTGGAGAAACCCAGCTACATGTATATGAGGTGTGTCAATCATTGCCACACTGTTGCACCCAAGCCCTCCATCACAAAGTGTCCTCAAAATACTTGTCCACAGCTTTCCAGCACGAGGTGTTCACATGATACAAATTGTCCACAACCAAACCCTTATATCCCTTCTGTGTAACAAGCATGAAGCTTCAAGCATGAAGCTTAACTCTCGGTGTGAGGCTCATGGATTACAATTCAAAAGACTTAGGAGTACACATGTAAAAAAAAATAGCTTACTGTTTCTCCCGGTCAGAGAAGTAGAGGATCCCATCTGCCATGGTGAGGCCGTACAAGGACTCAGTGCCCTCAGCCTGGTAGAGGGTCACGGTTTTACTGTTCTTATTGAGGTCGTACGCCTGGAGACGGTTATTGGTGTAGTCCAGTATGTATAGTTGGCCTGCTGAAAAATATAAACAGAAATCAAATGTTTTCAGATGGATAGTAACACCTTCTACTGTCTTCATAGATGGCAACTGTTATCCAATGTCATATTCTCATAGCTGCTTGGTCACCACCTCACTTCCACACATTATCTGCAGAATATTTGTGACATTTGTATTGTATGTAAATAAAAACAATTTTTAGAATACCTTGTGAGTCAACCTCCATACCAGAGACATACACGCCTGCCATTGACAATAGCACTTTACGGTTGGTACCCTTGTCCATGTCTGCCACTTCTATAGATCTTCTGACATTAGCCCAGTACACCTTCCTGTTAAAGAAGAGCAGCAATCAAAATCAAATACCATGACCAATCAGAGGTCTCAGAACAAAATTTAGGAAATGCTAATTAATTATGTCAATTTCAGTAAAAGTGGCCTATACTTTTATGGCGAATTTGGTAATTTATTCACAAATTGATCTTAACATCAAATTATGTCAATCCTGCCCCCAGAACCCCAAAAGGTTTCTCAGCACATTGGTTCTGACACCTGGAATTACCCATCTTTTTGGACTTTATTCAGTTCAGTTAGCCCCCCCCCCCATGTCAGGTTGCTTGCAACACCTCTGACGATCAATATGAAAAGAGTACATGACATCGTAGGGTACATTGGTAGTGGCATATCATATTTATTTCCAAATAGACATAATCAAGGCTCTGATGTCTTCAGGAAGAGAGTCTTAATTTGTCACTCACCCTCTGTTGGTATCCAGAGCCATGCTGGTAACATATCCAGTTAGGTTTGTGACTACCACCTCCTCCAGGGTCCCAGAGTAGCTGAGTTTAGACAGCTTCTTCAGGCCATAGTCAGAGATGTAGATCATCCGCTTTCCCATGTCCACGGTCATAGCTGTCATCTGGGATTCTAGACAACAGTTAGGAAACAGTATGTTAACTGAGCATAATACATGTACATTAAAGAGCAGAGGACATGAGATACTGTCTAAACAACATTTCTAAACCTTAAAAAAAACCCACAGAAATCATGCTCTATAAGGCTGCAGATCTAGAGAACAAATAAGTAGACATACAATCATACAGTATACATCATGTGCTTGATGATATTTGGCACTGCAACAATTGCAAATTGCAATACCCACATGAAATCCCCAGGGTGTTTACAAAGACTGGAAAAAGGCCCTTACCTTTCTCCCTATACTGCCTGACCTGCTTGTAACATGGCTCTGGTAAACATGTCTTGAAGATCCCTTTCCTGTATCGGTCCTGCCAGAACACCTCCTTTGTAGCATTATCAAACACAACATCCAGGGGGTTTTCATGCTCATGCCAACGATCTGTCAGCCTCTTCGTGACGCCAGTTTTCAGGTCGTGCACCATCAGTATCTTCCTATTGACGTCAGTAGTGATGAAGCCTCGGGTAAAGGAAACTGTGTAAGGAACACTCATTAGCACATATGACTATATTTTAGGGATTAGGTCTTATCAGGTACAGGTGGGAGGTGGACTGTGTTACTATAGAAAGTACTGACAATAGCTGATAAGCTTGGTACAAACATTTTAATGAATATGGTGGTATCCAGACATGTAGTATAGTTATTGGATGTTCAGGCTATATCCTACAGTCTATTTTTGAATGTCCCTCGCTGATTTATTTCAGAACACACAATACATTGGATAAATTATATGATATATTCACACTGATATAATGTTTTATCTGACTTCCTCCATAACATGGGTAACTGGTCATGATTCATGCTTTTATTGATAGACAATAATTATTGCACTTCTCAATACCCTCACAAGGTGGAAACTCCTCATCTGTCTCCACTCACCTACACTGTTTGTAACCATTACTTACCAAAAATAACCATACCAGTGCCAAGTCCTCATAGACCCATTTTTCAACCCACCTCCTAATATCACTATAATCCATATCCGACATCACACTTACCTTCCTTACATGACCTGCCATCAGGTTGAAGTGCATATGCCTCTGCACACCGACACACCCTGGACTGGGATGTAGGGACACAGATATGTTGACAACTACCACGGTCAGGTGAACTGCAGGCATTGGTATCTGTGGAAGACAGGCAATGAAACATAGAGAAAGTTGCATATTTTTAACTGATGCAATACATGGTATATAGACATGGTGATTCTTTTAAAGTGACACTCTCACCACCATTTCCAAGTTGTTTCTAGTACAATAGACTTTGCTCTTCGTGAGAGTAGGATTTCTATTGCCAAACATCCCCACATCACTAGTGTAATCAGATTGTAATGATCACACAGTACAGGTTTATTCATTGAAATTGTATGACTATGGTCAATGCATGTAGGTATGCCAGTTGGCATATCGCTATTAACCACATGGTTATACATATATTTAAAACCTTTTTCATTATCAATTTATCATTTCATCATTGTCAATATCATTGCATTAGAGAATTCGTTAACACAATTTTTAGCCTATTTCTAAGAATTCTGTCATTGTATATGATTATTGTTATAATTCTGCTGCCGTAAGCACCTACCTATGGCGGGTGGATTCTTTTTGACGAGTCTCAGGGAGCGGAAGTCTGTGCTATTGAAGGGGTACTGTTTACCGAGGGTAACCGTTCTATTGAAGTTGTACTTCTGGGCTCTGTGTATTATCCTGAATGAATAGATTATACATAATAAGAATAAAGTAGAAATCATAAGACATCCAGATTATAACATTTCCTTGTGCCTAGTACAAGCTAGTTTTAGATGAACTTTCTTTTAAATTATTGGAGTTGAGAAGCTCCCCAAATATTTCAGTACTAAAAGTCAAATATTTGGCACATAGTTAAGAGTTGCAGAATCAAGGACTCCTGATCAGTCAAGCTGACTAGAATTAACTCGACTTAACCATGACATTATTGAAACATTCAGTCGATATTCATTTCAAGGAGGCAGCACTGTGCTGATGGGGTGACCAGAATAGGTTGGGACAGAAAGAAATAATATGAGCAATGAATGATATTGTGTCAATAATAATGTAGGCATGTTTATTAGTAAAGCATACGTGTGACTGTGATGAGAGCCATGAATAACTGGACCAGGTGCATGAATGGGTTCTGGTGGAATGTAGAAATACGCTACTAGGTGGATATGTTTGGTATTTGAATATATGGCAAAATGTGAAATATAGAATAAACATTAAATAAGGAATAGAAGGATGGGCCAGTGCATGGATACTGTGTGGGCCCAGTCTGAGTTCATGTGAGAGACCAGGATCGGCGGAGGTGTGGATCGGATAACTGGCCAAGGCGGGCCACCAAGAATAGGCCCATCCAGGGACGCTGTACAGAGTAGGGACGCTATGCCTAATAAGCACCCTGGAAGTCCTAGCTCAACAGGCGTCCTCGTCCTGCGCACTAGCGAGGGATGACGTACCCCGCTGGGCGAGTATGTATGCAAGTGCGCGGTATGTAGATAGCCAGAACGGTACAGACCACACTCATAGACACATGGGTACTTTCGCGTTGGAGCTGTAGAGCTTCGGGTGGTTGTGGATATCTATCTCTATGCACTGCGGCAGAGTCTGCAGTTGGAGATATTTATATATAATAACCACATTTCGACCTGGCTGTGCCGGACTGCTGTGCTTAGACAAGCTAAAGATCTAACAGCATAGCCTATGTGGATCTATCATCTACTGCACTGAGCAGTTGTGATGGGAACTTTGCGTAGTCGGTGTTTTGGCTCAGGCATTAACTCCAGTCAAGACACTATTGGAGTTGGACTACTTATACATAACTCAACGGACATAGTTACTCCGTACAACTATACTGCTGTTAAGGCTGCAATCCACCTCAAACTTTGCACCTCATAGAACAGTACAGGATAGACTATCCACAGTGACTGTTGGGGATATAGGCTAGAAAGGATCACCATCAGCCTTGTGTTCCTTGCAGGCACTGTTTGTGCACAGTTATGGATTAACCTGTGATCAGTACTGGAGCATGTACACTGGACAGTGTGTAACCTACGGTAGTATCCATCTTGACTTTTCTACATTACACTCGTGAACCGATAAACATTGATTTGATGAACTGAACTGAACATATGCAATTTCAATGCATTCTTGAACTATATCTTGCCATATAATATTTGGTTTCTCACATAGCCTAATTGTGGTTATAATGAACTCTTGATCTCTTAATATTTCTTGATATTGTGATTCAGTGAAGCTAAATTACTGCTGATACCGTTATTGCTTATGCTGGCATCGAGCCATTGTTATACTGTTAAGCTCGACCTATTGTGGGGTTTTTGATCACCTTACCATGTGCATGCACCCAATGATGTAGATGCCAAAACTTTGATTGTAACTCTTACTTTATTAATCAATGATGTTTTGGTCCTCATCCTGGCCAAGTCAGTTAAGATTCAATCTATGGGTTTATCAAACAAGCATTCTGAACTTACCTGCCCGTTTATTCTAATACAATGACATTGATGCTATGTGACTGTATTGCAGTCTAGAACTGACAGGGTGTATAGTGGACAGTATACAACTGACTAATGACTGAGACATGATTGACTGAACATGGAATATGCATTGTATGATTGATGTACACTGGCTCTTATCACATTGTTGGACTGAATTGGAGATACTGGTCAACCTCACTGCATGGGCTTATCACTGTTGTTTAATCAAGTGAAATAAAGGGCTGTCCAATATTGCTGACTTCTTACTGATCTGTTGGGACCTATCCTGAACTATGGGTCGCAAAGATCTGCCAAGCGAGGAGTTTTCTACCATCTCAGTTAGCCAAAGCATCCCCAACAATATCAATACACTGCAACTTCAATTATAATGACACATGGGCTCATATATCCAACAACTAATATATGGGAACAACAAACAATCAACATACTAATAGTTCAGGCTGGTTGGAGAATCAAGGGTAGTTGAGCCAAGCCGAGGGCATCAGGCTGGTAGAGTAATTCAAACTTCAAAGGCCCCAGGTACCCAGCGATGGACAGCACGCCCGCAGTGGGGACGCAGATCAGATCAGCGTCACAGGTGTAAATACCGGTGGGGTTGACCATTATGTGTCTGAGCCAAATGTACAATTAGACTCTGTAAAGGGTGACATAGAAGTGACTATAGTAGAAAAAGGTGAGGAGACGGTAGTAACATTAAGACAGAACACAACTGACCAGACATTTAACAAATGAGACCAAAAGTCAACTAGAAGGCCTGATCAACCTGACAGGACACTAAGGTCACAATGATTAACAGAAAAAATACAGATAGACAACACAGGCAGAAGAAGACAGGTAAGCACAGCAAAGGCAACACCAGGAACAATAAAGGCTGACGGAGAAAAGACAGAAATCCCTCTGACTGCCCGGTTAGTCTAAGGAGTGGCTGGCGCGCATAGAACCACTCAGTAGACAACCAGGGGAGATTGGGGAATCCGACACCAATCAGGACCAAACCAATCACTCCAGGGCAGGACTGCACTTTGAGAAACGCAGGTGTAGATCAGCTAAACCAGGAAGCAGCCACCGGAGAGGCTGTTGTCAGGCCTGAGACCACCTAGAGCCCAAATGGGGAAATAAGAAAAGAAAACTAACATAATCAGGAAAACAAAATGTAAGCTAAAATGCAGGCCACAAGGGCCGTAACGGGATTAATCAAACAAACAAAAGGGGTCCTATGTTACGCAACTTGTAACTCCGGAGGTCTGAAGATACCCCAACGGGCAACCGCTCTACAACACTTGCTAGTAATAAAGGAATAAATAAGAAACTATGTTTTCTGCAATTGGAAAACAGTGGGGAAGAAAGGGAAATTAGAAGGGAACTTGATGATATAAAGCAACCCACACAGGGAGAAAATAATACTGAAGGAATAAAAGGCAAAGGCCAAATGAACAGAGTATTTAAATAACAAAGGAAGAAGGTAAAAGTAACTTTAGTCAGACAGCCGAACAGACAGACAGTAATACTGAAAAAAATTTACATGATAAATAAAAGAAACAAAGGCAAATTACATATATAATACTTCGTTCACACGAGGGGCTGCTCCCTGCATGTGCTGAACATTACTATACTGATAGGGAGTACTCCAGTAGCATTTGCTATAGGAGAGGGCTGCCTTCAGGTGTTAGGGAGCTGGAGTAGTGGCTTACTGGTGGTGGAGTAGCCTTACTCCAGAAACAGCAGCAGGGGGAGGCCAGTAGTGGGACTCAGCAGACGACATTCAGCCTACTGTCCATATAATAGGAAAAAGGACAGAAGTAGAGGCTGGATGTCCCCTTATAAAACAAAGTGAAATTAGCAAGACTTCCCCGGTACATGGTACCATGCAGGGGAGGTTAGACATTAGGCTTGGGAGAGTGAGAAATTTTCACCAAAAAATAATACCCAAATTAGCAAGGAATGTGATAGTGAAATGGAAAATACAGGCGCACAAAGGGGAAGGGGGGAACAATGCATGACGAGGAAACCCAAGGGTCAGGAAATCTGGAGGCAACTAACAAGAAAAAAAAAAAAAATGACTGAAAATAATAAAACGGAAAAATAAGTCGCCTGAAGAGAATAAAGAGGAATGGGATCGATTGAATAGCAGACCAATTACCAAAAAAGGACATTTTTGAGCCGGCTAAAGAAAGTAAAGATGATATAGGGGAGGGGATTACTGACAGTCTCCTTGACCCACCCGTTCCTGACCAGGAAGGTGAAGATATACTCCAAACTCATCCTTCCAAGGAAGGTGAAGATATACTCCAAACCCCACCTTCCAATCAATGTAACCCTCAAAAGGATGGGGAATAGGAAGACAGAACCCTCTGGGATTGGCAGAGGCGTGTCAAATACGGGGAATACTCGTCAGAAGCAGCGAGAAAAATGCTCCAATTAACCCATGATTAGTCAACATGAGCAACCAAAACCTATTAGCTCATTTATACGATAAGTGAGAAAGTAACTACAAGTGGAATAGAGGCTTAAGAGAAACAGGTTTACAGAACTGTAGCCACCCATCCTCCATTTAGCAGTGATAAAAAACCAGAGCCACACCCAACAAGCAGGCTGCTGGGCTAGAGGCGGGGACATTTTGTGCTGATGGGGTGACAGTACACAGAAATATAAGGGGAAAATAGGGACGGCAGGCAGGCCGCCTACCTGGTATAAGGGACTGTAGTTTAAGAATAGGACATGCAATACATAGATAAAACATCAGGGTGTGACACGAAGATTTACATTTGGATAGAAGGTCAAATTACATAGGACAATTAAGTAAGTAGTGTCTGAAATAGTATCAAAATGAAATTATGGGCTGCTGGATATTAACATATCAAAGTGGTATAACTGGCTGGGAGGATCATGACAGGCAATGTGATTACTGAATTATGAACAGAAAGAATGCCTGTATTGGTGTTGTTGCATGGGTGTGTGTCTACACAGTAGGCAAAGATGGAGGGAGCACACCCAGGAAATTACTGAATGCTAACTCCCAATGCTCATACAGATGTAGATACCATTGCTGGGTGATGATGGGATGACAGGTGGCCCCCACCTGCTTACTCCACCATCCAACACACCCACCCAGCACCCAGTAGGGCTGACTTTGAGTACCTGGGGACTTGAAGACATGAATACTGCTGGGGAGCGTTACAAAATTAGAACAGCAACACTGCGGTAGACAGGGAGCCTCAACACTGCAGCCAGCAGAGCCTGAATTCTGTCGGGCAAGGAATTGGAGATAATTCAGCTCTGCACATCCTATAATTGGTAGGCAGAGCCAAACTCCCGTGCCTTGTGTTAGAGTAAAGCAGGAAGCCACATATATTCAGATGATAGGATGCTTGTACCAACTGTTTTAACAGAGAAAAGAATATGGTAGAGCAGAATATGTGTTTTAAATAGACAAAAGGAGCTATTGAACTGGTGTGATGATGATACTTAATTGACAATTGCTTATGTATTACCAGAAATGCAGTGATTTGAGTGCACAGGCGACTGACAATGATATTAACATGTAGTGGAGGTTTTGAAATGAGCCATATGCCCCCTTGCATTTATATAGCAAGCAGGATATTACCTAGCCCCACCCACAGCAGCAGTAGCTACAGACTGTATAAACAGCATCCAAATACCTTAGATATGGGCAAGCAATGGGGATAAGTGCCTATACTAGAACCCTGGGACTTATATATACACTGTAAGGGGTACATTTAAAATGTTAGTGTATTGGGATTCTCAATGCCCAATGAGTGCCAACACAATCAGAAGTGACTCAAAGTAGCAGGAAAAGGGTAACTATGATAGAGCACTGGGAACTCAGCAACACAGTGGTTGCTGAGCTGCTGACATGATGCTCAGGAGAGACATGGCAGCCAGTGATGCTGTACTGACAGGTGCACAGTTGGAGTGAGTGACACTGCCCATCACCTCAGCGTCCTCTGACGTCACATGACAAGTGCAAAGTTGGGTTGAGTGACACTGCCCATCACCTCAGCGTCCTCTGACGTCACATGACAAGTGCAAAGTTGGGTTGAGTGACAGTGCCCATCACCTCCCCGCCCTCTGACGTATTCATGACGTCACATCCGCCCAACTCAAGTGGAGACGCCCATAATACCCAATGCACCTATGTCAGGAATATCTCTACAACCACGGTTAGATTAGGTTGATGGGAAATTAAACACCACCCACAAATGAATTAGAGGAGCAATTTCAAATACAAAATAAGATACAAGGGTAGTTGCACCACACCAGTGAGAACACATATAAATTCTAGGAGAAAAGGGAAGATACCCTATGTGTTACTCACACCTACTCATACCCTCTAGTTCACATCGATGTGAACAGCCCACTCAGACACTGAACTGTCTGGAGTAAGAGAGGCAGTCTCTGCTGGTCCCGCATGGTAGCCCATAAAACAGCTCAGACCCCAATTTAAACTGGTAGCGGGGCAATGGCCCAGTGATAATGACTATCATGGGACATGTGAAAATTTAGGAATGAAACACTATTTAAATGTCTTTCAGAACATCAGTACAGCAGAATCGATGGTGGGATTGGCCTGAAAACTGGTAGAATATGAATGGGGAGACTGATATCAATTATTCAAAAGGGTTCCTGGTTCAACTTAAAGTCATGTGAGAAAAAGGGAACTTACCAACAAGGAAAATTGGTATTGAGAACCATGGAAATACTATATTATGGAGTGGTGGCACATTACATAAGGCTATGAATTTAAGGAAAAACAGCCAAGAATGTATTGGCAACAGGACCAATAATTGGAAACAAATTGCAAGTTTCCAAGTCATCAAGTCATCATTTTCGCAAGAAAGTACAAATTTATTTGAAATAAAATGATCTATGTTATCATAAACACTTTTAATAAGGAAACACCTTTTAGTTCTGACACAAAAGAACCTTAGAAAATGAATGCAGCACCACAGTAGCGGTATTGCTGTGGCTTTTGTGTATTCATTCAAACATATAACAAAAGAAGCCTGCTGCAGGAGCAACTCACGGGAGATGGTTTTTATAAGGGTGCTTACAACCAGGTCCGCGTTAGCCAGACACAGAACGACCATAGAGATAACCATGGTTATAGGAACCAGTGGGGACAATATAGAGATGTAAGAAGCTGCCAATACCTTACATATGGGAAACAATCAGGCAATGGCGGTAAGCCATGGGTATATCATCTGAGCAAGATTGGGACATCTATATACTGCTATGGCCTACAGGTCATCAGGAGTAAGTTTTTATTGGCACTTATACATCAAATAGTAAGTGTTATACAGCGGTTTGATTGTATACAGATGCATCTTGGTGTGAAATGATTTCTGTAGAGATCTTACTGCATAACATTGTAGGGATTTAGACAGTGTGTGTATGGTAGCAGTATGCCGGTTCAGATAGGTCATAGGGGGTAGCTCAGATTTCTGGCAGGGAGCCCAAAGCCATTAGCACCCAGTCTATTACCACAAAAAGAACCACAGACACCACATAAACACCACTTGGAGGACTGTTGGTGGGTGTTGGAAATGTTATGACTAAAGACTATTCAAAAATAACATTTCATAGTAGTGTACACAGCCCTTTTGTTTGAAGGTAAGGAGAATGTATTGGTGCAAAAATATTGAATAGCATCAGTTTACATGGGTACATTATCTGCACACCATCTGCTTAAAACAAAGGGATTGCACTAAGATTTATCATTAGTTTTTGAATAATTTGATGAAAATATCCTTTGCCATAGGAACAGATAGTCTAGAAGTAGTGATTTTGTTAATTCTTTTTTATTGCAATGGCAACCAAAAGCTGTTATGCCTATTCCACATACGAAACTGAGAATACATAACAATATCTACAATCTGTGATTTATCCAATCTCAATTTATCAAGGAAACCCTGAGTAATTGCAGTTTAAATGATTTTTTTTGAATATCACTCCAATATTGGAGACATGTCTTACTTACTATGTTAGATATGGCAAACTGGGGACCTGACCTTGGTATCCTTGGCTCACATTATTACTACCCCACTTGCACTCTGACTATTTACAAAATCCCAAAGGATTTGAAATGTTCTTGCCATTACCTATAGTCCCAAGATAACTAGAAATGATCAGGTGAAGGAAAAGCTAATGAGAAAGGTACCTACATGGTGACACATAGAAGAAAAACAGCTAACGTGCCACCCGTAGATAGGCCTAGTGGAATACAAACACTGAAGGTACTGGGCAACCACAGTAGACTATAAAATGCATCAGCAGTAGAGGAAGGTGAAGGTGATGGAGCAACTGGTGGAACCTCACAGGAATATGTCAATGCTCACTTGGGAGGTATAATTACTCTACAGATAAGGTAAACCACAAACAACAAAAAACACAACAAATGACAGAGACAGAAAACTGGACAGGGCAATGGGAAACGGACAGAGACTAAGGAAACATGACTGTACATATATGTAGATAAGTGTGATTATAATATAGTAAAGATTGAATCCCATTATAACTATAAGAAATTGCTGTTGATATAAAGCAAATAAATTATGGAATGAAATGCTTGGAAAGAAAGGGAAACAATGTTATCATGACGGGAGAAAGGGGCATACCCGACGAGGGAAATCGAACCCGGGCATTTAGGACAATTTTTCACAATTTTACCTTCAAAGCCCACAAATGAAAAGAATAATGTACCATTTAAAAAAGAGTTTTTAAAACCCCGTCATGAGTAAACAAGTGAAGGAAAATATAAGGAAAGAAAGCTAATTTAGGAATTGAATGAACGGGCAGCTTGCGGTACTACCGGTGAAATTATATAACAACCATAATGGAGAGAATGATAGAGTAAATTATTACTGAAAGCATTGTCGAACACTTAAGTATGAAGCCTACAGCAGACTGTAGGATTCATATCAGGGCCACCCGGTAGCTTGTGCTGATGGGGTGACCAGAATAGGTTGGGACAGAAAGAAATAATATGAGCAATGAATGATATTGTGTCAATAATAATGTAGGCATGTTTATTAGTAAAGCATACGTGTGACTGTGATGAGAGCCATGAATAACTGGACCAGGTGCATGAATGGGTTCTGGTGGAATGTAGAAATACGCTACTAGGTGGATATGTTTGGTATTTGAATATATGGCAAAATGTGAAATATAGAATAAACATTAAATAAGGAATAGAAGGATGGGCCAGTGCATGGATACTGTGTGGGCCCAGTCTGAGTTCATGTGAGAGACCAGGATCGGCGGAGGTGTGGATCGGATAACTGGCCAAGGCGGGCCACCAAGAATAGGCCCATCCAGGGACGCTGTACAGAGTAGGGACGCTATGCCTAATAAGCACCCTGGAAGTCCTAGCTCAACAGGCGTCCTCGTCCTGCGCACTAGCGAGGGATGACGTACCCCGCTGGGCGAGTATGTATGCAAGTGCGCGGTATGTAGATAGCCAGAACGGTACAGACCACACTCATAGACACATGGGTACTTTCGCGTTGGAGCTGTAGAGCTTCGGGTGGTTGTGGATATCTATCTCTATGCACTGCGGCAGAGTCTGCAGTTGGAGATATTTATATATAATAACCACATTTCGACCTGGCTGTGCCGGACTGCTGTGCTTAGACAAGCTAAAGATCTAACAGCATAGCCTATGTGGATCTATCATCTACTGCACTGAGCAGTTGTGATGGGAACTTTGCGTAGTCGGTGTTTTGGCTCAGGCATTAACTCCAGTCAAGACACTATTGGAGTTGGACTACTTATACATAACTCAACGGACATAGTTACTCCGTACAACTATACTGCTGTTAAGGCTGCAATCCACCTCAAACTTTGCACCTCATAGAACAGTACAGGATAGACTATCCACAGTGACTGTTGGGGATATAGGCTAGAAAGGATCACCATCAGCCTTGTGTTCCTTGCAGGCACTGTTTGTGCACAGTTATGGATTAACCTGTGATCAGTACTGGAGCATGTACACTGGACAGTGTGTAACCTACGGTAGTATCCATCTTGACTTTTCTACATTACACTCGTGAACCGATAAACATTGATTTGATGAACTGAACTGAACATATGCAATTTCAATGCATTCTTGAACTATATCTTGCCATATAATATTTGGTTTCTCACATAGCCTAATTGTGGTTATAATGAACTCTTGATCTCTTAATATTTCTTGATATTGTGATTCAGTGAAGCTAAATTACTGCTGATACCGTTATTGCTTATGCTGGCATCGAGCCATTGTTATACTGTTAAGCTCGACCTATTGTGGGGTTTTTGATCACCTTACCATGTGCATGCACACAATGATGTAGATGCCAAAACTTTGATTGTAACTCTTACTTTATTAATCAATGATGTTTTGGTCCTCATCCTGGCCAAGTCAGTTAAGATTCAATCTATGGGTTTATCAAACAAGCATTCTGAACTTACCTGCCCGTTTATTCTAATACAATGACATTGATGCTATGTGACTGTATTGCAGTCTAGAACTGACAGGGTGTATAGTGGACAGTATACAACTGACTAATGACTGAGACATGATTGACTGAACATGGAATATGCATTGTATGATTGATGTACACTGGCTCTTATCACATTGTTGGACTGAATTGGAGATACTGGTCAACCTCACTGCATGGGCTTATCACTGTTGTTTAATCAAGTGAAATAAAGGGCTGTCCAATATTGCTGACTTCTTACTGATCTGTTGGGACCTATCCTGAACTATGGGTCGCAAAGATCTGCCAAGCGAGGAGTTTTCTACCATCTCAGTTAGCCAAAGCATCCCCAACAATATCAATACACTGCAACTTCAATTATAATGACACATGGGCTCATATATCCAACAACTAATATATGGGAACAACAAACAATCAACATACTAATAGTTCAGCACCACAATACTGTTAACTATAGTGTGTAACATAATTAGTTAAGGCTGCATGAGAATAACGTTAGGAATGAACATAATGGTAAATTGTCATACTCACCCTTCTTTGGAGAGTATCCAATAAACATAGTGTTCATCTATGGCTATAGACATGACAAAGTCTCCCTCCTTGAGGTGCTTTAGCGTGTGTCTCTGGCTGCCATCCGTCTTAGACGTCTCTATAAGCGTCCTGTTGGCACTGTTGTCAGCCCAATACAAGCGTTTATCTAGAAGTCCAGTACAGGGTTTTATTAACAACTTTAACATGATAACTCATCCCAAGAGGAAGCTTATCACAGTCATGTCTGTCAGTGGTCAGAGTTTAACCAGACTTTATTAATATTGTTTTCAGTCACATGCTACTTGAAAGGTCCTGTAATTCTTTTTCCATACATTTGTAAGCGATACTCAATAAGAAGTTCATATAATGAGTTGACTATAACAGTTCTAAAAAATATGAGCATTGCTGAGAGTACCGCTATAAATCCTATGCTAGCAGAATATAGACAAATACCACTGATAATACCTCATCAGAATTTCTTGGTCAGTAGGGTGGATTTATGGCTCAGCAAATAACAGAGTTTCAACCACAGAAATGAGAAACACCTGTGCAATGCTACTGGGTATGACTCCATCAATATTACACGCTGATGGAAAGCTACCTGGTAGTCCCTATAAATGGGTAGTACAACCAAATTATATTGTACCTTTTGTATCCAGTGCTATGGGATAGGGCTCCAGCAGCTGGCTGGTGACGAGCCTCTCCTGTTTGGTGCCGTCCTGGTTAGCCTTGCCGATTTCAGGGTGAGCCTTTGACCAGTCAGCCCAGTAGAGTTGTCTGCAATGGGGATCCATGTTCTCTCAATGAAGGGGGGGTGTGTGCTATTTTTACAGTCATAATAGAGTCATTATAGATTGTTATCATGCCCATCTCACCTGTCCCTCTTGAAATATGGACACACCTTTTCTTTTATTTGGCTCTATATACTGTATCACAGTGTGAGATCTTTATTCAGTATGTCATTGATTCCTATACTATAGTATGTTATTTCTGGGTTCACTGTCTTCATTGTGTAATTATATCCAGCCAACATTGCTTAGTGGGACCCATATGTGTTTTACTTGGGCCAGCTGGACTTGCCCATATCTGGGTAAAGGTCCTTTTTGCCCAGGGCTACCAGTGGGAATCCAGAGGACCCCAGGGACCAATGCTGGCTGGGATACTGTATCACTGTGTGAGATCTATATTTCAGTATGCCATTGACTTCTATAGTGCACTGTTAAGGGTAGTGTAGCTGAGAAGTAGAATATACTGTTCGTTTACAGAAGAAAGTAAGTTCTTTCTGGGTTCACTGTCTTCATTGTGTAAAGTACATGCTGAGCTACTATGGGTTTGGGGTACTCACCGTTTTTCAAAATCCAGCACCAAACTAGAAGGTTTGTTCAGTATTTCGTTAACGATGACCGTCTCATATTTGAAGTCCATGCTAAGAGCGATGATCACCTGCGCTGACCGCTCGGCATAGTAGATGAGTTGTGAGGCAGGATCCAAGGCCATGGCACTGATCAGGTATGCTGCAAGAACAAACATGTATTTTTCCTGCCAAATATAGGTATTCCTAATATGGCGTCCATCACAGTTCCAAAGCTTGAATCAACCTAGGAGTATGGTCACGCATATGGCAAAACATAAAGATCTGGTTGACCTAGAGATCCTGGCATTAGAATCATTTTAATTTTGTTTATCCTGTTTATTTAGTGGAACTAGAATTGACAACAATAGAATTTAGGGTTTGGCAAAAAGATTTGCCTCGTAAATAGATAAAAGAGAAAATGCTGTGGGTCCAATAAACACCAAATTACTGAAATTGTCATGCTGCAGAGTTGTCACACTCAAAATTACATTAGAATAATCTGTCCCTGCTTTTGGAACTAAAACTTTGACACATATTTGAAGGGTGGGACAAACTAGGGCAAATGTAGTTGCAGATGTACAAATGTCAGTGTATTATATGAAAATTGGTTAAATTGATAACACTAAGAATCATTTCTTACATCGTGGAATGTAGTAGGTCTCGGTCTTGCCTGTAGCGAGGTGGTACTTGAGGAAGAACTTGGTGACTTCATCAGTGTGCAGCTGTACATTAGCGATGTACAGGTGCCCTGTGGTGGGGTCATAGTCTACAGAAAGGGGACTAATGAGACCTGTTATTGGTAGGGTGATCCTCTCCCCAGTATCCAGATCCAATCTGTACACAGCATGGGCACCATAGTCCGAGTAGTACAGGTAACTGTTGCTCTGACACAAGCCAACTAGGGAGTAGAAACAATGAACACAGTGTTTAGATGCTGGAGGAATATCTAGGAGCCCTACACCTCGAGAAACATGTGCTTCATGTTACCTGACCTAAAGAGGGTTCCAAGAAATTTCTAGTTAATTTTCAAATAAAATAATTTTGAACAAAATTTGAATCATGAACTGACACCAAACACGGTGTTGCCAGGGATACTCTCATAGGTGGTGTCGCTAGGTGGGAGAATTGGGAACCATTGCCGGCCCAGCGGGGGAGGGGAGGTTACCCGGTAGTCTATTGATACCCGTATAAAGGGTTTATACACAGAGTCGCCTGAAACACAAAGAGGTGTGCTCTACGTTCTTAGTTCAACCCAGAGTCATTCTTTATAAGTTATCAAGGAGTGAGAAAAACACTGCTAACAATGATTAATGTCTCTGTATTTATTATGTTTCTTTTGATAGAACTGTCGCATTCATGGTGGAATGAGGCTTGTATCATTTGTTGCTGGTGCTGCACGCTCTAATTCACAGGCTTTATAGGTAGGCAGAAGTTTATCTTCCCACAAGATTATATACAAACAGGTTATTAAATGGTGGATTTAGTCTATCCTTAAAATGCTTGTGCATTTCATGTAGCAAATATTGCCCCTTTTATCTTCCCAATCCAAACTACAGAATATAATAATATATAATAATTGAATATAATTGCCTTCAAATCGATGTCACTAACGTCAAGAAGAAGGGAGGGAGAGGTAGGAAGTTAAATATACATGCAGGAAGGCAGAGAGAGACAGAGAGACAGAGACAGAGATAGAGAGAGAGAGAGAGAGAGAGAGAGAGAGAGAGAGAGAGAGAGAGAGAGAGAGGCAGAGAGAGAGAGAGAGAGAGAGAGAGAGAGAGGGTGCATGGATTAAGAGATAAACAGTCAAGCAAACATGCTGAGCGAAAGATAGACAGAGAGAGAGGGAGATAGAGGGACAGACAAACAGACAGACACAGACAGACACAGAGAGGCAAAGAGACAGAACCAGTGAGAAGAATATAGCCAGAGGGGGGAGGGAGAGAGAGAGAGACAGACAGACAGACAGAGACAGAGACAGAGACAGAGACAGAGACAGACAGAGACAGACAGAGACAGACAGAGACAGAGACAGACAGACAGAGAGACAGAGACAGAGCGAGAGACAGACAGATGAACAGAGAGACAGAGGGAAGAGAGAGACAGGGAGGGAGATAGAGATAGAGGGTCGGAAAGAGAGAGGCAGACAGGGAGGCAGACAGGGAATGGAGAAAAGCAAGAGAAACAAAGTGACAGAGAGTTCTAGATTATATGAGGGGGTGCCTCCGTAAGGAGGAGGGGAGGGGGCTGAGCACCAAAGGTGAAAAGTGGGAGCATTGCCAACTGTTTACCTACCCTAGGTATAAACATCCCCTCGTGACTTCTCTGACCGAGATTTGCTCAGTACTCCTGCTTACCTTCTTGCAGACATACATATATGTCTCTTTGTCTACACCTCCTATACCCTCTGTTGCATTGCCTATTGCTACCCAGTGAGTTATTGTTGTTCTGTTACCCTAGTCCACACATGGAAAGGTGTGCCAGAAACATGTATAGTGCCATGTTTGTGTACATCTTCACACAATGTCACAAATGACATAGTGTGCTATGTTGAGTTGTGATGTGCTATGCTGTGATTCTGTACTAACTGCAACATCAGCTGGTGTGCTACAGCACAGCACAACACTATAATAACACAAGCACCACCAGTGTTTTGGTATATATACAGGCCATGATCCCAGTGATGCATGTCAGGGAATGGTAAACATGTACTCAGGGACTACCCCTATCCAGTTTGGTGTGATCTAGTACCTTCTGCGCGTTATAGTGCATCACACAGATTTACTGCAATTATCATTGCATGCCATGCAACCACACATCAATGATCAAACAAAGCATTCTTACCTGAGACAAATGTCAACAGAAGTACCACTGTGAGGATGCACATCCTGGTGCAGGAGGTAACTGTGGTATGTCCTCCAGGTGCCCCCTGTCTAATGCTGTCACACAGGCTGTATAGTGGATCCTTCTGGTAGGTCTGCTCGGTCCCCCAGGTAACTAGAGCTTGACACACTTTTTCCACCTCATTATTCTGAGGGCTGTGCTATGGGAGGTGAGTGCTCTATAGAAATATATGCCCGATCTTCTGTACTTAACCTTAAACTTAGAGCCAGGATCTGGGAACGGACACCCTCCACTCCTAGAAGGATTTCTTTTGCAGATTATTTTTTGAAGACATCTACTTGAACTTTACCTCGCAGTTTTTTTCGACTTTTATATCTGATCAGAAACCAGGTCTAGTTATTGTATTAGGAAAGTTTAAGATGAATCATGATTTGCCGTTAATTTTGCGCACTTTTCTAAAAGCCGCACATGGGACAGGTACTCAGCCCTGTATATAGAAGCGCTGGGGCTTTAATTTAACCAAATCCATACCCCTAAATGGACTGGTATACTAAAGTCATATTTTTCCATGTTATATCTAGTTGTTATACCTTTATTTTTCATGTCTCTGAGCTGTCAGAGTGCCCATAGCATCCTATACGGTTAAGGCAAAAGATTTGACAAGCTCATAACATTTCCATTTCTTTGCATGGCGATCCCCTATTGTTCTGCATTTAAAATGCTCATATTTGTCCCTTTTACACCCTCAGAAAGTCTGGTTGATATATCAGTTGAAGGAAACTACCCATGAGACATCATGTGAAAAGTGGAGTTTTCCATTGCATTCTGTAGCTAAGACATATTTGTTTAGGTAGCCATACCACAAACGTTAGCACCGTGACATGGAGATCTCTTTTGTTTTTTTCTATTTGGTAATTATATCAAACTGATGTAATCCAAAGTTATTTGCAAATATCAGTAGAGGATCGAAATCCCCTAGCCACTAGCATTTGCCTTTAGTGAATAGTTTGCCAGTACTATCTGAGGAGACAACACGAATGAAGCAAATTGGAAGTATGTCCAAATAACTGTCTGAAAAAAACATATAGAAATGCCATATATTGGATATGTCTACCATTACCACTTCTGACAGCGAAGATCAAAACAAACTGCGTCAGTGAAAATAGTATGTGTATGAGGACGCATTAAATTTAAATTTAGTTTTCCACACTTGAAGGCCTCTTCATTTGCTCTTTAAATCTTTCTTTTTAGAAAATAAAGCACACATGAAACACATGTTACCAATTTATTACATCTTAAAGGTAATTATACACAAATCACAACGACACATAATATGATAAACATATGCCATGAATGGCTTTGATATAATTGGATTTTTGTAAGACAGGAGGTCTTGATTAATGAGATAGCAATGAGTGTGTCCACGTAGGATGATACTGGAATCCACCTCTAACTTGGTTGAGGTGTCTATTGTCCTAAACTGCACCGGGGAGCGTCGGACTGTGACAGTCAGGTCCCTGGTTCAATCATTGCTTAGGCCATAAAGGAAAAGTATATTTTCTACTTTTTAAAATATTCCTAAGGAAATATAAGGTAGTGAACTTTATGTAACGACAGGTTTGTGCTTCACACAAGACAATTCTTTCAAAAAGATCATTCACATAGCGTATAATGATACACTAATGTACGTATGTTTGGTAATTTTGTAATTTTTTATTGACATAAATTCCATGACAACGTCACGTCTCTCAAATAAAGCCAATATGAGAACAAAGATCCTAGTGTCTACTCATGAGACACAACCGAGGTCCACATAGTAGTACAAAAACACAATTCAATAAGTAGATATCTACTGCACAATATCCACACACAAGACAACATATAATATGGGTAGCAGCACAGACCAATGATGATTTTCATGAAGGTACAGTTTCTAGTCACCTCCAAGGTATTGACCGCAGTATTTGGAAATACTGCTTTAAAGACCTCAAAGGCAACTCCACATCAAGGCAGAGACAGCTTGGATACATCAGCATCTAGGTTTAATGAACCCCGAGACCATTTGACATCACAAAGTATATATATATATATATATATGTCACGACATATCAGATACCAGTAGGTCGTAATCATGTCTCGGAGTAAACTATGGTTATGTTCATTACTTAGAATGGCCCATATATTTGGACATTATTTTACATAGTGAAACTATTTTTTAATAATGCAGTTGTGTAGTACGGGTAGCATCTACGGTTATTTTGTGACCTTTAACCATACTAATTTTAAAGAAACAGATGAGGAAAAACTAAATGCTTCTAGCAAAATATCAAGCACTTAGTTACTTCAGCCCATTAGTGCCATCTTAAGTCACATACCAGTCACTAGTATTCCATACTGGCGTCTTGCTCATTACATTATAAGAGAGGTAAACTAGATTATCTCAGGTCACTAAATTCTGTCTCACTTTGGTCTGAAGTGGTAGCCATGGCCGAACTACTACTAGCAATCTTGGGGGATTTTCTGAGCTCTTTGAAGGTTCTTTTCTTACAGACAAAGAATAAGAAAATGAAGATTCCCTGTGAAGCATTCAAAATAATGAAGATATACCAGAGAACAGAATCATAAGGAGGATCAAGCTTGATAAGTGCAGCAGCAAAACCCACAACCCAGCAGATCCCCATCACAACAAACAGACCCACATAGATCCTCATTCTGGACTGGGTGCTGATGGAGTTAGTGTGGACATCAGGAGGACTACTTCTCTTACAGGAGCACCCTCCTCTTATGGAGTACACAGTCAGTGTGTAGAACACTATACTGAGAAGGAGACAGCATGCAATGGGGATACCAAAGTAGATCAGAAGGGCGTAGGGTTGATTGAACCAACACACTCTAACTCCAAATTCTGGTCTGAACCTGCGTTTAATACTGCTGAAGTCTAGTCCAAAAGCAACTGCAGCAAGTAGAAGAGGGACAAACCAGGCTGGGATGGTATACCGGTAGATAGACTGGGGATTGTGCTCATTTGCTCTTGTGAAAGCTGCTGATGGGCGAAAAGCAATCCAGGTATTGAGTGCAATACTGAGCATCCAGGCAAATGCTGACAGAAACATCCAATACATCCACACTGCTATGGCAGCACACACAGGGTAGGGACTCTCAAATATGGTTGCTACACCATTGGCTAACAGACTGATAAATGCCAGGCATAGAGACAGGCACAAGTGGAACTGTAGCTGCCCTGGGAAGGACCTGTATGATGGAACACAGGGCTGGAGGATGAGGCGTATAAGCAGACAAACTATTGACAGGGTGGTTAGTACAAGTGTCACCAGGCCTAGGGTGCCAGTTGCTGCAGTAGGGAACTCAATGTACTCCATGTCTGTTAATTGTGTGGTGTCATTCAGACAGATGAAGATGATCTGTCCTACTTTACTGTATGTATCAGATAGGTGTGTCTTGTTAGTGGCTAAAATCTTCATCGTTCTGTTATTGTCCAAAATGTATTCTCCATCATTATATGAGACCCAATTGCATCCAGCAAACCTTTGTGTTGTTGTAGAAAAGAACACGTTTGATGTAATTTCAACATTTGCAAGATCTATTGCTGCGCGTTGGATGTTCTGTAGAAGAATGTTATCCATTATTATTATTGAATCCTCAGCTTTTTCTTTTAGAAGATTCAGATTATCTAGTATATTGTCTTTTACATGAAAGACAATCCCTAACGTAGAAATAACATTAAGTACTTCAGGCTCTGTATTTGATATGGTCTTCACCTTTATAAGTGAGCCATAGGCAAGAGACACATTGATTCCTCCAACACCATACACTTTGTTGACATCATTTTGTACTTCAAACAGGAAGGTCTCAAATATGGTGTCAGAATGCTCTTGCAAATACAGTTTGCCTTTGTTTGCAATTTCCTTATTAGTGAAGTTTAGCATAGAGAGTATTGTTATGTTGATAGTAGAAGGATGACATGTAATGTCTATTCTGATGAAGCCTGTTGGACATGACACTGGTCGGCAGCTTGACTCTCCTGTCACCCTAACATGCCCTGGTGGACATGGTCTCTGAACTATGACCCCAGATTGTGAGTTGAAGTCCAGAAGTACTGTAAATGAAAATACCATGTATGCTGGTCCAGGCTTGGGCTGACCAGGCCATATTGGTCCCTTATTATATGTCTCACACTCCAGATGATCCAATTCATCCAGGCAGATTGCACAATAAGGATTCTTATACAAAATGCCTGTGGTTCCCTTTACATATGATTGGTAAATACTTTTCCTACAAAGTTTGTCGACTTCTGATCCTTTGCATGTTTCAGCACAATCAGACATGGTAGCTCGGCAGCTTCTCCTTATACTACTTGTCCTCACAGATTTTAATAGGGGAGTACCAAAGACATTATTGCATTGTCTAGAAGCAAGCAGACTGGATAGTTGAGCTTCACTTGAGATCTCACTGCTATGGTTTGTAGGAGAACCTGGTATCTCACCATTTTGGTGTATATTTAAGCTGTTACATTTAACCTTCAAACTCCAGGCCCTTCCTGTGACAACACCATTGCACACAGCACATTCAGCATTGATATAGTGTACTCCTGTCTGGGTGTCCAGGATTGGGATGGCATGGTTAAGGTCAGTGATAATTCTACTTGTTTTACAAGGTGTGCCATCAGGACATACACTTATTGTAAGCACTTTCCCAATGCCTTTCCAATTCCTGCAATCACTACCATACTGCCTGTGTCCCTCTGCCCCAAAGCTATAAGTGCCTTCAGTGTATTCATCTGGGCAGTGTGTCATGAAGTCATAGCAGCAATCCCCATAGACCATACACTGTGGGTCACATGAACAAGCATTATTAATTGTATTTCCTATTCCATTTCCACTTTGTTGTCCACATCGGTTTGTGCAGGTGGAGCAGGGAGGTATTACCTCAGGGTTATCTCCAACACATTGCCCAGATACTAGTTGTATTCCAAGTGTGAGTAATGCTGGTAACAAAAGGTAAAACCGATGCAACATGGTTTCTATTGTAGTTCTCTGACATATGTGATATGAGTAATCTCCTTGGAGAAAGGCTATGCTGTGCACATAATAAGCAGGAAGTAGTGCCCATGGGGTTAAGCTATGTACATATTGGACCGAATGTACGTTTTCACAATGTGTCCCTGATGTGTCCTTCTGCAAAATAAAATAAATAAAATATGTTAATCATAGCATAATGAGAGCAAACCCAGACCATATAATTTTGGTCCTTTTTGTCCAGGGCTATAAGTGGGAGCCTAGATGGGCCAGTTAAAACACATATGGGACCCACTAAGCAATGTTGACTCGGAAGTTCCACGGAATTATATTAAAATATTAGTGATTGTCTCTCGAGTGTACGCGGAATATATTTTGTGCCTTGCTGGCCAAAGACACTGAAAAATCCGCCTTCCCTTTCAACTATAGTAATGCGCTGTCTTTTTTTCTTTAAAGAGCGACTTCTTTTTACATTTTTACACCCTCCCTCATTTAGGAAGGGTAGAAATTTGTTGTGTCACCCCGCTGGAAATAGTAAATGACCCCTCTCTAACAATAAAATCAGTGTGCATGCACTGTAAAAAATAAATGTACTTTTAACAGATTCACTCTGTAAAATTTAACGCTGATTCACCGTTATTTGGAATACAATGAAGCATCGTAAATATCAGCAATTTCACAGTGGATCCTTGTTAAATGCTAACCTGGTTTTGATTACAATGATTCAACGTAAATTCATCTTCTAATGTCAAATCCCAGAGGGAGCCACATATAGTGGATCCTGCCATAGATAGGTGGCCTGGTTTGTAAGAAGATTTTTCTGGAGAGTGTGAGCCCTTGAAGTGGAGTATACATGTTGAAATAATGGTAATTTTCAATTAATCTATATGTTTGACAATTTAACAATTCAATCTTGTGATAGGTTTGATAAGATACCATGATCACTTGATAATATCCAGAAGCAAGTAGCTGTATGGACCTATACACCTATTCTGTGGTAACATACTATGCATATATCCCTATGTATCAATCCTATAGAGTAAAACCTCTTGTATAGGCCATGACTAGTATGCAAGTCAGATCGCCAGTGTCGCATATAGGATCAGGGCAAAGTCATAGTATGGCTCATCCGTAGGTTTTTAGATGTATACTACAGTTACTAAAGTCACCATAATCAGACAAGGCTACGAGGCTTATAGAATATTCACAAAGTCTGTAACTGGCACTGGCAATAGCGCTGAATCTCTGTATATTTGAATACTCTGAATCAATTAATGGTGATTCTACATAAAATTAACGGTGATTCAACATAAAATTAACGGTGATTCTACGTAAAATGAACAGTGATTCTACGTAAAATTGACGGTGACTGTCACCGTCAAAATAACGGTAAAAGTTATGTCCCAAAAGTTGCCAGTGATTCACCGTCAACTTGACGACATTTCTTTTACAGTGTGTGTTTCTTACAAAAGGTGATTCATAATTCTTCCCATCCATTAAACAGAGTGGCTTTCTACATGTGTATACTTAATCCTGTTTGTAGAGAAAGCTGAGTGCATTTCTAATGATATTTTGTTATATCTAGTTGAATATAAGGTAGGTGTATTATATATGTCTGGCCATTTCAAATAGGCTACACCACTTGGAGGTCATCCCAGTGCCTTATGCCAACGCTACTCCACCCCTTATACCATTTCCTTTGGTATGAGACATATTATTCCCATTTATTTACCCTGGCAGCATGAAGAACTTACAGCTCGAAAATATGTATCACCAACAAAATATTAATAATCCACATAATAGTGTGATCTGTTATAATGAAAAAAAGTATAACAATGGAGTAATCAGCATTACATTAATACAGATTAACATTTACAGTATCCGTCAGTCTGCTCCACGTCAATTAGATAACAACACTTTGGTAATTATCACATTCGTAACGAATTTTCTTGTATTTATAAATCAAGTATATAAAAGATTTTATAGTGAAATGAAATACAGGAATCTTATATACATGACTTCTCCGAGTATTTTAAAACAAGTCTCAATTACTTACAGTTTTATAGTTCCCAACACAAAGGTTACCTGCATAAACATGTGTCGGCAGGCTGTTTAAGTCTAACCTGATATAACTAACGAAACCAGACACACACTCAAACGTCCTCCGTCATAGTACAGCTGCCAACGGTAAACTGCTGAGGTAAAATGGGGGAAACTTTCCTCATACCACAAACACAACACCCTCAGAAAAGTGAGCGTCACTGTCGCCAAAAGCACCCTCACCTGAAAGTCAGGCCCTCCCTCAAAGCGGTGAGAGTGCTTTCGGCGACAATGACGCTCACTTTTCTGAGGGTGAATGGGACCACATCATGGTGACCGCCGCTACTAGGGTAACCACAGCTACCCAATAGAAGTTGGCGGACCTTGAGTAAGCAATGCTAACATTATATTTGTCGTTGTGATGTAAAAACATGTATTATTTACATGAACACTTGTATACTCATGTATATATGTATGTGGGTATATGCAGACAAGAACTGAGCCTATATAGGATAGCGCCAGATAGCATCTTTTCGTTAATATAAAAAGAAAAACACGTAGTGAAATGTTTTATATTACACATGACTTTACAAGACAAGGAAAGTTTACTTACAGTTTGATTACTCGGAATATTCAGAGCACCCTTACTTTGCAACACCTGATTGCATCCAAGCTTACGGCCCGAATGACACTCAAACACGGCCAAAGTTCCTCCGTCATGGATGAGCTGCCAAGTGGAACTCAGCTCAGGTAACAGACAATGCTTCTTACACACCAGCAAGAAACACAGGCCTATACGAATGTAACCTTGGGCTCTATATAGAAATGGTACCTAATAGATTCTAGTGGCATATGGACTAAAAAGTCCTGCAATATGTATAACCTCTTAGTTCTTTTTTCAATATTTCGTGGTTAAATCAGAATTAAGCCCTCCACATTACAGATAGAAATACCAGACCGATTTGGATATGATTCATCTCATGACACTTTCTTGAGCAGTTTTCATATTTTTGCCATTAATCAAATAATTGGAAATTTACAACGTGTCACCCTCAACAACTCTGTCTATAAAATACCATTGTCTACCTTTCTAAAGCAACGGGAAGTTTCATTTGGTTACTGTTTAGAAGTTGATGGATTGATCAAAGAGGGAAGACGTATATATATATTACCATATCACCACACAATAAAAATTAATGATAGCTTTATATTAAAAAAAAGCAGCAGTGCCTGCCCAAAGGACAAAGTTGTTTTCATGTCATGGTATATCTATCTTGGAACCCTATATATCTATGCTCTTTGAATGCATATCCCAGTTATATAGACTCCTATAGCATGATTTAAACCAAATCTCACCACAATATGACTGTGCAACGTAACTTGGTTTAAAAAAGGGAAGAAGTTCTGTAGAGATTAAAAAAGTGTAGAGGTCGCCAACCTAAGGAAAGAGTTCATGTGGGAAGGGCTTTTATTGTAGACAGGTGGAATACAACTGGGTCTAGATATATAATGTCAACAGTGTTCCGCGAAGGAGACCATGCAGCGGAGGTCGGGGGTGGGGGAAGACAGGTAGGGTAAAGTCTCATTATCTAGCTTTGTTTTCGATTTTCTAGAGTATACAATGCTTAAGGCCAGAATCGGCTTTGGTGGGTGTAGGCTGATAAAGCCCTCGTATATGAAATTCCTCCGCGAGCCGCGTCACATTAAAAATATTCCATTAAATATATGATGAATCAATGTAAACATCTTATGGTTGATCCTCATAGTATATGATTATGGTGGGGCAATGTTAAATCAATCAATCTTACTGTGAACATCCGTTATCCTTTATTCAGTACGGTGGAAAAAAAAGAGTATCTATTTACAGCGAAGCTACGTCTTAATTGATGTTCAGTTTTATCCCACCAGGTGGCAGTTTGGTTCATCTGCTCCTGATGTGGACACACTGTGGAATGCCGCAGTCGTAACTACCTGAAACACACCTTCTTTTTTTTTGGCCCTACGGTTACTCCCCTCCCACTTCTCCCTTTATGATTTCCTAGAAAAGTAAAAATGACAAGCCGTTTTGAAATTTTACCTTTCAGCTCTTTATTTCGACTCGCTTCTAACATCAATGACTTTATTATGAAGTCTAATACCACTGGAGAGTGAGTAATTATCGCATGAAAGGATGGTGGTATTTTTTCATAACACTATTTTTCAGAACCTGGCTTACAATGCAGAGAGAGACTCAATTGTATTTCAGAACAAATCAAGTTATAAAACAAAGACAAGCTACCTTAGGAAACCCCTGACAATGTTCGGATATCCCAGATAGACCTTTCTGACATTAATATAATATATATAAGGGTGGTATCAAACAGGGAGTAAACCCAGTGAGTCAGTGTGTCCCATATATAATATTATGGTAAAACCCCTCCTCTGACACACGACATGGCTATTCCATCTACATCCGGCAGCTTTTACCACTTGGTCACAAAAACAGTTCAATTCACTTCGTACTGTGTTCACATTATGCCTGAACCTCATACAGAAGTCATACTATTATGCTAATAGGCCAAAAAAGAAAGAATACGTTTGTTTCAGGTTAGATGGGCAAAAGCTTTGGGTAGGATTGATTCTTGGAGGGACTTTGCATTCAGTAGTTTTACCCGTTTTAACAAAGGAAAGTACCTGGTGCTAACTCGTAGATCTTCACATCGACATTATCTTTTTAGAAATTTAGATTTGAATGTTTGATATATTTGATGTTAAAAAGTTAGGGTGACCAGAAGCACAAAATTTAGCATTAGGCCTACCAGATGTCCTACCCATCCTGTTTTCGTACCGTTTCATTTCGGTCACGTTGGATTCAGTCAGTGAGATAGACTACCAGATAACACTGTGTAGAGTGAATTAAGGACTCACATTCCTATATACACATTACTCTAACATTCCAGTCACAGGACATTCCATATGCTAGTGCTGTTTTTACTGGGTCATCTCAGTCAAACATCATTAGGAATAGATATTTTTACTGACCAGTATAACATCATATGTTACACAAAGAGACTGATCGTACAGCTGAATGTGAACACGGCATCAGTGTACGTGCTAGTTGTCAACCGTACCGTGACAGTCTCTCCCACATGGACGTGTGTTGATGTCATTCATCATCAGAACCACGGACTATATAGGATCAATATAGGGAGCCCACACTGTTGATACCTATCTGAATCCATCGGAGCTGTAGGATATCTGGGATGATTTTTCCAAAACTTCAGAATTGAACGAAATACTGTCTAAAGGTGAGTTCTTATCATTACATAATTCCAGTATAATGTTCTTATCATTACATAATTCCCGTATATTATGTAGCCTCGTTAATGGGAACTTTATAAAAGCACTGCCTACAAAATAACCAAATTATTCTGGCTACAAGAGATCTGGATTCTGAAACTGTAAGATACAGGTAAGTACGATAGATCCCCTCACTGTAAGATATAATAACATGACTCCAACAAGCTTATTTAGGTATTATCAGTTCCTGTACCAGGGTGTGCCGTCTCTTTAATGAGTCACTCAAATCGTGTGGTGGCAATTAGCCTTTTTCATGCTAGTCTCTTTAGTATTTACCTGTCTTTTCATTAAAACGTGAACAAGGGTGGGACAAGAGCAAATAATATTATGGCAATATTTTTTATATCTAATTATCAGATTCTTTAAGGCTAATTATTATGTAAAAAAGGTATTTCAATAGCCCCCCCCCCCCCCCACCAAAATAAGGGTGTGTGTCAGGTACCAAGCAAAACACGGCCGACCCTACACATGTTTATCCAATTTGAAAAAGAACAAAACAGTTGGCCATTTTGTGCCTATTTTAGAGTTGAGTTGAAGTCCCACGAGTCGATGCAATGGTTGCTGAGTCAGCACAGAAGTTTGTGAGTCAATTTCTTGACACTTTTCTGGCTTAATTAAAGAAGTGAAGAACCAACCTACCCTAGATCTTTAGACCATGTAACCTGAAACACACCTTTTATCTTTTTTGGCCTCGTATAACATTCAACTTTCATTGTTAAAAAGGGGATGCTATAGGCTAAACACGCATGGGGATGCACGTTAGTAATGTTAGTTCTCTTTATTTTCCAGTGTTATTTAAATGCATTATCGATAGAACTGCATCAAAGCTTCCAACATTATATCGTACCATCTGAAGGGATATTACCCAGATCACTTGTGAGTGGACCAGAATCGGAGAAGTCATGATCCATCAGGTTTTTATCCTATTACCAGTATTACTTACTTTGGAGATACAAATGACATTCAGTAGTTGTGATGGGATGAACCCTCAGGTGAAGTCTCCCTGTTCTTCCTGCATAGGCAGATGTGGACAACCAAGTGGAAATGGAATTACTGTTGCCTGCTCTTGTGATCCTCAGTGTATGGTCTATGGAGATTGCTGCTATGACTTCATGACTCAATGCCCACATGAGTACTTTGAAGGCACTTACAACTTTGGTCCAGCTGGACATCGACAGTATGGGAGTGATTGTGGTTATTGGAGAGGTATCGGAAAGGTGCTTACAGTCAGTATATGTCCTGATGGGACACCTTGTGACAGAAGTAGCGATATCAATGATGTTAATTTTGCTATCCCAATCCTGGACACTCAGACAGGGGTGCACTATATCAATGCTGAATGTGCTGTGTGCAATGGTGTTGTGACAGGAAAGGCTTGGCGTTTGGAGGGTAGATGTGCAGACCGAGTTGCTGCAGTATCCAGCCAATCTGAACTTTCCAGACGTCTTGCTTCTGGACAATGCTATATTGCCTTCAATACTCCTTCATTAGGATCTGGAGAAAAAAGCAGTCTCAGGAGAAATTGTCAATCTGCCTTATTTCTTTGTGCTGACTCCTGTAAAGGATCAGAGGTGGAAAGACAGTGTATGCAAAGTATTTACCAATCATATGTACTGGAACCATTTCCAGCCTCGAGCACTGTGTATAAGAATCCTTATTGTGCTTTATGCCTGAATAGATCACACAATCTAACCTGTGAACAAGAAGCACCTGTACCCACACCTAGCCCAGAAGGTCCCACTACAACAAGCATACCTGCCACACTGAACACAGCAGCCGCAGGACGACCAGGGCCGACAGGTATCCCAGGTATCCCAGGCCCGCAAGGAGCCAGGACAACACCAATAGTAGGTCAGCCGGGACCAGACTTTAAACCATTTTCATTTACAGTACTTCTGGACTTCAACTCACAATCTGGAGTGACTGTTGGTAGACCATGTGCACCAGGATATGTCAGAGTGAAGGGAGAGTCAAGCTGCCGACCAGTGTCGTGTCGAACAAGCTTCATCAGAATAGACACTACATGTCACCCTTCAACAACTAATGTAACAATCTTATCTATGCTGAACTTTACTAATGAGATACTTGCAAACAAAGTGAGATTGAATTTGCAAGAGCATGCTGATGTAATACTAGGGACAGTACTGTCTGTTTTGCAAAATGATATTGATGACAAATTTGGCAGTGGTAGAATTAATGTGACTCTTGGCAATGGGTCAGTCATCAAGATAACCATCAATATGAAGTTAGAGCCTGAAGTTCTGTATGTAGTTTCTACTTTACAAATTGTGTTTCACATAGAGGACAATATACTAGATGCTCCTGATGTACTCAAGCAAGAAGCTGGGGATTTAACGATAACATTGAATAGCATTCTTCTTGACAATGTCAATAAGGCAGGTATCGATCTTGCAAATGTTGAGGTTACATCAAATAATACAGTCATGTTTTCTGGGACCACTGAGGAACTTGTAGGTTGCAATTGGGTATCATATAACAAAGAAGAATACATCTTGGATAGTAACAAAACATTGAGAATTTTAGCTACTAACAAGACACACTTATCTGGTGCATACAGTAAAGTAGGACAGATCATCTTCATCTGTCTCAATGACACCACACAATTAACAGACATGGAGTACATTGAGTTCCCTACTGCAGCAACTGGCACCCTAGGCCTGGTGACACTTGTACTAACCTCCCTGTCAGTAGTTTGTCTGCTCATCCGTCTCATCCTCCAGCCCTGTGTACCCTCATACAGGTCCTTCCCAGGACAGCTACAGTTCCACTTGTGCCTGTCTCTCTGTCTAGCATTTATTAGTCTGTTAGCCAATGGTGTTGCAACCATATTTGAGAGTCCCTACCCTGTGTGTGCTGCCATAGCAGTGTGGATGTATTGGATGTTTCTGTCAGCATTTGCCTGGATGCTCAGTATTGCACTCAATACCTGGATTGCTTTTCGCCCATCAGCAGCTTTCACAAGGGCAAATGAGCACAATCCCCACTCTATCTACAGGTATGCCATCCCAGCCTGGTTTGTCCCCCTTCTTCTTGCTGCAGTTGCTATTGGACTAGACTTCAGCAGCATTGAAGGCAGGTTCAGACCAGAGTTTGGAGTTAGAGTGTGTTGGTTCAATCAACCGTATGGCCTTTTGATCTACTTTGGTATCCCCATTGCATGCTGCCTCCTTCTCAGTATAGTGTTCTACACACTGACTGTGTCCTCCATAAGAGGAGGGTGTTCCTGTATGAGAAGTAGTCCTCCTGATGTCCACACTAACTCCATCAGCACCCAGTCCAGAATGAGGATCTACGTGGGTTTGTTTGTTGTGATGGGGATCTGCTGGGTTGTGGGGTTCGCTGCTGCACTCATTAAGCTCGACCCTCCTTATGATTCTGTTCTCTGGTATATCTTCATTATTTTGAATGCTTCGCAGGGAATCTTTATCTTCATATTCTTTGTCTGTAAGAAGAGGACCCTCAAAGAGCTCAGAATAACCTCTAAAACCTCAACAAATAGCTCATCCATACCTTTGAAAAGTAGAACAGACTCCGATGATATGAGATAGTTGAGATAATGTGGATGCTTGATTTTTCCATGTGATTACAGATAATGTTCTGTCACTTTCTGTCTTGTAACCATGTTAAGTGTATGTAATGTGTCAAAGCCATTATAGACTTGCAATGTCCTTTTCATAGGTTATTTGTTCTATTTATAAAACCATTGTTTGCTATTACAGTCATTCTATTTATCAAATGTGATCTCTTTCTAAACTTATATTGTAGAATTACTCCCATCAAACTTTCACATTTAAACGGATGGTGCTATTATATTTTATTACATGTATTGAATACAAAGTAAATATTATTTTCATTCAACTCATGGCATTACTTCTTGATAGAACTATGTGCATTCATATGTAGTTGATATTGGGACTGGTAAAATGTTGACGCGCCCACACGAAATTCCATCGATTCTTCCCAGTTGTAAAAAGAATGACCACTCCCTTAACATGCATTGAATGATTTTCTATAAGGCCATATATAGTAAAGTATGTGGCGGCAGGAAGACATCATATCCTGTGTTATAACTCTGCCACAACTATTTCGCGGCCCTACTGTAGGCATCCACAGGCAAAACATTATGAAAGAACAGATGATTAAGAGAAGTGTCACGTTTAGCAGCCACTAGTGTCGCCGTTGTGGACGTGGGGTTAAAGCAACTAATTAAATGGCACTACAATCCAGGTCAGGCATTTTACGATATCAAATATCAATATAAACTTTGCTAGCTGACAATGACCTTTCTTTTAGAAGCATAAAAAATATGTCCATATTATTATGTCTATGTCTTTCTTAATCTATCAGGTATTCATCGTGACTTGGATAACCCCTATGACATTGGTTTGAAAATGTTTACAGTGCTTCAAAGATTTTATTGCCAATAAAAATAATCAACAACAACAACAATATGTTTGCATTTATGCTTCGTTATCTGTCTTTGTTCTGTCTACAATGTAACTTCAGTTTTATATAAAATACATGCTCCTTATACTAATGAAGTTACTAATTTGTAAACATATTTATTTCACCCAATGTGATCTCTTCATCTAAAAGTATTGAATAAATGCAAAGCGAAATTGAAAGTGTAATCGAAAGACCAAGATTCGGAAAAAAAAGGATTTAATTATCATGTTCATGGCAATTGATTCTGCAGTTGATTCTGTAAGGTGCTCCTGGCCATCCGACCTGGCGGCTCCAAATATACAATCTATATAATATTATTGTATCCTTCAATATGCATTATAACTACAACAAACAACAACCCTAAGGCCACTCCAAATAATATCCTTGTTTCTCATCACCGCGCGCGTCATCAAAATCGTGTTTTGGAGATTTTTTCTTTTTTTATGCAAATTTTAAGGGAAAATTTGATAATAGTAGACAAATATGGTCAAATTAAAGCTTACAGTAGCGCAAATACAATGGTCTAGAAGAAATATATACCCCTTCAAAACGTTTGTTGACTATTTATTTCTTAATCATCAAAATGTGAATGTCAAGTTTGCTGAGAGCCTAGATCCCCCAAAATGTTTGCTCTTCAGAAAAAAAAGCGCCCTCGTCATATTTGTCATGGCTTAGTGATGAGAAGCAGTGGCCGTATAATACTGTCCTTAGCCGTACAACCACTTTTAGTATATACAGTTGGAGCCGCCAGGTCGGATAGCAGGGAGGGTATTGCGTTGCCGGGGAATGGCACTACCTAATTGAATTTAGTAGTACAAACAATGTCAATAGTAATTACCCAGCTTATATCTCGGCCACTGCTTTAACCAAAACACGGCGGATCACAGCCCAAATTTATCCCTATGCCGTATTCGTAAGATATCCATAATTATGCAATAATGAAAGAACAACTGTTAACCATGCTTTAGTGGTAGGAATTGAAGATAGCCACTGGAGCTCTTTTTGTAGCCAGACTAACAATAGGAAAGCAGGAAAGTAGTTCACTTCTTTCCCCCTCTTTCACCGTCCGTAGGTTTAGGTAGAGATCAGATATGGATCTCTGATACGAGAGAGTGTTGTTTCATTCATGAAAAAACGTGCTGTTGTTCATGTCATGGGACACGTCACCCTAACACTCTATCTAACCATGCAGATTGTGTTAGATCCCCACAGAGATATATTCAACACCCTAAAGGGAGTACTCATTTTTTAACAACAGGGGCCGGGGGGAGGGGGTGGGTAAAAATGTCAACCGCTCTTGGGGCAGGGGGACATGACATCTGTATTCAGTGAAAAAAAGACAGTGCGTTACAATACTATAGGCCGTATTCAGGTTACCAACTCCCGCATTATCGCCCCCTGCAGTTTCCGGTTGTGGTGATGTAGCCTAGCATAGGCAAGCCTAGGCTTACCTACCCCAGCCATAGCCTAACTTAAAATATAAATACTTCAGGTTTCCAATGACCTGAATATATACATGTTTATACTATCAGAAAGAATATATTTTGTTCTCCGGACACAGCATTGTCTTTTGGTGTGACAAATAAGGAGTAATAAGTAAAAGTAAAGTAAATGTGGACATGTTGGATCTGCAGTTCATAGGCCTGGTCTATAATACAGACACATCAAACCTTACCTCCAGTGGTATAGGCACATGTAAAATATGTCATACACATGTGAATATACATCTAGTGTCCATGGTTAGGTCCATTACTCCATGTGTAGCATCCTATGCTGAATAATCCATGCAAATATTCCATGCTAATAATCCATGAAAATAACAATATCTGTCAGGCTTGTTTCTGGGAGTTTGAGAGTCTCCACCCAGCTTAGAGGACCAACTGACTGAAGACCCTGTACACTATTAAGATTGGCTTTCTAGATGCTACTCCTCCCCCTCCCAAGCCTACAGGTGTGGCAGTCAGCCTCCTCCACAGCTCCAGGTGTGATATACCTGTGAGATGCTGCTGTCACTCATGCCCCCACCTTTCCTTCACACCTCTGAGGTGGGTGTGGCACTGGTCACTATATCAAAGTGATGACCTACACTAATCCTGCCCTTTGAGGTCGACATCTGAGACACACCACTAGGGGAGGGTGGGGGGGGGGGCATGGTTAGTGCATTAAAATGGGAATACATGTATATAGGAGCCAAGAATTGAGTAATATCTATTTTGGTGAACATTTACAAATGATGTCAATAATTATAAAGGTAAGGGGCTTATAATATTTAGATTCTAGATTAGGGATAGTGAAATAAGTAGTATAATATGTATCGGAACGGGACCATGCTTAAGTACTGTTTATTACTCAATCGATATGCAGCCAATCGGAGGCCTCCATTTTGGCGGGAAATTCAAAAGCAGCCAATGAGAGGCCTCCCTTTTGGCGGGAAATTCAAATAGGTCACGTGACCGGAAGTGACCTACTTAAGAGGGTCACGTGACCACCATTTTGGCGGGAAATTCAAATAGGTCACATGACTGGAAGTGACCTCCTTAAGGGGGTCACGTGACTACTATTTTGGCGAGAATTTCAAATAAGTCACTTGAGATTTTTATAGATAAATAAATTTAAAAAAAAAAAAAAAAAAAAAAGCAAGCTGAAAGCTTGCTAAAAAATATTTTAAAAATGTGGCTCTTTTTTTAAGAGGGGGGGGGGGGAGCACTCTGGGGGGCACTCTTTAAGATGCATAGGGGGGAGGGGGGGAGGGGGGAGGGTTTTTTAAGAGTAAGACTCTAAAAGAGAGGGCAGAGAGGCGAGTCTACTGGTTCGTCTACTTACAATGTCAACAATTTTTTTTGTTTTGTTTTTGGGAAATTTTGGTAACGCGACTTACTTAGGGCAATAACGTCTAGAAGAGAACTCTTGCTCTAGGTTTAGCGGGACTACATTATTGGAAATGGTAGTAGTAGTAGTAGTAGTAGTAGTAGTAGTATACTGAGTGTTAGGACTCTTGCTACACGACCAAACATTGAAATGTATCATGATGCGTTTATGATGATGTGCATCATGATGTGTCCATCTTACAAACCTATAAGAATAAGCAAGTTCTCTCTCCTACGCATATGCATACTTACACTGGCTATTTGTAAACTAATTAATACGACTTCCTCATTAAAATTGTCATCTACAACTGTTCAATCTGAAGGCTTTTTTTTTTTTTTGAGTTTATTCTTTTTTTTCAAATTTGGTCCCACCTCAAAAGAGGAATAGGACTCTGTAACAATGTAGCTCCCTTGATCAATTAACAGCCCCCATTTTTCTTAGATGTCATCTGACAGCTTCTTGCTAGGCCAGGATATTGTTAAATAAACAACTTGGAAAGCTAATTACAGTTTTCTGGGCCTGAAATATGAGTATCTTGACTGTAACAGCAGCCTTGTTACCATATAGTCCTTCAACAGCCCCCTGTTCAAGCTTCATGTCAAATGTCACTAGGCCTCATGTCGAATGTCGATTCTAAGAAACAGGCATGTCGCCATCTCGAATTTAGTGGTCCACACCGCCGCTGCTGCTGATGCTGTTGCTGCTGCTGTTGGTGCTGCTGCTTGTGCTGCTCGTGCAGCTGCTGCAGCTGCTGACAGATGCTGCTGCTTGTGCTGCTCGTGCAGCTGCTGCTGCTGCTGACGATGTCACGGATGCTGCTGACAGATGCTGCTGCTTGTGCTGCTCGTGCAGCTGCTGCAGCTGCTGACAAATGCTGCTGCTTGTGCTGCTCGTGCAGCTGCTGCAGCTGCTGACGATGTCACGGATGCTGTTGACAGATGCTGCTACTTGTGCTGCTCGTGCAGCTGCTGCTGCTGCTGACGATGTCACGGATGCTGCTGACAGATGCTGCTGCTTGTGCTGCACGAGACTGAGTAGCTGCTATTACTAATGCTACTAATACTAGTATGAGAAAATACATTTAGTCAGTTGATTAAATCAAGGAGGTTTTCTGACTTCAGTGGATCGTTTAGCCATCGTCCATCGTGCAGCTGCTGCAGCTGCTGACGATGTCACGGATGCTGTTGACAGATGGGACAATTGGCAGAGTCGAAACATGTTGGTACGATGGGATCGATCATGTTCATCATCAGTTCAGGCAAAGGAAGTGTGTCGACAGCACGCGAAAACTCCATGTCTGAATGTTTCAACACAAGGCCTTTTATCACACTCACACAGCTGCTTTGAAGAGTGAATCATTGACCAAACTTGAGCTTTTCCAACACAGCTTTGGCCTCTTTCTGTGCAGTAAGGGATCTCTCTTTCGGGTTCATCTCAGTGCTGTCTAGCATGTCCTGAAAGTCTTTAACATAATGTTCCAACGGGCTACAAATGATGTACTCCATATCATCGTACATATATGTCGTCTCCTCGCACCATATTGTGTCTTCTCCTGTTTCGAATTCCGTCATTTTCTGAACAATCTCCTCGTGAGTGCGTTGCATATATCGAAGCTCCTTCAAAGACGTGATAACTTCTATGGCGAAGACTGAACTAAGATCTGAAGGAATTTCACCACAGTCAGGCCAAGTATACGGAGCTAAGAAAAATATCTCCAACAAAATCTTCTCCCTCTGTCCAAATGAAACTACTTCCGTTCCGATTAAGTTGAAGCATGCTTCTATCCATTGCTCCTTGGTGACGACCTTCCAATGTTTCTTTACCTGACATGCATCATAGGGCACTGTTTCTCTTCCTGCTTCAAGTGGAAGTTGCTTTTTCTTTCTTGGACTCATTTGGAGAGTTTCGATGCTCTGTAGCGTCAACACTTCGATAAAAAAAGTAGCTGAAATGGCAGAACTAACCCTCATAACATTCTGAGCGAGCGTAGAGTGGACGATGCTACGATGATGAAGGGCGGGTCGAGAAAGTGTGATGGGTGAGAGCGTCGTTTCACTCCTTATGTACCCTGTCCTAGATAATCCTCTTAAACGGCTGAAAAGACTCTCTCAGTACAGAGTCTCTACTTCATTAAGAGATCTGTTAAGTAAGTTTTCACATGCTACCTGACTACTGCAGGTGGGTTTAGACTTAAGCAGCTTAGTGCACACACGTGTCTGTTAGAAAGCTACCTGCACACCTGCCTTCCTTTTTCACTAGTATTTACCCCCTGCCGACTTATAAGGCGCCTATACACGTGTCAGCCTCCTTATATACGCCTTCTTGCTTCTAGAGCTAAGCTACTTACCGTCGTTTTCAGCTGCCGCAGGCTGACTGGCAGCTATTTAAAAGAGAATGCCCGTTACCTGTATAACGGATCAGGGGGTTATGAGATTAGAGTGTGTATACAAAAAAAGCTACAGGGGGCGTGAAGCAAGCGAGAGTGTGTCTGTCTGTGAGGTAGAGACGAGTACATGTGGTAAGCGACTTAAGTGTAAAACAAAAGCACCTCCTCTTGCCGTGGTGAGTGGAGCGGACGGCGGCTGGCTAGTTGAATAAGCGTCAGCTTAGAAGATAATCCGTCCAAGGGCTGGCGCGTCACACCTGTCGTTAATCACCTCCTGTAGTCTTTGTATACACAGTTGACCTGGCTTTATCTCTTCACCAGCTATAATCCCATATACATGTAGCGCACGTTACACTTGTTATCCCTCTTTTCATGCTGATGGATTAGGGGTGGAAGGGTCCAGGTGAAAAGCAATTTGATTCCTCTCTGGAAGAGGGTGGGGCTCTAGGTGAAAACAAGCTTAGAACATCCGGATTAGCCGCTCTCTCAGCTATATAAAGAGCCTCAATTTTTCTTGGAACAGTACTTCACCTCTGCCCACACTATCAGTCACGAGGCAGACGCTCGAAGTAGCAGATCTTTGCAGTATGGTTTATACAGGGGTTACCTGCTAATAGGAGTTTGTCTAAAAAAAAAAAAGAATGGGTGAGTAGATCGTGTTTTTTTTTGTTTCTTTTTTGCTTTTTTCTAAAAAAAACACTTAGAACTCGGGTATGAATATGTAGCACTGTAAATAGTTAGTGTGAGTACACAGTAGAATCTACTGTACTATAGTCTTAACTGTCTAAAGACTGTGGAGCGCGTTAATGTGTGGTCTCCTTACTAATTTCACTTGACCAGGCTGGCAGGGTCAACTAGTCTAGGTAATTATAACCACAAGGGTGGCTACTCAAGATCCAAGTAGACCTACTACTACGAGATTGTCTTTTGACCACTCTGCCGCCTGGTGATTACATGCTCTAGTCTAGCTCGCCATACCCTTTGAGCAGCTCTTAGTCCCTGTCAAAGATGTAAATAACGAACGTGCTAGTATAGTTCTCCGCTCTTTTCGTCAGATGGCGCCACAATAGGATTTTTGTACATTTCTACGATACTCGCGAACATTTTAAACGCATAATGAACTATATAAGCAACAAAGCACACTTCTAACATATTGAATATAAAAAACAAGTCAATGTTGTGTATTTCTGATAGAATGAGGCAGTTTCTTTAAATATCAACTAAACTATAGCGAGATGAAAATACTACACCATATCTAAAGCGATATAAAAGATATATATAGTCAGAACCTCTCACGGATCGGTATTCTGCAACGGATCATTCCCACTGGTCCTCAAATGCCACACACGGCTCTTTGTCCATTAGGACTTTGAGCTTTGATGCTTTTGAGGTTTGATCTATGCTGCCTAACATGAGGTGTAATTAATAACACCGATGTTAGTCGGCCCCTCTTTAGGGGCCACACAATAAACAAAGAATAGAAAGACTAAGGGACCGTTCACAAACGTCACCCCTTTTTTTTTTTCTACGGGTGGGTAGGTCTTAGGTTTAGCACTATCTGTCGTTGCAAATGGCGCTCGTGTAGAGTCGGCATGATGTACCAAAAGAACATTTATACACAATGATACCATTGTACAAATGTGTATACCTAGTAGGCAATGTCTAATCATCAAATCTAAGAGGGTACTATAGTTTTATTATACTTTTATAGACTATTTTAAATTCCAAGCTTAGCCTAGTTCATAGTCTCCTTACCAATTTTCACTTGACCAGGCTGGCAGAGCCAACTAGTCTAGGTAATTATAACCACAAGGGTGGCTACTCAAGATCCAAGTAGACCTACTACTACGAGATTGCCTTTTGACCACTCTGCCGCCTAGTGATTACATGCTCTAGTCTAGCTCGCCATACCCTTTGAGCAGCTTTTAGTCCCTGTCAAAGATGCGAATAACGAACGCGCTAGTATAGTTCTCCGCTCTTTCGTCAGATGGCGCCACAATAGGATTTTTGTACATTTCCACGATACTCGCGAACATTTTAACGCATAATGAGCTATATAAGCAACAAAGTGCGCTTCTAATATATTAAATATAAAAAACAAGTCAATGTTGTGTATTTCTGATAGAATGAGTCAGTTTCTTTAAATATCAACTAAACTATAGCGAGATGAAAATACTACACCATATCTAAGGCGATATAAAAGATATACATAGTCAGAACCTCTCACGGATCGGTATTCTGCAACGGATCATTCCCACTGGTCCTCGTACGCCACACACGGCTCTTCGCCCAACAGGGCTTTGAGCTTTGAGGCTTTGAGGCTTGATCCATGCTGCCTAACATGAGGTGTAATTAATTACGCCGATGTTGCGCAGCAGCGGCAGCATCTAACTCCGAGTCACATCGGAGTTAGTCGGCCCCTCTTTAGGGGCCACACAATAAACAAAGAATAGAAAGACTAAGGGAACGTTCACAAACCACACTCCTTTTTCTACGGGGTGGGTAGGTCTTTAGGTTTAGTACTATCTGTCGTTGCAAATGACGCTCGTGTAGAGTCGGCATGATGTACCAATACAGTGTCGGCTAGTTACAGCTCCTGCATTGGAGCGTCATAGAAAATGAAGATTAAGACATCTTGTCCTTAAATAGTTAAAACGAGAAGTGATAAGAATTGATATGGCAAGAAGCAGCTAGTATAATGCTTTTAATGGATCATATCGAGGGCTAATAACCAAAAGGTCTTATCTCACTTTTTAATCAAGAAAAACTTTTTTATTTTAAGATCAGCCCTTCTTTTCAAGGGAAACTATCTCAGTATTGTTTTTTGTAAGGCAGGTGATGATCTGAAAGAATCCTGTCCAAGAATAAACAGCGGTTTGTCTCAAATAACAGAATGTTTAATATAGAACCATTTGGCACTGATTTATGTGTCATAATGAAGAATTCTCCTAGTGCCAAAACATCTCATCTCAAAATACACCATTTTGGTTCATACAATATCTTACACAATAGCTCATTATTTCACTAACAAAAGGTCTTATCTTAATATAGGACCTTTTGGCCTTAGACCCATAGCACGAAATGCTGAACACCTTTCCTGCCAAAAGGCTCTATCTTGACATAGGTCCTTTTGCTTTCAAGCACATTGCATGAAATGCTTGGTCCCTTTAGTGCCAAAAGGTCATATATTGATATAGGATCTTTTGGCTTTATACATGTGTCAAAAAATGCTTGACACTGTTCCTGGTAAAAGGCTCTATCGTGTGTGACGTCATGACCGGCTAGACTACTTGGGAATACGAGGGCCAGATTTTCTTAAATTACGTGGACTATAAGCTAAGTGTCAACATACATTTTGGAGGAAAGCATTATAAAGGTACTGTGATCATACCTGGATTAATGATGCCTGACTCACCTGCGAGGAATCAGCATGGGAGAGGGAGAGGAGAAGGGACCCCGCCGGGCGCAGAACCACCCCAGATCCAACATGGCGATGGTGGCGGAGGTCAACTGGTCTCACCAATGCGGATGCCGGCAAACCACTCAAAATCTATCAGGGAATGTGAAGAGAGGTTTTGGGCCAAGCTGATAGCCATAAACAACACATTGGCTACTACTGCTACTACGGCAACAAATGCAAAGATATCAGCTGACTCTTTTGCAGTCAAATTCAGAGTCCTGGAAGATAAAGTGGAGGCTCAGGCCGAGGAGAACCGCAAACTTCAGAAAAGAGTGGAGGAGCTTGAAATGTCCTGCCTGTCGCAGAAGGTCTTGATGGAGGAGCACAAGGAAAGGGAGGAAAGGAAGGAACGCGAAAAAAGGAAAAACAATCTTGTTGTGAAAGGTGTCAAAGAGGATGCCACCAAAGATATGCGCACTACAGTCAATGGATTATTTGCTGCAATGGGTGTTAATTACACCATAAACAACTGCCAGGCTGCGTATAGATTGGGTATATATAGGCCAACTGCTACCACCCCCCGCCCCATACTAATCAAGCTACTTGATGGTACTTCAAAAGGTCCCTTGTACTCCGCCCTGAAAGAGCTGCATAAACAACCTGACTGGCGAAAGGTCTACCTATCGGATGATGTAACACAGGTTGAGGCCGACAAGCTGAGAGACCTGCGGGCAGCGGGCACGTTTGCAAAGGAGCAAAAGGAGGAGGTTTCATATGGTAGGAGAAAGGTGACCATCGCTGGCGTCACATATACACCGGAGAACCTAGAGCTGCTACCATCACGGCTATCACTAGCCTCAGCTAAGACACGTGAGGTTACTGGAGGTATAGCCTTTCAGTCTACATACAGTTGGCTCAGCAACATGTACCCCTCCACCTTTGCCTTTGAGGGCAGAAGATACTCCAGCGTCGAGCAGTGCTACAGTTATAAAAAAGCTATAGCAAGCAATGCGCCGGTCATTGCCTCCAGAGTGATGGCTTCTGAAGACCCTTATGAACAGAAACGTCTGGTAAAGAGGTTGACCCCCAGTGAGGAATGGAGTGATGACCAATATGATGGTCTCTACAGGATGCAGTCTGCAAAATTCTCACAACGTCCTGAACTTGGAGAGCTACTCAGAGGATCTCATGGCAAAACGCTATGGGAAGCCACTACGTCGAAGACATATGGATGTGGCTTCTCCCTGAAGGATCTTGACAAGATAAATGATACCTGCCCTGGAGAGAACCGATGTGGTGTATCACTAATGAAGGTGAGAGAGGAGTTGATTGCCCTACATGGGATCCCGAACGCCCCCGTCCCCGCTGTATAGGAACAGCTGACCCGCCCACCCACCTGACTGACTGACCAGCGGCCACGTGCTCTGCACACGACACCAGGCTTCCACCCTACACTCCCACTGCACGCTGCAAATCACCTCGTGTAAACATGGATAGATACCAAATACTTCTACTGGCCGACAGCCGGGGATATGACCTTGAATTTTATCTAAACCAAAGGTTAGTTCTGGACGGATACCCTCATTTATACATAACTGTGAGACCCATAGGTGGAGCTAGGTTTAAACACCTATACGAGGAAGCAGCATATCTGCTCAGTACTGGAGAGCTGTACAGCCTAGTATTGGTTATGGCTGGATCAAACTACTTCACCCAGAAGCATATAAACAAGAAAATCACCCCGCTGTATACTGAGGTTGGTCAGCTGCTAAATGTTGTAACAGACCATCTTCATAATATCTACAGGGAACTAACCAACCTGGGCCTGAGAGTTGTCATATGTGAGATGATGGGAGTGGACATTAACATGTATAATAATACTGTTGGACACTACTCTACACAGCAGGAGGTTATTGATGATGCGATCCCACATATCAACAATATCATTGTCTGTATGAATGACGAACATGGTCACTACACCCCCTGGCTGCAAAAGACCATTCACCCGCGCAAGAACAACGGCGAGAGAGGAACGAAATATGTGCGTCTTAGGGACGGGATCCACCCTTTACCCACAACTGCCGACTTCTGGGTTAAATACATCGTTGACGCTGTGAAGTCCAACATGGATCGTCTCACTGCAAATGGAGCCTTCTGCTAGAACACCACAGCATAGCTCAGGGAAGTGCACTTACATAAACCTTAAAATTAAAATTCTACTTTTGGTATATTGCATTAAATTTTGCAAAACTAAATTTAATTTTATATATGCTTTCATATATGTATTTTCCTAACCTCAAGCTCCACCTGGCATCCTTATTGTGCCAATTTAGTAAGGTAAGAACTGGGAATTGACCAGTCAAATCATATGTTCCACACAAACTGGTAAGATATGTACTATAAAAATTGCAGAAGAGTGTCTCTGCTGTCTCATGAATACACCGTGTATAAAGGCACATAATGTATACGTGTATTTTTACCATCCCTGGCGTTAGGCCTATAGGAATGTAACACTGAAAATTGAGCCTTGATGTGTGACACTTGGTTTGAAATTCAATATGTGTGAAATTCAGTAATACCCCCCCCATCATATCATCATACTACATTGTATTGTTATTTTTATACGATAGAGTATGGCTTTGTTTTTCCCCTACTGAGATCACTTCACTTGGGCCATATTTGTAAAAATGGCCAAACTGAATCCCAACCTTTCCCATTAAGTATTTTAAAATACTTACCAGATCTTGTGTCATAAATTAATATCATCACCTAATTTGTCTCATCTTCAAAATTAACTCCCCGGTGACAGTTGTGCAGTATCCCAAAACACACTGAAAAGGTGAATAGGGAGACAACACAAACCTGCCCAATGCACATACTTTTAGTTCTAGTACTGGACTCTGTACATATTATAATTATGCACTCGGCTTTATTTGTGTATATAAAAGGTATCAAGTATCAAGTGTCTACATTTATTGAACCATGATACCCATTGACACTACCCGGATATACATATGTAAGTTAAACCACACTGATGCCTGAGACTTCATACAGCCTATAGATATCAGTAGTATATGGAAATATATGTCTTACGCGGGCACACCCTGGACTGAACAAAGTCACCATTCAAACATATACCTGTGAACATTTGCCTAATACACCAAATGGATGAACTCTGCCTCTGCCGGCACTGGGAAATCAACCCATACATTATGCTTATATAATGATGAAAAAAGTAACAACTAATATAATCATAAGTGCATTCTAACTCCAATATCAGCTATTTTTTTTCCTATGAAGGACTTAATCACATATAAAAAGTCCTTAGACTTATTATTACATCTAGAAATAAATTTTTCAAATTCCTGTTCTGAAAATTTCTGGCCTTTGTCTCCTTGGTTACTCTGCCCGCATAAAACTAATTTGTCCCCATGGGGTACACAAGATGTAAGACCCTGGGGAGGGTGGTGACTGGGACCGCTGGAGGAGGGGTTACTGGAGGAAAGCCTGGGCTGGGCTACTTGCATGAGCTAAATGATTCAAAGGACTAATACTTATTTTGAGAACACGAGGGGAGTGGTAGTTGCACATATGAATGTGAGGAGTCTGCCTGCAAATATACATACTTTTAGAATAGATTTTGAAAACTGTGACATTGATTGTCTTTCTATCTCTGAGTCATGGTTACACGATGCCATCCCAGATTCAGTGGTAGAAACAGAGGGGTATAACCTGCTAAGACACAATAGGCAAACACTAGATGACAAAGGTGACATACAAGGTGGAGGTGGCCTATGTATTTTCCTAAAACAGGATTTCACTTATTCGACTACTGAACTAGGTCACCTCAATTTGAGTGAGGAAGACATTGAACTTCAGTGCATCACTTTTAGTAGGCCTTTTCTAAAGAAAAGTGTATTATTTAACATATACAGACCTCCTAGTGGTGATGCCTACAAGTTTTGTACAAAACTGACGGAGGCCGTTGGTAGGTTGGGTGACCTTATTGATAACGAGCTTTATCTAATGGGTGATTTCAATGTGGATCTGTTGGGACCATATAGATGTAATGCCAAAAGAAATGAAGCTCGGCATCTTAAGAATATTATTCTTCAAATGGGTTGTAAACAATATATAAAGGAATTTACACACTTCTCTCCAGATGGGAATACCTCACTCCTAGACCTGGCTTGTACAAACTCAACTAAGATAACTGCTAGTGGTACATTGGACGTTATTATAGCTGACCACCTGTTAATATATGTGGTTAGGAGTGCTAAGTCTCCCCCTAAAGTACCAGTGGAATTCATGGGGCGCTCTTACAGAGACTATGTAGAAGAAAATTTCCAGCTTGGTCTGAAAAACACGGACTGGACAGCCTTTTGGGGTACTGAGGATGCAGGATTGGCTTGGGAGATTTTTACACAGAATGTGGATTTCATTCTTTCTTTAACTTGTCCCATAAGGAAATTCAAATTTGCCCAACAGAAAAAACCTTGGATAACAAATGCTCTCTTGGATGTCTTTACAGAAAAAAATGCTGCCTTAAAGAAAGCTAAGCGCACTAAAAATGTAGATGATATAAATATTGCCAATTTTCTAAAAAATAGAGCCCGCTTCCTTTCAAAAAATGCTGAAGATGATTACTATAAAAATAACCTAGATAGGCACAAAAATGACCCGAAAGAATACTGGAAACAAATCTCTTATGTACTAAATCCCAAGCAGTCGACTAACACAACAAATCTTATACATAATGACACAAACCTACCCGTCCCCCCAGAAGACACAGCAAACTATATAAATGATTACTTCATCAATATAGGACCAAATTTAGCACAAAATATGAACACCCCTTGGACTTATGCAGGATACGTCGCTGATATGGCACACAATATCAAAACAATTTCACTAGAAGATACACTCGCATTAATAAAGACTATTAAAACCAAAAAAGGATCAGGAATACCACATATTTCCACACAAGTCTTAAAAACAGCACTAGAAACCCTACCCTCACACCTACAACATGTTATCAACCTGTCCATTCTAAAGAGTGACTTCCCATCTGCCTGGAAGCATGCTACAGTTGTACCCATCCCAAAGGGTGGCAATCCCTCCCAGGTAAATAACTTAAGACCAATTTCCATTCTCCCATTAATCTCAAAACTCTGTGAGAAGGCTATACACACCCAGCTATTGGAGTACCTACACCAAAACAATATCCTCAACCCAAACCAACACGGTTTCCGCCCAGAGAGATCTACAACGACAAGTCTCTATGATCTCACTGATGTCATGTATGATGCCATTGAACATGGCAAGATTACTTTGGTCACCTACCTCGATTTTGCCAAGGCTTTCGACACCATTAACCACTCGCTACTCTGCCAAAAATTACAGAAAATTGGACTTGCTGAAGCCACTGTAAATTGGTTTAAGTCGTATCTTACTAATAGGAAGCAAACTACAAAGGCCAATGGTTTTCTGTCTGACCCATCTACTATAGTTTGTGGTGTGCCCCAGGGCTCCATTCTAGGCCCCTTGTTATTTCTGGTTTATATAAATGACCTAAGTACCTCCTTGAAGACTCTGAAAAGCCAACTTTATGCAGACGACACAGCCCTATTCTGTACCTACCCTATACCAACCCCTGATATCATACAGGAGGTGAACCAGGACCTTGCCAATGTGGCAAATTGGTGCAAGAAAAATAAGCTCTCTCTGAACATAAAAAAGACTAAATATGCCATATATGGCACTAAATATAGACTGCAACATCATGGAAATATTATGCTACGCATTGATGGGCAAAATCTGCTTCAGACTAGTCAGTATAGATACTTAGGGATAGAGCTCGACAGTGACCTTAACTTCAAAGGGCATCTGAAAGTGTTAAATAAAGGCCTATCCTATAAGTCCTATCTGTTGACCAGATATAGAACTAGACTGACACTAGATGCTGCCCTTGACACAGTCAAAACAATGGTGTTACCAGTCCTTGATTATGGTCAGCTCATTTATGACTCAGGTAATAAATTGGCTTTGCAAAAGATACAGAGTACTCTGGATAGGATGCTAAAAGTATGTTTCTTCATGTATAAAGATGAGAGTGTCGAAGACATAAGGGCTAGAGCAAAAGTAATGGCCCTGGAGGAAAGGAGGAGCCTGGCTTTGTCAATAGCCTCTTACAAATATGCCCAAAATCCAGATATGATAGATAACCGTGAGATAAGAACACGACAACATGATGCTAAATTGGTAGTCACAAAAACATATAAACTAGCAACTGCTAGGCATAGTGTCACCTATAAACTAGGTCATAGGTGGAACTCCCTTACAGCAGAGATAAGGAATGCAACTTCCCTCGAGGTGTTCAAAAGTAAGATTACAATGTAATGAGCTAAAAGCAAACTGAGTGTCCTAACATGTATGATAGTTTTTAGCTCCAGCCCGAGCGACCCCCCTCTGGTGACCCTTACTCTTCAGTGGGTCCTAGATCCCACCCAAGTATATACTAATTGTATTAAAACATAATGAAAATAGTCATGACTAATCACACTAAACTAACCCGGAACATGTATACTTTTGATATAAATATGTTGATTTAAAATATGCATCTATAAAATTGATGCAACACAGTATGATAGCTGCTTGTACCATTGAATACATATAGATATCTCAGACTTGCTGTAACCGACAAAATACAGGACTCGTTCCTGTCAGTTGCAGTTGAAATAAAAATCTTTGAATTGAATTGAATTGAATTGAATTGACATAGCACCTTTTGGTTACAGGCAAATGGCATACATTACTAGGCATTTATCCTGTCAAACAGCTGTATCTTGCCATACAACCTTTTGGTTCTAAACTTTTTCCAAAACAATGTCCAAGTTATCTTGCCAGAAAGCTGTATATTATGTTTTTCAATGAAAAAAGATTCCCTATATTCCTGACACCTTAGACATTCCATCTTTTAACATTTATATCATAAAGCTGCTACATTTGGAAACTGTTTCACAAAAACAAACACCAATTCTTGATCAGAACAGTGTAAAACTAGTCAGAGAGAACTGTTTTAGTGAAGACCAAGACCCCAATAAGAGGTGAGAGGACCCTGGGAGTACTATGGATCCCTGCAAAGGTTGGCAGAGTATATACAGGTGCGAGCTGGAATGAACATTGCAGTTACAGACCATACACAAAGAGTTGTACACTAGAATGATTTATGAGAGTCCCCAATCTGAGGCTAAAGATTACTAAAACAAAGGGCCAAGAGCTAGGATAGGGGGATGATAATCCCAACTTGGAGGGTCATGCCTATGAATGAGGATTAAACTGCACAAACAAAGGGTGTATGAACCTGATGGGTCTGAAAATCTAGAATACCAACACAGGGGGTTTGGGATCACATAGGATAAGATGCCCTTGAGTCAGCCATGTACCTTGATTCAACCACTTTGCCCTCTTCTAAGTGCCATGTTGCAGCTATAAAAAGCTGTTAAATTGGTATTTATCCTATTTTCCCTGGCAGAATAGAGAGAGATTCAGCTTACTGCTACTTAACAATATTGGGGCTTTAATTCTCCCTCCCTCTAGCAGATGATTTATGTATCATGTATCACCACCTTTTGCTGCCCTTTTTAACCAATGGTGGGTGAATTCCAAGCCAATCCCCCAAATAAGGGCTTTCTGCTCAATGACTATAGGTGTCCATGGCTGGTATGATGTTCTTTGGTAGGAAATGTGTATATTTTAGATTGTTATGTTAACATGAAAAACAAAATGAAATTTAAAAAAACTTACGCCTGATTATGCATTCTAGTTACCTGCTGGATGGGGTGTGCCATTGTGCCAAGGTGGTTGACTCAAGGTACCAAAGTGGTTAAGACATGGTATTGATGCTGACAGATTGGATACATTTTTCATTTAAAGCAAAGAAGGCCCGATGTCTTGGATTTGAAAGTGAGGACTTAATTTTTTTATAATGACTAGGACTGTGACCATCTTCTGGAGACCCATACTGGTTAACATACTACAGCATATGATTCCTCACAGGTCGAATACAGGACCAAGTGGCCGACTCATGGGCACTTTACCCTAAAAGAGGTAAAAAATCAAAAGGGCCAAGTGAGCCCATTCAAGACGCCAAATGTCCAGAAACGTTTAGGCAAACACACACAATGAGCAATGACATAAAAAGAGAATTTTGGCTATGATGTCGTATGAGGGTCCCAAGTGAGTTTTGCACAGTTCTTATAAGGTTTCAGAAACTCTAGAGGGTTCCGTAGCCTATACAGGGGGATAAAGACCACCAAAAGGGATGGTTGAGTCAAAAATCCCCAGAAAGCCAAACATCCCCAGAAGCAGTAACTACATCAAGAGTATAAGGCCATAGAAGATAGCAGAAGGCTTAGGCAAGGATTTAGGCTGGCAGAAAGGTTGAATGAGCATCCAAAGACTCAAACCAGAAGGATTGGCTGAAGCGCTACTACAGTAGGAATGAGGAATGTTGTGTCCTCTCTTGACAATAACTACAAGAATCCGTGAAGCCTTACTAAGAAGAGGGTGAGCCCATTTGAGAGATCAAAGACCCCAAAAAAGTTTGGATTAGCTCTTACAAGGGCACCAAACCTTTCTCGATCCTGCTATGGGTCTGTGCAATGTTTCATCTAACCCAAGATGGGTATGGTGAGGCTATATAAGGCTCTCAGTCAGCTTGTTTAAGCCCACACAAGACCACTAAAAGAGTTAACTAACATTATAGAAGGGTTCAAAGGTCCCTAGGGGGGATAGGTGCCTTTAAAAAAGGGGCAATTATTTGGGCCTCTCCATACAAGTACTGAATGACCGTCAGAGCTGGTTGACAAGCCCAAGAAGGACTATGAGATGGCATACTATGACAAAGACTGGCAAAAGGTTGGTTGCAGCCATACAAGCCAATATGATATCTCCCAGAAGAGCTCATTGTGCCTTCATGTCCAAACAACCCAAAAAGGGTGAGGCAAGCCAATATGAAGTCAAAATACCTCCTGATAGATCGAGTTGGTACATTTAGGTGCCTAAAGAGCCAAAATAAGGACGTAGAAGGGGGCAAATACCTCCACAATATCCGGGTGAGCAAATAAATGAAGCCCCTGGTTTGAAAAGGGAGATACAGGTGATAATGAACCTTCTGGTGGTCTCTGGACCCGCAAAAGGGTGTCCTTGGTTGATTATACAGCAACCCTTCTAGAGATTTATCATTCTCAAATTGGCTCCACTAGAGATTGTGAGTCTTTGGCCTCATATAGGACATACACCAAACCTTCTGCAGATTTCTGGCCCCTGATTCAGGCTTGTTGAATGTATTTTGGGATTTCCGTATTTTCAAATGATCTTTTGTCCCTCAACGGGTTGTCTAACCATTCTGTAAGTAATTATCCCATTATCCCATGATTGTGTAATCATTAAGGGTGTCCTTGGTTCCTATTTATACATTCTCGGGGTCTTTGGTCCTTCGTCTGGCCTTTCAAAACCATCTTTGGTCCCTCATATAGGCTAGTACAATCACTCTTTGGGTCTAAGGCCCCTTGTTTGGGCTTGTTTTGCCTTTTCAATGACCTTTGGTCTCTCACATGTAATTGCCTAATCATTCTATGGGTATTTGGTCCCTCATATGGCCTTGTAAAACACTTTTGGTGGTCTTTGGCATCTCATATAGGCTTTTCTAATCTTTCTGTGGATATTTGGCCCTTCATATAGGGTTGTAACTCATGGCTGAGGGGCTGGGGTCCCTAATATAGGCTTATTCAACCTTTTTAGTTCCCTTTGCTACCTCATGTGGAGTTGTCTAAACACTCTGGGGCTCTTTGGCCTCTCATATGGCTTTTCAAACCTTTTTAGTGGTCTTTGGTCCCTAATATAGGGGTGTATAACCTGTATGTGGGTCTTAGGCCTCTTATTTGGGCTAGTTTAGCCTTTCTAGTGGCATTTTTTATCCCTCATATAGGCTTGTCAAATCATTCTGTCAGTATTTGGCCCCACAAATGGCTGATAAAATCCATCAAGTAGATCTTTTCTAGTGGCCTCCGGTTTCTCATATCAGATTGTCTAATCATTCTGTGGGTATTTAGTCCCTCATATGGGCTTGTAAATCACTTTTAGTGGTCTTTGGCACCTCATATGGTCTTGTCTTACCTTTCTCTACACATTTAGCCCTTCATGTAGGCAGGTTACTCCTCACTGTAGGTCTGGGGTCCCTTATATGGGCTTATTCAACCTTTCTAGTGGCCTCTGGTACCTCATATGGACCTGTCTAAACATTCTGGACATCTTTGGTCCCTCATATAGGCTTGTATAATCGTTATGTGGATCTTAGGTCTCTTATTTAAACTAGTTTAGCCTTTCTAGCATCCTTTGGTCTCTCATGTGTGATTGCCTAATCATTCTTTGGATATTTCTTCCCTCATATGTGTTTTGAAACACTTTTAGTGGTCTTTGGCACCTCATATTGGGTTTTCTAACCCTTCTGTTGATTGTTGGCCCCTCATATAGGCTTGTATAACCCCTATATGGGTTTATGTCCTCTTATTAAGCCTCTCTGTGGGTCTTTTGCCCCTTACATGGGCTTGTTTAGTCCTTCTAGTGGCATTTGGCACCTCATATGGGCTTATCAAAACAGTCTGTCAGTATTTGGCCCCACAAATGGTTCATAAAAAACATTTAGCAGATCTGAGACCCCATAAATAGGCTTGTTCAGCTTTTCTAGTGGCCTTCAGTCTCTAATATGGGGTTGTGTAATCATTCTGTTAGTATTTGGTCCCTCATATTGCCTTGTTAAACACTTAAACAGGTCTTTGGCACCTCATATGGGCTTTTCTCACCTTTCTGTGGAATGTTGGCCCTTCATATAAGCTTGTAACTCCTCTTTGAGGGTCTTTGGCCCCTAACATGGGCTTGTTTAACCGTTCTATTGACATTTGGACACTCATATTGGCTTATCAAATCATTTTGTCAGTATTTGGCCCATAAATGGCTCCTAAAAAGCATTAAGTGGACATTTGGCCCCTTACATGGGCTTGTTTATCTTTTTTAGTGGTCTTTGGTCTGTCATATTGGTTCGTTTAATCATTCTGTTGGTATTTGATCCCTCATATGGGCTAATCAAACACTTTTAGTGGTCTATGGCACTTTATATGGGCTTTTCTAACCATTCTGTAGATCTTTGAACCCTCATATAAGCTAGTAATTCCTCTCTGAGATTCTCTGGTCCCTTATATGGGCTTATTCAACCTTTTAAACAGCCTTTGGTACCTCATATGGACTTGTCTAAACATTCTGGGGGTCTTTAGTCCCACATATGGACTTTCAAAACCATTCTAGTGGTCTTTGGTCCCTCATATAGACTTTTGTATTCTTTGTGTAGGTTTTAGCCCTCTTGTTTGGGCTAGTGTAGCCTGTCTAGTAGCATATGAACCCCGATATAGGCTTGTCAAATCATTCTGTAAGTGTTTGGGCCCACAAATACATCTTAAACCCCATCTTGGAGCCCTAATATGGGCTTGTTTAGTCTTTCTAATGGCATTGGGACCCTCATATTAGCTTACCGAATCATTTTGTCAGTATTTGGCCCCACAAATGGCTCCTAAAAAGCATTACATGGACCTCGGGCCTGTTACATGGGCTTATTTAGCTTTTCTATTGGTCTTTGGCACCTCATATAAGCTTTTAACTCCTCTCTGAGGGTCTCGGCCCCTTATATGGGCTTATTCAACCTTTCTAGTGGCATTTAGTACCTCATATGGACTTGTAAATCACTTTTAGTGGTCTTTGGCACCTCATATGGTCTTGTCTTACCTTTCTGTACACATTTATCTCTTCCTATAGGCAGGTAACTCCATTCTTTAGGTCTGGGTTCCCTTATATGGGCTTAATCAAACTTTCTAGTGGCCTCTGGTACCTCATATGGCCTGTTTAATCATTCTGGGCATCTTTGGTCCTTCTTTGGTAAACATACTGGGGGTCTTTATCCCTCATATGGCCTTTCAAAACCATTTTGGTGGTCTTTGGTCACTCATATAGGCTTGTATAACCTTTATGTGGGTCGGAGGCCTCGTATTTGGGTTGGATTAGGCTTTCTAGTGGCATTTGGACTCTCATATAGGCTTGTCAAATCATTCTGTAAGTATTTGGGCCCACAGATTGCTCTTTAACCCCATTAAGTGGATCTCTTGCCACTTACAGGGACTTGTTCAGCCTTTCTATTGCCCTTTGGTCTCTCATGTCTAATCATTCTGTTGGTACTTGGTCCCTCATATGGGCTTGTTAAACACATTTAGTTGTCTTTGGCACCTCATATGGGCTTGTCCAACCTTTCTGTGCATCTTTGGCCGTTCATATATATAGGCGTGCAGCTCCTGGCTGAGAGTCCGGGGCCCCTTATATGGGCTTATTCAACCTTTCGAGTAGATTTTGGTACCTCATATGATCTTGTCTAATCATTCTTTGGATCTTAGGCCCGTAATTATAGGCTTTTATTCCTTTCCGTCAGTCTTGGGCGCCGCTCACGGGCTTCTTTTACCTTTCTAGTAACTTCTTGTCCCTCATATGGACTTTTACCATTCTGGGGGTCCTTAAGCTTCTGGTGGTAATTTGCCTCTACTATAGGCTTACCCAAGCTACCTAGGAGTATTTGGGGGTGTAGATGGTCCATGCAACTCCTCTGTGTTTCTTCAGCTCCTCGTATATGCTTTCTAGGGCATCCTTCTGGGAATCCCTTGTCCCTCATATCAAGAGGTATAAACCCCTAGTAAGAGCTTTTCAAGCCATTTTGCTGGTATATTACAGAGTAGCTGTAGGGGCTGTACATTATCACAGGAACATTCCCTGGGTTAAGCCTTTGCTGACCATAGTTAATGCTTAGTCAGCCATAGCATCAACTATAATTGATTCTTAGCCAGCCATGGCATCAACTGTAGCTTATGCTCGGCCACAAAGGGTTGATGACAACATCAAGAATAAAAATAGAAGTAAGAATTCTGAGATACAACCTTTTGGCTTAGTCATGTATATTGAGACAATGCTCATCCCTTGGGGTCTATCTCAAGATATGACCATTTGGATCAGAAACGTATACCAGAATGTGACTAGTCCATGGGACCCATCTTGAGATAGTTCTTCTTGGCCTATAAATATATACCGGAAAATACATAGCCCACAGGACTTATCTTGAGATAGGACCTTTTGCCTCCATTAAATTTCTTCTTAATAGCTAATACCTTAGTACCAAAACATATTATGACAAGATAGGACCTTTTGCCTCAATGATGTTGGTTCTTAATAGCTAATGCCATAGTACCAAAACATCTTATTGCAAGATAGGACCTTTTTGCCTCAATGAAATTGACTCATCACGGATAGTGCCACAGTGCCAAAACATCTTATTACAAGATAGGACATACTGGCACATATTATAAGAAATTAATTAACTTGTAAAGATAAGACCAATAGGTCCCATCTGAAGATACGTCATATTGGCTTTAACTAGAATGGAAGGCATTTTAGATACTACTTTTTTTCACACACTATAAAATTATAATAAACTATCGTATAGCTTAGCAGAAAACATGAGATGATGCGGAATTGAAAGGAGATTCTAGTCAATATGAAATATGAAAATCAGCAAAAATGCTATATAAGACCTTTTGGTTATCGACCCTCGATATTATATTGTACAAACCGCTCTCAAATTGAACCATTAGGTGATGAAAAAGCTAGCCCGCCACCCAGAAAAGTGTCGCTACCAACTTGACTGTATACGAGCACCAAGCGGAGAACAACAGAACTATTTTCTGCTTTTGCTCCAATGCGGCGCTATATGGGTGGCGACCCCAAGATTAGCGAACTTATGATGTAGCATTTAATTCCACCCCTCTGAATGTGACAATTCAATATGCAAATTCCTAAATTTTCTGAGGGTCTGTGGGTCCCAAAACACCTCCCTTAGTGACAGTAGCGACATAGGGCATGATCATTTTCTTAAGATCGACATGTGACGCCCCATGGGGACCTCCAAGTAAGAACTAGCACACACCGAGAGTTGTAACTCGCCAAGAGTCACGCTTGTTTGCTGTTTTACACTATAAAACGCTGTATAAGCAAGTACACCAAGTTGCTATATGTATATAGTGTGCGGACAGAAGTCAAAATCGTCAGTAATCCGCATGAAAACCTGTTAAAAAATAGTGTCGCTATACTTACCATTGTCGTAGTATTTAGAGTCAGCCTCCAGCGCCGCCCCGCTGCTATTTATAGACCGGGGATACCACGCAGCTAGAGTAGGGGTTCCCGGGTTTCGTCTCCCTGCGGGGTTTCCCCTTCGGTCGGCAAGCATCTGACTAAGTTTTGAGAGATGAGCTGTTGGCCGCGTCCCGGTGGCCGTGCGATTATGGCACCGGAGATATCAGTACCCGTGATTGGGTCAGGAGAAGTGGTCTACCTCCGAATGAATGAAATGACTACGGCGCGGCCAACAATGAATTTTTACATTTATATTAACTAGAGATCTAAGGCTACCCTCTGGTCAAGGAACTGAAGCTCCATCTATTTTCTTACCCCCTGAAATCACCCTCTTTTGTCAGATTTTTCCCGAAAAGTTCTCTATGGGATTCCAGTGGTTAAGCAATCTAATCAGAAGGTCGGGGCTTTGAATCCCACCAGCAGTAAGACGAGAAGACGCTCTCTAAATTGATTAGGAGGTGGGGATTCCCCCCCAGAACGAGCCGGGACTGCCACTGCGTCATGTGTTATATAGACATTTGATGGACGTAAACACGGCTACTATAACTAGACCAACCGATCATTGTAGGTTTCAATTAAGATAGCAACCTTATGTGAAAGAGATGAAATAAATTAGTCAGTACAGCTCATGCTCTTTTTGTGTTACCGGAGACACTAGAACCCTTCACCCGTCTGCTCAAAATAGGGTGACCTTAAGGTGCTCTACATAAGGTGAAAACATGTTCAGACACGGTCGGCGTGTGAGTCCTGTCCAGTCACGTCCGAGCAGGTTTGAACAAGTTCGAACGTGTCTGAACATGTTCCGGAGTGCAAGACGTGTGCACACACGTCCGAGGAGCAGGTTGAGACAAGTTCCAACACACGCACACGCACACACACACACACACACACACACACACACACACACACACATTTTCTGTATGAGAATTCAGACCTGAAGCTGCTCAGTGTATGGGACTAGGTTTTGTCATATGACCTACGGACGCTACTCAAGGGGGAATAAGAGGGCTGTCCCACCATGGCATGGGCGGGCTGTAGTTTATGTTTCGGTACCTACAACCAAAGAGCCAGTACCCACCCCGGGGCTTCATGTCGCACACGAGAAAAGTATAAAGATTCGAACGGTGGCGCCAACTGTCGGAATAGCGGGTACACTACGTCAGTACTTCTTTTGTTCTCCGCTGGGTGACTGCGCGAAATGTAGTCGGTAGCGCTATTTTCTGTGCGCTGTTCTGTTCATTTTCTACACTTAACGCTTAAATAGAACAAGTGTTTGTACAAGCTTAGCCGTTTTTATCAGTGCAAAACTTAAATAAGCATCGGATAGAACAATAAAAAATGAGAAAGTAATCCAGCACTTAGTATAACGCGTCAGTTTTATCATGAGACACCGAAAGTCTGGTTCTTTCGGGTGCATAAGACAGTCGGCCGAGAGCTCCAAACTAACCAAAACGTACCAGAGAGCGATCTGTGATAATCACCTTTCTATCTCAGCACGTACCCGACAGGGCAGGGGCCCTCTACACCCCTGCTCTGATGAGCATAACATGAGCAAACCGCTACATTGTTACAGAGTCCTATTCCTCTTTTGAGGTGGGACCAAAGTTGAAAAAATAATAAACTAAAAAAAAAAGCCTTAAGATTGAAACAGTTGTAGATGACAAATTTAATGAGGAAGTCGTATTAATTAGTTTACAAATAGCCAGTGTAAGTACGCATATGTATAGGAGAGAGAACTTGCTTATTCTTATAGGTTTGTAAGATAGTCACATCATGATGCACATCATCATAAACGCATCATGATACATTTCAATCTTTGGTCGTGTAGCAAGAGTCCTAACACTCAGTATACTAATAATGTAGTCCCGCTAAACCTAGAGCAAGAGTTCTCTTCTAGACGTTATTGCCCTAAGTAAGTCGCGTTACCAAAATTTCCCAAAAGCAAAACAAAAAAAAATGTTGACATTGTAAGTAGACGAACCAGTAGACTCGCCTCTCTGCCCTCTAAAAGAGAGGGCAGAGAGCGAGTCTTACTCTTAAAAACCCCTCCCCCCTCCCCCCCTCCCCCCCTCCCCCCCCTCCCCCCCTATGCATCTTAAAGAGTGCCCCCCAGAGTGCTCCCCCCCCCTCTTAAAAAAAGAGCCACATTTTTAGAATATTTTTTAGCAAGCTTTCAGCTTGCTTTTTTTTAAATTTTTTTTTTTTTTAAATTATCTATCTATAAAAATCTCAAGTGACTTATTTGAAATTCTCGCCAAAATAGTAGTCACGTGACCCCCTTAAGTAGGTCACTTCCAGTCACGTGACCTATTTGAATTTCCCGCCAAAATGGTGGTCACGTGACCCTCTTAAGTAGGTCACTTTCGGTCACGTGACCTATTTGAATTTCCCGCCCAAAGGTCACGTGACCGGAAGTAGGTCACTTCCGGTCACGTGACCTATTTGAATTTCCCGCCAAAAGGGAGGCCTCTCATTGGCTGCTTTTGAATTTCCCGCCAAAATGGAGGCCTCTGATTGGCTGCATATCGATTGAGTAATAAACAGTACTTAAGCATGGTCCCGTTCCGATACATATTATACTACTGAAATATTCTCAAACGATTTTTCCAAGATTTATTATTTCTCATCTCATTAGGAACTACTTAGTATACACTCTGTTACCAAAGTATAACAATTAGCCTCAAGATGTATTTACAAAAAGCACTACATTTTTCAATTCTAGGATGGAGATATGTTGTTTTGCATTCAAACTCTTCAAATGTACATGAATAAAATATAATAATTAATGCGTTATTCTTTTTTGGGACAATTATACTGTTGACAAATGGTTGCTATAACCCTGGTTGCCATGTATTTCAATAGAATCATGTATAGTATTGAAGTATTGAAAAGTTTATTGAACACATCACCTCAATGAGGAGTTTTTCAATGTACAAATCATGAGACGATACATGAGGGTGGAATGGGGTTGGGGAAGGGGGTGGGTCCGATTGGAAAAGGAAGATAAAAGGGATTATTTTATTTTCATTGCATTATTCTTAGGCAGTCCTTATTGATCTTATTGTATTAGATATGCATTATATAGAGATTTGTATTCCCTGTGTGCCCAACTATCCAACGGTATATCACAAAGTAAACAGAGGTGGACACTACTATTTCGGACCATGAGCCACCCAGCCCAGCAACCTAAAAAAAAGTTGTAAAAAAAACGCTATAAAAATAACCCTAGAAATTTGGGAAAAACTTGAAGTCTTTCATCAGAAATGATTAGTTTCTTCACGGAAAACATATATGAATATGAGAGAGAATTAGTTTAGGTTATGTCTACCATATTAGGTTATGTTCACCATGCACGTCTAGAATTAAAGTGTACAGTTAAGATCAGGTTAATAGATCAAATAAATGGGACAGTTTTGGGTGTGGGGAGTATCGTATGCATTTTTATAGACTATATGACATCACATATAAGGAAAAAATGACTTGCCCTTACAGTATGTTTTTCTCTTATCCCAATATTTTATTGTGGAGCCCATGATCGTCCATCACATTAAACATGCCAAATTCAGCTTGTTGATTGCTGGGTAGCGGTCCTTCCAATTATTGAGGTACTACGACTTTTACACTTTTGAGGTTGTCAGCCCTTTGATATATTGATTTGGTCAAATCATTGCTTCAAAATAATACCCTCCCCCCCCTCTCCTTGAGGTGTGCCTCAGATGTCGACCTCAAAGGGTAGGATTAGTGTAGGTCATCACTTTGATATATATCATATAGTGACCAGTGCCACACCCACCTCAGAGGTGTGAAGGAAAGGTGGGGGCATGTGTGACAGGAGCATCTCACAGGTACATCACACCTGGAGCTGTGGAGGAGGCTGGAAGTAAGGTGAGGTGTGTATAGGCCTATATGTTTATAGTATAGACATGATAAGTGAATGCCAAAAGCTACGTTCAACTCCCAGAAAAACTATGTCACATATTTTACATACAACTCAAAATTGTATAAGTGGATAGAGCAAACAAATACCTTTCCGATAAGATATTACTCAAGTCGGTGGGACATTTTAAGCCAAAGAAATTAATTTATTTACTAGGTGACGGGCATAGGCTTAGTGTACAGTGAGTGGGTGAGGGAGGGTGGGCTGGACCGGAAACTACCTGAGCGCGAGCATTATGGGAAACCTGAAAAGGGAGAATGTGCTTTTCTATACGCGCCTCGATTTTGGACGCCGGGGGTGGGGGGGGTGGGGTGGTGTCTACCTACCTAATGGGCACAAAACTTAGTTCAAAGTTGAATCAACGATGAAATGATGTTGATCTATGGGGATCAACCATTTTATCTATATTGATTAAAGGTTCTATGCCTACTGGGTAGGGCTGCGTGAAAGAAATTCTGCACGCAGGTCGTAATCTCACTGTCCCCTGTTGTTAAAAATGAGCACTCCCCACAGAGGTTTGAATTATGAATTGTCCTAGTTACAACAAATCATATTTGCCCAGTTTTAATGGCGATACACATGTGATGTGCTGTGCCGTGCTCACATTGTGCTTACCTTATAAAGAGTCGTATGTACCACTACACCCCCAGAAAAGTGAGAGTCATTGTCGCTAAAACTACCCTCACCTGAGGGTCAGGAACTACCCTCACTTGAGGGTCAGGCACTGCCTGACGCTCAGGTGAGGGTAGTTTTAGCGACAATGACTCTCACTTTTCTGTGTGTGTATGTACAGTAATGCTTTCATAATTATTAAAAAAGGTCACGGTCGGAAAGTATGGACTATAGCTCGGACTTTAAACAAATTTGCTGAAAACTGGAAAATTAAAGGAAATAATAGGTTTATTTACACAGTACCTGGGTATTGCCTCATGGTTGACCTTTTAGATAAACACACGTATGCTTGCTCTGTTAGTAAATATACTTAAAACTACTCAAACAATGAATTTCACACAGAAATCAAGGTCTGACAGGTTTTCGAGATCAGCTGACCGTGAAGACACGTTTTAAAAAAAACTTCTCAAGCCACGCAGCACTGTGATCACTGGGAATGGTCATGAAGTTGAAGTTTGAAAGTTTTATTGACTGTAAATCATTACAAAGAGATGATCTTCATGGTAGAGTCAAATGAATAATAGGAACAGAAATTATACAAACAGCTCAAAATGTCATGTAAATATAGTAAGGCCTCTCACATAGAGTATAGAATGATGATTACAAGTGGTTTCCACGTGCATATTTGAAACCGCTGAAAATTAAGTGCTAGACTCTTCCATGGACAATAACAAGTATATAGGCAGATTAAATAGGGCAAGAATCACAGAAGACCCTTAAAAAGGGGTACAGTTGCGGCTCTCTGAACATTACTATCTAATTTTTGCCATAGTAACATGCCTCGATATAAGGGACTCGCCCTGTATGACTCCAAAATAGGTCTATTTGCCTTCAATTTAGGCTGTATGTTATTTCTTAGTACCCTGGCCGGGTTCACAATATGGCCAGGGTTTCGAGACCACTTATACATAAGTATTTTCAGGCGCTTGATTGATTGATTAATTTATTGCACGATCGTTCTGTGATAGAACGTTTTTCGTCGCGCACAGAGATTCCTCACAAACATCTAGGGGTAATCATCTGTTGCTGAACATTCGCGATTCATGTATGAAAATGAAAGATAATTTGTTAGTTTGATGACACATAAGCTAGAACGGGTTAGTGGCGCAAGATAGCGGAGGGCAACTACCAAAGATCATGGTACTACAGGGTGGGGGGGAGTAATAGCGGCAGTGATTCAATCTTAAGCTTGAAAGCACCTTTTGTTGGGATCTTTTGTACGTCCTTGTCGAGGGTATCCCAGAGGGTTACTCCTCTATAATATGGTGACTTTTGGTAAAAACTAGTTTTTGCTCTCCTTTTCCTAAAGCTGATTTTCAGGTCACCTCTCGTACGCACATTCACTTGCTCTATAGCCTCACCGCCATGTCCCTTCTTCCACATTATCAATAGTAGCTGTACCTTACGTCGTCTGTCTAGCAATTCAATGTCGGCCTGAGAATGAAGATCATCAACACTCACTGCACGTATTCCGGTACGCAGGCAGATGCGCAGGGCGTGGTTTTGCATCCTTTGCAGTTTTAAGAGCTAACTTTTGTGTGCACTACCCGTGTAAAATGAACAGTACTCAAGAGTTGGTGCTATCATTGTTCTGTAGATTTGGAGGCTGATTTTCTTAGTCATGTTTTTTCTTAATTTGCTTAGTTTATAAATTTTGTTTCCTAGGCTCTTTTTTATTTTATTTATATGAGGGGTTAGACTTAAATTTTGATCTAATTCAACACCAAGATAAGGATATGTGTCACACGTGGGCAGTAGACTGCCGTTTAGGGTGATGCTAGGGGCACCACAGTTACTGAGTCTGCCCTGCGAACCGAAATACATACACATACTCTTAGCATTGTTCACTGTCATGCCATTTGACAGGCACCATAGACCCACCCTGTCGATATCCTCCTGCAGGAGACGCTGAGCTTCCACATGAGTGTCGGCACTCGCATATATCACTACATCATCTGCATACATGGCAAATTTGCAGTTTTGAATGCAGTCCGACAGGTCATTGATAAACAGGACAAATAATAGAGGGCCGAGTATCGACCCTTGGGGTACACCAAAGTTTACTGGTGCCCTCGGGGATCTCACGCCATTGGCTATCGTACAGTGGGACCGATGGGACAAGTACTCTGTGAGCCACTTCTTTATCTTTCTGTGAATATTAAGAGCATAGATTTTTTCAACAAGGGTGGGGTGGTGGACACTGTCAAAGGCTTTGCAGTAATCTATAAAGCACGCAGCAGTTATCTTGCTGTCATCCCTGGCTTCAAACAGGTCCTTAGCAACATTAAAGACTGCGTCGCTAGTTCCCTTATTTTTTCGAAAGCCAAACTGGGTTTTACACAGTATTTCGGCTTGTTCAAGATGCTCTGAGAGCAATTTATGTACAATTTTCTCCAGGAGCTTACCAGGGAGAGGCAGGAGAGTTATAGGACGCCAATTTTTTATCAGACTTAAGTTACCCTTTTTGGGGATTGGAACTAATGTTCCACAAGACCACGAGATTGGGAAAATGCCCTCGTTAATAGAGTTTCTGAAAATTATGGTCATTTCACGATATAGGAATAACATGGCGTCTTTAGGGACTCCAGTGTTCACCCTGTCAAGCCCACAGGACTTATCAACATTAATTTTTCCTATTAATGCTAAGACTACCGTCAACCGGGGCTACTTTGAACAGCGGGGCTACTTTGAACACCAAAAAAATAAAATGATATATTCACATTTTTGATGCTGAAATACATATCATTGATCTTTGTTATATATTTCATTTTATTGTTTATGTCACTTTTCTGAAAATGTGTCACTTTTCTAGAGAATATCCTGAAATGACTGCTTGGCAGTGAATCCAAGATGGCCGCCATCCTGAAATGAGTTTAGTCGTTACACTGCAACTTTGTGCTGTACAAAGCAAAGTGTTTCTTATCTAATCCATTATACATTACTAATTGGAGGAGAAATACACCAACAAATAATACATTTTAGAAAAAAAGAATTCTTACAAGAATTTCTATGGAAAATTCAGACATTTCGTGGATTTAGTGTCTTTTTCCCAAAATTCGGGGCTACTTTGAAAACTGGCGGGAGCACTATTCCAAGTCACCATTTATCTACAAATTGAAAAAAAAAATTCATGTTCAGATACATAATTTTGTTGCTTATGTCCTTTAGTGTTAAAATCATCTCTGTTTAAAAGTTATGATTACATATTTTTAGTCCAGTAGCTAGCCTATTGATAGACTACGATGAAAATCATGATTCGTTCAGCCGATGACGGCTCGTTTGTGGGCTACTTTGAATAGGCCTGGATGGGCTGTATCACACATCTATTTGAACTAACCATCTACCATTACTCCTACCCAGTTAAATTATTATCAACACTTATAAACTTATTGGGAAGGGTCCTGGAAATGATTTTCAGTGACCATACCCTAATTAACCAAATTCTCCAACCAGATATGGTCGAGTGCAATCAGATAAGCGGGTTGCTGTTCAAAGTAGCCCCGATGTGGGGGCTACTTTGAAAATGTACAATATTGCTGAAAATGCATATTAGATGTAAAATTCTAAAAATCAAATTGGATTTTTTACAAAGGCATGGATGCTCCCCTGTTTTATTTGACAAAACAAAATTATTGCATTGCATATGTTACATGGGGCAATGCAAAATGCCAAAAAAATGTTCAAAGTAGCCCCGGTTGACGGTATATCATGATTAATGAAATCGCTTAAGTCTAAATCCTCCCCTATATCGTCATCATCTTCCAGAGGCGGAGCTCTATCAGGCAGACCAGTAGGAGGTAAACGATTAAAAAGGTTTTCACCTATGTTAGCAAAATAATTATTAATATAGGTGGCCGTATCTTCCATCGGGATGATTTCACCAGTCAGCTCGTTAGTGAGCCTTATTATGAGATTTTTAGTAACAGGATTTACTAACTTATTGATTTCCCTCCAGAATTTTGAGGGATCGCTTCTCACGTCTTGGTAATAATTTGGTGACACACAGTAGTCAAAAACAGGGAGGATCATTGTCTTGTAAATTTCTAATGATGAGTCAACATCAATATTCTTTCTAATTGTACACAATTGAATAAACCTAGAGAATGACATTGAATTGACCTTCTTGCATTGGTAATTAAATGCTAGATCAGAGTCAATAAGGACTCCTAGATAATTAAATCTATTTACAGTTTTCAATATCTGTGAGCAGCCAAGCAGAAAGGATAGTCCGTGGGGGATTAGTTCAGAGTTTTGCCACCAGGGGGGCGCCACTATGGCCTTATATGAAAGAAAGAGGCTAAAAATTGCTCTAGGGGACTTTTTTCTGTAGAATAAAATAAGAATACACAAAACATTCCATTTCTGGTGAAAAGCCTCTATATTTGGAATGTAAAAAGAACGTTTTAAGGCCTAAATGGGTGTTCTTGTTGATATGTGTTGCCATGGAAACATGATTTTCATTCCAAATTGAAAAATTAAAGATAGCTATTGATAAAATGATTCATGGGGGTTACTATGGTCAAAACAAAATAATGATACCATTCCTAGATCAAATTTATATATTCTAACCACAGAGCATAAGTTCACAGTCTCTCAAGTCAATTACATTACGAATTGGATGACACCAGAGAATCTGAGTCTTCCTTACATTAACTGTTAATACATTAGTGTAACACCAATCACTGGTTTTGATGATGAATGTGTATTATTAGCAAGGGTCGCTTGGTAACGTCCCGTTAAATAATCACTCAGCCACTCAATGCATAGAGGTGAACAACGCATGCAAAGAGCGCAGGGGGAAAGAATTTCGTATGGTGGAGGTGGGCAAAAATATTTCGATACCTCATGGGTGGTAGTGAATTTCCCTCAACTTGAGAGAGATATAAAAAACATCACTATTATTCACCAAAGAGTAGAGGCTGGGGGTTGGGGCTTAAAAAGAATAACAGGCCCCTGCCCAATGACTACTCATTACTGGCAGGGCTTCTCAACCAATCCACTCAGTGACTGCTGGCTGATATTTACTTACCTTAACGTAAACAACACACTGTGCTGTTTGCAAAGTGCACCGTAATGGCCGATCCAACATGAATGTGTACATTGATGTCATTCGTAATTTAGTCGGACAACCAATGACTGTATGATGAAAATAGGGATCTCATAACACTGTCTAGCTACCCATCGGAGAAGAGTTCTGGCATGACTTTCCAAAACCTCATTGTTTGATGGAATCCTTTTTCAAGGTGAGTTTTTTTTGACTATGCAGTTTCCTTTCAAATTCAACTGGATTGATCATACATTCCAGTCTCTGCATCGCTAAAATGTTACATATCATGAACCAGTTTACTGACTGTGGTTTCTGTACCAGTTAGTGGATGCCACTTTTTTCTGGAGTAGTAGGAATAAAGTTACTACATCCGATGTATGGGGAAAAAAAGAGTCAGAATGTTCACAAATAGTATATTCGACTTACAATCTGTTCCATTCCCCCTTATTCCCTCTGATTTTGCTCTAATTAGATTTTATTGCCCAAAATATGGTCATTTTGGAATAAAAGCATGCACTCTTTTATTCCCCCCATTGAAAATATACTAGAAAAGCCCATGGTTTGGGGACATTGGGTCCCTTTGTGACCTATTAACGCCCATTGATGACATTTAATTGACCTCTATTCTCTAAATATCATAACTTTACAGTGTTTGAAAAACATTTAAGGAAGATTTAGAATTTGAAGAAAAATCGGATATACCCACTTTAATTCTAAGGCCAGATATCCTAGCTTTGTTGACATTTGATTTAAATTGAGGATTGTAAAATATCAATGTCATAATAGAATTTTAGTATCACAAATCTATTCCTAAACAGGTTGTTTGATAGTCTACACTTGTGTCGGTATGTATGTCATGATTTTTAATTTTTAATTTTTCAGTGTCGTTCTGCAGGGTTCACTGCAATATTGAATGACCGTCACATAGGTTTTCATCAGAATATTTAGATATCATCTTCTATAGAGATATTACCCGATCACATTAATATTTGTCATAGGGCTAAAATAGGAGAAGCCATGATGTACCAGTTTGATGTATTATTAGTAATACTCATGTTTGGGATAAAAACTGGCCTTGGCAGTTGTGGTGGAGATAACCTTCACATCATGTCTCCATGCTCTTCTTGCAAAGAAAGATGTAGAGAGTCCAGTGGATCTACAGTCAGTAATGCCTGTTCTTGTGACCCTCAGTGTATGGCCTATGGTGATTGCTGCTATGACTTCATGACTCAATGCCCACATGAATATGCTGAAGGAACTAAGCGCTTTGGACCTGAGGGACACCGGCAGTATGGCAGTGAGTGTGTGAATTGGAGAGGTCCAGGAAAGGTCCTTACAGTCAGTATATGTCCTGATGGCACACCTTGTGTCAGAAGCAGAGATATCTCTGATACAGACCATGCCATCCCGATCCTGGACACTCAGACAGGAGTACATTATATCAATGCTGAATGTGCTGTGTGCAATGGTGTTATGACAGGAAAGGCTTGGCAGTTGAACGTAACATGTGATGGCTTAAATGAAACCCAAGATATGGTGATATCAAGCCAAGCTGAACTTTCTAGACTACTTGATACTGCAGATTGCTTTAAAATTGTCTTCATTGCTCCCGTGTTAGAATCAAGAGATAAAGTCCATCTTAGAAAAAATTGTAAAGCTGCAAGGTTTGACTGTGCTAACTCCTGTAAAGGGTCCAATGTAGAAAGGCAGTGTACAAGAAGTATTTACCAGTCATATGTAGTGGAATCATTTCCCTCAAATATTGTGTATAAGAATCCATATTGTGCTTTATGCTTGAATAGATCACGCAACCTGAACTGTGAACAAGACATGACTTTTGCACTTGGAACACTAGCACCAATGCCAACGAGGATCGATGGAACAATAACACCAAACACAGAAACTACACAGCAAACAGGCTCCACAGGCTCCACAGGCTCACCAGGATATCAAGTCACTGAACATGCACCACCGAAGGTCTTTAGTGCTTTTTCATTTACTGTACTTTTAGACTTCAATCCACAATCTGGAGATGCTATTGAAAGACCATGTACATTAGGGTATGTCAGAGTGAGAGGAGAGTCAACCTGCAGATATGTGTCATGCCCAACAGGCTTTATTAGAATTGACCGAACATGTTATCCTTCTATGACCAATATCACAATCGTGTCAATGGTAAAATTTACTAATGGGAGAATTGCAAAGAAAGGCAAATTGTATTTGCAAGAGCATGCTGACTCTATGTTGGGGACTTTCCTGTTGGTATTACAAAAAGATATTCATGCTATACATATGGGCATCAATGTGACTCTTGGCAGTGAATCAAGAATCAATATATCCATCAATTCAACAGGAGAGCTTGAAGTCCTGAATGTTGCCTCCATATTAAGGATTGTGTTTCACATAGAGAACAATGTTTTGGATGATCCTGATGTTCTGAAACAAGAAGCTGGGGATTTAACAGTGACAATGAATAGTATTCTTTTAAACAATGTCTATCAAGCAGGGATTGATCTTGCAAATGTTAAGGTTATGTCAAATGATACAATGATGTTTTCAGAGACTAATGGTGAATTTGGAGAGTGCAGTTTGGTATCGTATAACAAAGAAGAATATGTCTTAGACAGTAACAAAAGATTGAGGATTTTAGCCACTAACAAGACACACTTATCTGGTTCATACAGTAAAGTAGGACAGATCATCTTCATCTGTCTCAATGACACCACACAATTAACAGACATGGAGTACATTGAGTTCCCTACTGCAGCAACTGGCACCCTAGGCCTGGTGACACTTGTAGTAACCTCCCTGTCAATAGTTTGTCTGCTCATACGCCTCATCCTTCAGCCCTGTGTACCCTCATACAGGTCCTTCCCAGGGTGGCTACAATTCCACTTGTGCCTGTCTCTCTGTCTGGCCTTCATCAGTTTGTTGGTGAATGGTGTGACCATCACATTTGAGAGTCCCTACCCTGTGTGTGCTGCCATAGCAGTGTGGATGTATTGGATGTTTCTGTCGGCATTTGCCTGGATGCTCAGTATAGCATTCAACACCTGGCATGCTTTTCGCCCTTCAGCAGCTTTTACAAAAGCAAATGAGCAAAATCCCCACTCTATCTACCGGTATGCCATCCCAGCCTGGTTTGTCCCCCTTCTTCTTGCTGCAGTTGTTATTGGATTAGACTTCAGCAGCATTGAAGGCAGGTTCAGACCAGAGTTTGGAGTTCGAGTGTGTTGGTTCAATCAACCCTTTGCCCTTTTGATCTACTTTGGTATCCCCATTGCATGCTGTCTCCTTCTCAGTATAGTGTTCTACACACTGACTGTGTCCTCCATAAGAGGAGGGTGTTCCTGTAGGAGAAGTAGTTCTCCTGATGTCCACACCAACTCCATCAGCACCCAGTCCAGAATGAGGATCTATGTGGGTCTGTTTGTTGTGATGGGGATCTGCTGGGTTGTGGGTTTTGCTGCTGCACTCATTAAGCTCCAGCCTCCTTATGAGTCTGCTCTCTGGTATGCCTTCATTATTCTGAATGCTTCACAGGGAATATTCATCTTTATATTCTTTGTCTGTAAGAAGCAAACCCTCAAAGAGCTCTCCCGTAACTCTGAATCTCCCTAAATACTGGCCATAGCTCATCTGTGTCTAGAATTACGAGGGAACACAACTGAGCTTTTGAATTAATCCAGGTGCTTGATCCTATTTCCCCTAGGCCTATAATAAAACGGCATTAGTTGGGTACAGCGAATCACCCCATTGAATAAGCCCTGAGTGCTCGCAGGGAACAGATAAACCAAAAGAGGCTATTTAAGAATATGTACTTTTTTCAAAGTTAACTCGATTTTTCTTCTCAATTCCACTTGTACTAATATTTTGAGTACTTTATAATATAGAATCTGTTAGGAGAGTGAGGTTGCTACAGTAGCTGCGCCATCGTTACCATGGCAATGTAGGTCGGATGGGATGAGAGGCTCGCTGGAGTCAGCTCCACTTTCCCGCACATTGTCTGCTACTTTACGGCGTAGTCGGCCTGTCTGCCCCTATTTCCTTTCTCTTGTTTCTAAGTCAACTGTGCGAGAGTGTTTGTAATATTTATGCTGCATTCTATTATATACAATTTGATATCAAGAATTTGCGTGATAAGGTGAATGATTATCACATATAAAGTGCGAGCACTCAGGGCTTATTTTTTGGAAATACAAGATCTCCTATGCTTTAGCACTGAAGGGCCGTATTCAATGCCCCCCCATTGAATACAATGTGGCCGTATTCAATGGGTGAGGAAAAGATTGTTTTTCTTCATAATATGGCCTCAAATAAAAAATAAACACAAATGCCAGCTACATTGACACCATCTCTGATGTATTTCACTCGTGGGGGCTGGGGCATATCCCACTCAGCCTGCGGCTTCGTGGGATATGGCCCCAGCCCCCACTCGTGAAATACAACAGAGATGGTATCAATGGGCGTTGGCATTTGTCTATTTATTCAATGGGGGCATTCGCTGGTCCCAACTAATGCTGTTTTATATATAGGGGAACTAGGGGTACATTTTGTCGAAAAGGTACATGCATCTGTGGAAGAACCTTCCACCTGCCGCCAAAAGGGGCCAATAGGTCCAAGAGCGACCTTAGGTCTGTTAGATTAGCATTTAGACAGAACATTCCGGTAATGAGAAAACGGCATTGATATGAGTAGCCATTATTGGCAAAACATTTTAACAATTATAGGTCTGCCTAGTAATTATACAGAGATATATTAGTTTAGAACTAAAAATATCACCATTAGATTATCATGATATTAGGTAGGATATGAACACCATATGCCTATTTGCAGAAGCCAACCTATTTAATGACCACGGACAACGATTACTGAAACTATAAGCCATCATGGCTTTTCATGCTAACATCACTTTGAATCTTACTTTGCTTACCGTGAATTCTCGTCTATAAGTCACAACTCTAACTTGGGGGGGGGGGTAATATAAGCCGCACCTGGAGAATCCTAAAAGCCTGACTCTAGTACAAGCAGTGGCTTCTACGCAATAATTTAGGTAATTGCTCTGGATCTATAATAAATTGAATTTCGGACACGACTTGTTTTCCTGTGTTGTTTTAAGTCATTTAATCCTATTTTCTTTCAGTTTCGAGCTAAATATCTTAACTATATGTGCCAGTAACAGAGATAAACATATACAGCAACACCAACAATAGAAATTGTTGAATTAAGTTAACTATCCTTATAACTTTTAAAGTAAAGGTTTATTAAACATTTGGTACACCATGATGTTTTCTGTTCATGGGTAGGTACATTGTTATTAGCCCTTGCAACCCCAGAAACATGGGACTCTTTCATTATGCCAGGTATGCGAAACATATGCGAGAGTCGTTACTCATATGCATTCGGGAGTCATTACACTCATATCCATATGCAGTATGAGCATCTCTATAGTTAAATAAAAGAGACAAGTATAAAGTATATATATATCTTTTGGTATTTTTACACATGATTGTATTTTGAGCCCCCTACTAGCTATAGTAAAAGAGATTCATCCAAATTCGCACCTTCTTCAGGGAATTTATACTTATCGCTGTAATATGAGGTGGAGATATTCACCCTCCCCCAGGGTATCACACTGCTACCACCTGGTGTAGTGTTCATGCATTAACAATGGAGATAATTGCCCTTATATTTAAAACATCTCATATGGCCTAATTTCACTCAATGTTGACCAAAATTACTCTAGAGTCAACCAATCTTTTCTGTATCAAAACAATCTGAAGGATTCTAAATTAATATCAAGACGAACTGGATTTGGGCAGTAGAACAATGTTAGAATTATGCAGGTTCATTTTCTTTCCAATAAAGGGTGTTTTTTTATTGAGTATTGAAGCTTCCGAAAAGTAGGTATATAGGCAGCATTCCTTATAGAATAACAGTTGTTACATGCTAACACCTTGTACATTGAGATCGTCTTATGGTGGAACTCTGGTCAGGCCAGTAGGGTTTACCTGGTATCCTGTTATTCTTAATCATGTAGATATTTTCATGAAAAACTTTTAATTAAAATTTCAAGATATGTATACATTCATATAAAATCATTAACCAGTATATTAACAACGGGAAGTAGATGCGAACAATCACCAAGCGCATGCATTCCTGAGGAAATTCCAATATACTCAATTAAAAAACAAGTCAAACCGTCCAACTTCAGCATACTGTGAAATTACTTATGTTCACGGGTATATAATATTATTTTCGTGGAAGAGTGAGAATCGGCAAAGCCGCAGGTATTTATTACAAACATAACATAACAATTTTGAGGATTTTTCATTTCCGTGAATATAGCGAAAATACATACCCAGAGAAATAAGTATGACCCCAGTACGTGTACTATGATTATATCAAATTAATGTATAACTATAAGGTAATAGAACAGGAGAACCAATAACACTTAAAAATTCTTCATTAAACGAAGTTGTTACCCAACATAGCATACCTACAATATGGTCGACTTATGATGGTAGGTCGGAAATAGGTTACACAACTCCCATTGCCGACTCAACCAATAAGGCTGAGTCCATACTACCATTGTTGGAGTATTTGTATCTCCCTCCCAGTCTTTACACATGTCGTGACAATATGAAGTTGGAATTTCCCTCCTCTGTGGAGGGTTTGGACAGGTTGGGGTGACCGGTAGACTTTCCCCCATTGAAACCCAATCCTATTTATATGTACTGTGAAATGACCCTGTGAAATAACCCATGTTCGTATTTCATGGCCCTGTAACATCATCAAAACGGTGCTTTGTTTACATTCGAAAGGCATAGAAAGTAACAATTTTAGTCTCACCCCCATCATAATTTTGGTATTTTGAATAAAAGAAATAGAAAATAAACACAAAGGTCCACTTATTTGAGTCTGTTGCGTAGCTTATCTCAATTGTTGAGGTCGGGTCATATTTCACTAATGAGGGCGTAGACCTTCAACTCGTGAAATAACCCACTCAACAGACTTAAACTCGTGGACCTTTGTCTATGTATGTGCAATGGCAATAATGTAAAGAGTGCGCTGTGTGGGTGCTGTATGACATCTTCGGCTCACGGTAATAATATCAGCACGAGCAGGTATACAGGTAGTCTGGGCAAAGTAGTTCTCTGGCGCTGGTTCCAACGTGTGCAGTCATGGTAGCTAGGCAGGAAATGGCGTATGAATAATTCCCAATATCTGACTGTGAACAGGTGCCAAGGAAAGGTCATATATTTCATGGTAGCAATGGTCATCTATATATGTTAAACCTATGGAAGAGCCATTCTCGAAGGCCCCGTGGAGTGATCTCAGCTGTTCTGCATGAGCCGTTATGCACAGCCCGAAGGTCATGTAACCCTCGAGAAAAAGGTATAGTTCATGGCTATACAGTGACTTATTGTCCATAATAGATACAGAATTTCACATAAAGTCGGGAAATGCTAGACTGACATTAGCATGAATATCAGGCAATGCTTGACCCTCTTAACAACCACAAGAGGATGCCTGACTGTGGTATGTGCGTCCAGCTGACCCTGTCTTTTTTCTCTGTGCACTACTCTGTGACTTAAGCGTGTATCTCTGTCTGTTTATCTCATTTGGTATCATTTCTTTAAGTGTATGGAGGTCGTGGTCTGGTTGGCAGGCGTATGGGTTAGATTCACCATGAGTCGGACACATACCCTGAGACGGACAAGGAAAATTGAGGGTATTTATGTACTATACAGCCTCTAGTATTTGCTTTTTGGAAAGAATAACCTTCAAACTTTATCATAATTCACAAATAAAGACCTTTAAATGATTGAATAACCACAAAATCAAGTGTCCGTCTCAAGGTAAGTGTCCAACTCATGGTGAATCTACCCTATTTGTGTTTCTCTACAAGGAAGTAAAGTAAGGAAACTCCAATCCCATTTCACAGTCAGCTCTATCCACACATACTCATACGCTCGTATACCATCTTATACCACCATGGATTTACCTTATATAACTTAGAGTGTAGATCCTGCACACATATCTCTGCTCGTTCTGCCATTTCCACTTTAACCATGGTGTACACCGTACTGCTCACTCTACTCACTTTGATAACAGGTAGGCTTTTTAATTATCATATCATATTACAATAGGCACGGCTTGGATATAAACAGTTACCACATCCCAGAATCTGGTACCCAAAAGTGAGAAACACCCCCCCCCCTTTTGATCTGACACCCTCCAAATCCAGAAATCCAGAACTTCATCTTCAATGCATCATGCTCTTGGTCGTCATGATGCATGAATGCAGCCCTGGCGAAAAACTCGCCCGTGTTGCATTCAAGCATCATGGTTTAGACTCCCAAAGGGTCAGCATGATGCACCAATGCAGCCCCGATGAGTTACTTGCCAGGGGAATTAGTGCGTCATGCCAACAAATGTCATCTTTTATCGACATTCGTCCTTAAAGGGTTAAAACCCTCTTTGTTAGCAGGCCCACACATGGCCTCAACATGCATGGCCTCCCTGAGAGACCCAAGGAGATATCTTCCTTATAATTGTCCTGTCGCATCAACTAAGTTGGCTGACACAACCCCATGGAGGGGGGAAAAGGGGAGGTTCCATGAGAAAGGGGAATTTTATGACTGGGGTAGGGGGGTGGATAGAAAGGGGAAATGAGGAGAGGCAGGGAAAGGCAAGAATGGGAAAGCTGTTACTCGGGTATTCACCGTTACCAAGGTACGAAGTATGCTGCTATATGCACTTTAAATGCGAATGAGAGGATGGTTCCCTGGGGCAAAGCCGAAGTCAATCATGCATGTGCGAAGGTAAAACAAAACAAAACATTACAGTGAACTACGTGGATTGCTATTATGTCAGTTAAATCCACTGTTCACAAAAGATTTTTGGCCGTGTTTTTTGTTTGTTTTGAAGGTCTTTCAGAACAGATTCGTGACTTGTGAGAAGAATTCGTCAATAGTACAATATTTTTAATTGACAAGGGTACTAATGAACATCAATAGGTAGTATGTATATCTTCTGTATAATATTATTTCAACAGAACAACTTATCACAACCCAACACTCGTAACGTGACAAAATGTGATGTAGGCCCCCTATACTGAATGACCTACCATACTGAAAAAGTAAAAGCTTGTCTAACCAATCAGGTTACCACCCCGCAAACCTGTCTCCAGACTTGTCTAAGTGACAAGGAAGCAGGTCGTCTCGCAAGAGTTGTCAGATAGAAGACCCATTTGGACAGGAAATCATGTGCCAGCCCTAAACCCGACATTTGCCAGCTCCAGATTATATTTGTGGGATGGTAACCTGATAGGTTAGACAACCTTTAACTCATTCATTTGATGACAGTCACTTAGATGAGTTTAGAGACAAGTTAACTTTTTCAGTGCAGTTCAACCAACCCTGGTTTAATCACAACTGATGTTTTAACATTAGAAATACAGCTTTACCATTATAGTCAACACAACACTGGGATAGGTAGAGGTCATTACATAAGAAATAGTCCTATCCAAGATATCTATTCATTATCATCCATCAAAACAACTCTTTTGTGTTTGTTCAACAAAAAACGGGACACAAGAAGGTGTCGAGGTATAACACCATTATTATTTTTCTGTGCAGTGGCTGTATGAATAGATCAGCATGGAGAGGGTGCAGTTATAAAATGGTGTAACATTTAGAGCTTCACACATTTGTTTACTAAGGGGACTATGATTTTAACTTGGACTTTTACAGGGATGTGGGCCCGCCCCACCATCACCATCTAATACACATATTTTAGCTATATATTTTAAGGTTTTTCTTGAATTTGGTTTTGCACATTGTGATGTCCTTTCATGTATCTCCCCTAAGCAAGCCCTCTTCACTAGTGGCCTACTTCCGGGAGGCCTATGTTAACATGGGCACTAGGACAGCAGAGGGTAGAATCAATTGGGGCCAGTTGTATTAATACATCCACACAAGCATTACTTCCCTTTTGCATCACAGACAAAGGGATGTATATGGAGAAGACACATGCCAATTTCTATTAAATAACTTTCATATAAAAATCAAGCCGCTGAATCTATATTGTTTGATAATGGGTTGTTGTCCGACAGGTGGTGTGTGCATACCCAGCACATACTTTTACTTCGTGGACTACTCCTTCAACAAGGTGTACCGTACTGACCCTGCCAATCCACAGCGTTATTCGTTACCAGTGGCCGGGACACTGAGCCCCACAGCAGTTGGGTAGGTCAAATAAATCTGTTTATTTTTTTGAAATACAAGCTTTACTTTGCTTAACTATAGGGAGGGCCGTATTCAATGCCCTCCATGTGGCAGTATTCAATGGGCTAAGAAAAAGCTGGATTTTCTTCATTAAATGCTTCAAATAAAAAATAAATGCAAATGCCAACTACATTAATACCTCCCTGCCATATTTCACGAGTGGGGGCTGGGGCCATATTCCACCAAGCCGCAGGCTGAGTGGAATATGCCCCAGCACCCACAAGACGGTATCAATGGACGTCGGCATTTCTCTATATCTTATGGTACATCGACACTTTGCAATGTACATCAAGTATCATAAACTGAAACAGTTATATACTGCAAAATATCACCGATAAGGTCTAAAATTACATCATAGATGTATGAGTTGCTGTAAAAGGTTGGCAGATTTGCATTTGAAAGACAGGTTATTAATCAGGTTTTCCATCACATACACATGTACTTTATGTAGCCATGAACAGAGTAACAGTTGTTCGTGCCAGATAAACACATGTGAACTCATACTCCTGACCAGCTGTGAAGATTCCCACCGGGGTTTGTGAAAAGTTGATTTAGAAGTCATCAAAAGAGCGACATGATTATACACTGAACAAGTAAAGTCGTCTGCAGACTCTTTTAAGTGACAAGGAAGCGGGTCTTCTAGCTGGAGTTATCAGATAGAATATCCACTTGGCATTTGCCAGCCCAAAAGCCTGGCATTTGCCAGCTCCAAACTTGGCACTGCACCAACCCTAAAATTTCCAAAGGGTCAGCATGTATGAATGCAAGCTCGACAAATAGACCTGCCAGGGCTACATTCATACATCATGCTGACAAAATGTATAAAGCATATTTATAGCAGTATGCAACAATTAAAGGGTTTTCCAGGATTGTGAATTTGACGACTCTAAACTTGTCAATTAGAGTGGGCCACTGCCTGGGCTTACATTGTCAATCAGATGAGCCTAGTGTCGCTTTGTGGGATGGTAACCTTGAAGGTCCTCATGTAGACAACCATTAACTTGTTTATTACTTTTATCACAGTCACTAAGAATATCCCAAAGTCTTCTTATAAGACGACTATTTGACAACTTCAGATGCTTTTATTTCATCAGTGTATAATGTCATTTAACAATAGAAGTGGTATTAAGTTACATGAAGTACAGAGTTACATTCAAAAGTGTCCAGACTTCCTGCTTCTTCACTAGTCGGGCAGTGGGTTGCATCAGTTTGCTAATGACTCGTGTGATACAATCCATTGCCCAGTTTCTGAAGAAACTCTCAGTTTGGACGCTTTATCATGCACCTCTGTTGATATTATCCTTGATATATTGACCCCCAAAATCACTTACACTCGTGTTTAATTTATGATAGCATACCCTTTTCAGGTACGACGAACAGAATGAGCATGTGTATGTATATAATGGGAGGATCAACAGCTACAACACGAGCAAGTTCATCCTCAAATACCACTTTAACTCCGGAGGCACACAGCGCCTGGAACTCCTCCGCTGTACGTCTCTTTACATAACCCACTAATGACTGCATTGCACTTTAATTTCACAGTTTAAATCACTATGCACTGTGCTGCCATGATGCATTATTATACCTAGCATATCATAATGGTATGTCTTAGATATTGGACTCTATATGCTCATGGTATGGCGTGAAAAAGCTTTATGCCCACGTGTGGGCATATGACCGTACAGTGGACGTACAGCAGAGTGGCCCCTAACAGCCTGTCTTGGAACAATAGGTTGACAATTGCCACGGTAGCCTTCGGTGTATGCCTGTCTTGTACGACCCTCTCATGCTATGCACTCGAGGCCGTACAAAACAAGCATACACTCAAGGCGTACATTGGGCCGGATGCATTACCGTGGTTAACCGCCCAGGCATATTGACTAGCCAACGCTGCATTCATACATCATGACGGCCAAGGAAAGATCGCATTAAACTAGCAGTGTATACATTTTGGGCGCCAGGGGGAACTACTGTATTCACTATAGGATAGTGCCCCGCTGCCCCTCCCCCTTTGGCTCCGGTTGTAGATTGCACCCAATAATAGAACAGTAGGTGGCAAACAAAATCCACGTGGGTGATACTCTGTAGGGTATATGAACCATATCTCACCCAATTAAATTGATACGCTGCTGGGAATTATAAAAATATACATCCCTCTGTGAATGAGATGCACACTGTCATACAACACCTAGTATGTATCATTATAGTGAAGACTAGAAATTATAAGGACCCAATTAGAATATATTAAAGGGGGTATAGAGTAAGGGGTGATGGCACTATCATGGTGAAACTACCCAACCACGCGGCAGCCTGTGTTTGCCCCAAGTCCAGGCCCTGTGACGTAGCAGCAGAGGAAACTCTAACCTCTGCTATAGGTTCAGGTTTCCACTGCTCCTTCGTCACAGGACTCTTGCAGGTCTGTATGGTTGATTGGCCACTGACTGTATTTGCGGCTTGGGTTTGACTCAGGGATTGTAAACGTAAAGATCTTAGTCAGTGGGAGGTGCATAAGACAACCTGTGGGCGGGTACGGCAATTATAGCATAGGGCACAAGATGGATGCTCTCTGGCGGGGACAGACCCCCTTTAAAGCTCCACAATCACCACTAACACTTCCCCACTTAGCATACTACACTGCATGAATGTTTGAATTTAAGCAAATTTAAGATGTTTTAAGGGAACACTTTAAGTGGCTTTAAGTTCAGCAATAAATGTTCCCCTCAGTTCCCCCTGAATGGGTTTGTCTCAGGATGCTGTGATGCCTCCATCCGCCCTTCACCACTAGATAGGTCCAATGATTTTATAATTTATCTGATGGTAGAAGGCTATTTGTGTTTTTATGATGACAAGTAAGGTGTCAATTGGCACACATACCACACTGAGGTGAGAATATAGCAGGTTTGATCTGAATCCGTTTATATGAATCCCTTCCAGCTGCTGTGGCCACTACTATAGCTGTGGATTCTGCATCCGGTCTCCTCTACTATGCGGATCGGACTGCAGATATGATTGTAGCAGTGACAACAGACTTTCGCTACCAGACTGTTATTATTGACAGAAACTTGGACCGAACATCAGACATTGCACTGGACACAGTTAATAAGTAAGCATCATTATCTGCCTGCATATATATGATCATCTGTGTGGGGGCCAGAAAGGGGTGTTATACTTCCATAAATTGTTATAGATCTATTAATGCAATACTCCCTTCATTTCTTTCATTCAACCAACCATCTTTTCTCATTAGATGCCAAACCCCACCTACATATCCACCCTTCTATCCATCTACCTATCAGCGCATCCATTCATCCAATCCATTTATCATTTCTTCCTTCCATCCATCCATCCATCTATGTATAACTTAATTCCACATTTTATCGTCAGGGTTATCTACTGGTGTGACTGGAGCAGAACATTTCCCTACATTGGCAAGGCTAACATGGATGGATCATCACGCAGGAACATTATCACCCATGGGCTGTATGAACCATATGCCATAACACTGGATGTACCAGGTATGTTCATTGTGTATCTCTCTACCAGTAAGTGTACATAGACAGATTTAAGTTGGACGATGTCAGCCTGACAGTTGGTTCTATAACTAAGTGGAACTTAAAATACCGCTGTATCTGAACTTGTAGAGCAGCTTTTAAGTTTTGCATGGCTGTTTGATATTAACCAATTGATTGTTTGATACTTACCTTATTCCCTACACTTCAATTATCAGCAGTCTTGGTTGTATCTGTTTGGGTCCAAGTGGAATCTTCAGAATATCACAAGTCATATTCTATGTAGAAAAGGATTAAATAGCGGAAATAGTGGAAATATACTCCAAACCAACAAAGAAAACAGGTGCATTGTATTTTCTCTTGTCATATAAAAATGTACGATGTTGGAGGTCTCATTTCAAATTACAGATAATAAGATATATTGGGTAGATCAATCACCGAACGTGATAGAACGGTGCAACACGGATGGAACAGGAAGGGAGATGGTCCTCAGGCTTGACAAAAGCAATCCTATCCTCTTCTCTGTGGCAGTGGATGAGACCTATGTCTATTGGGTTCAGCGTCTAAGAGGGTAGGTTTGAAGCTCAGTGACACTGATTGTTTCAACTCATATAAACTCAATGTGGTAAACTGTTTTCAGTCTGCAGCTGACATTGACTTTGAACTATGTACCGTAAATGCCCGCGTATAACCCGCATCTCGCGTATAACCTGTACCCCGATTTTGAGAAAATCCTATAGCCCGCATCAGGGGTCTGAAAATCGCTATTGTGTTATCTGCACCTAGACCTTGTGAATTTTGTAGAACCTGCACTGGTTCGTGTATAACCCACAGGTTATACGCGGGAATTTACGGTACTTTAAAAGACTCAACAATGTTTCGTCTACACCTTCTGATCATGCTTGTTTTCACATTCAATCAATGATGCGACCAGGGAGCAAATAGTAAATGAATCAAACCCCTCTTTTACTTGTATATTTATTATCATACTTATTGTCTTTTTCAATTGTTAAGGGCCATATTCAAACAGAGGAAATATGGAGTACAAAATATAGAAACAATTGGCACCGAGTATCGGATTAATACTACAGACTACAGGTCACTGAGACTTGTCAGGACCTCACCCCCACCACAGAGTAGGTATCTGGCCTTTGTAAAACATTGAGAGTTAATGCTAATCATTAAGCACATTGTAGACAGCAGTGGAAGCGTGGAACCCACACCTTAAAATTCTCTTGGATATAAAATTGCTTGTGCTGTTCTAGAAGGTAAATTTCGGGGGGATTGAGAACTATACAATAACTTATTTAGACATTAGACATGTGTATTTATTTCATGGTGAATACGGCACTCCCATTGACTTAACCAAGGAAGGCCGTATTTAACACCCCCGTGAAATAACCCTCGCCCGTATTTCGCGGCCTTTAAAATAAAAAAAATTGATGATTTAAACACTGTAAAATTGCCTTTTCATACCAATTAAGTGGAATTTTGAAATATATTGTTAATTATGGCATGAAATAAACACAAAGGAGCACTCGTATAGTTCCACTCTGAGGGTTATTTCACTCGGCTTCGCCTCGTGAAATAACCCTCAGTGGAGAACTATACTCGTGAACCTTTGTCTATGTACTTTACACACTGACTAGCCTTATTAGAAGTTTTACCTTAACGTCCATGCTGTTAACCAGTACTTTTCCATTTACTTTGTAAAAATCTGTTTACCATTCAGATTAGGCTCCAATAGATCAAGCAATATACAATCTACATTCCTTTGATAGGTACTAATGCATGTAGTGCACGTGGAGGGTGTGAACACATCTGTATCCCTACAGCACAGTCCCGGGTGTGTCGGTGTTCAGAGGGCTTTGTGCTCCAACCCGATGGCACCTCATGTCAAGAAGGTTGGTGTAAATCAAACCTATGTGTTGCAAAATACATACTTATTTGAAAATTTGTTGGAAGCAAAAATGTTCTGAGTCTATAGGACTTATGAACCTGGTATGGTGATCCTTGAGGCACTGGCTGGGGTAGATCAAAGGTGGCTAGGTGAGAGTGGGGCCACCTGGTGAGTCAATCCCTCAATACCCCAGCCAATTAGAAAAACCACTTGGTTGGACCCAACATTATTTGGCTTATGATTTTGCAAAATGCATTTTGCAAATTTCACAATGCGTTGTAATGTTAGAAAAGCTAAGGCCAAAAAAGGGAAGTATGTTTCACGTAACATGGAAAGAACATGTAGGGTCGGTAGGTCTGATCTTTAATTTTTTTTCTTTTTGTTAAGACCATAAAGTTGACCAAAAAAGGTTAAAAATACGAAAATTTCTTTAAAATTGCATAAAAAACTTATGGTCAGCCCTATTTTGATAGGGTCGGTCGGGTGACCTGAAACAGACCTTTTTGTTTGGCCTTACTTTAATTAGAAAGATGCATAGATACTCGGGAGGTAATGACTACAGAGAGAACTTTTTGATTTGTTCCTTCCACAATCCTCATGGTATTGCTATAATAATTTATGAATTACCCATTTCACAGCTGCATTTAACAGAGGTGTGGTAGCTGTAGACATTGATGCCAGAGTACTAATTGTACTAGACCTGGACACAAACATAACAAAGAAGTTGACAGACACTTGGTATTCTGATCCACGGGGGATTGCACTTGATGAAACCACCTTTGAAATCTTCTGGAGTGACCGTTCCCGAAGAGCTATCTTCAGGACATGCATACCAACACCATGTTTCCAACTGATCAAGACCTACACACAAGGTAGCTTAACTTTATCAAATAATAAAATTGATTAAGTTTCAAATCACAATCCATGTTTCAAGGCATACACACAAAAAGGGTATACATGTAGTTATTAATATTCTAAAAGATGTGCATGGATCATATCCTGACCATCTTACCATGAAAGCCAGCCAAGAGTTAATAGTATGAAGTAATGAACACTGGTATTTGGGATCTGTATGTGGGGCTCTGCAGTGTAAAACATACATAAACAACACTGCCGTTGTTCCTCTGAACTGACACAAAGTAATATCGCTCTCTTCAATTGTGTTATAGAGTCATACTTGGGAGGAGTAGCACTTGACACCCAACGCAAGGCTATCTACGTTGGTGACAGTGGACTTGGCAGAATTACAAAATTGAGCTACTCTGGCAACCAAGAAGAGGCTATCATCCAAGGGGGCTTTACTGAAACATCAGTAATTGTAATTCAAATAACTTTAGACACAAATGCCAGGTATGTATCCTACCACTATCCTGAACACTTGGATTATTAAACATAAAACAAGAATTAAACACCAAACACGGCATCCCTGGTGATGTGCACACCAAACTGGCGAGGCCCCATGTGGGTATTTTAGGAACTAAACGCCTCTCCCACTGGAGAGGTGTTCTAGTGTGTACTCATTGATACCCACATATATGATGAAATATAACCAAATGCATGAACACGTATTAAGTGTACATATTGGGAAGTAAGCAATTACAAAAGAAAGAAAGAAGATGGAAATAAACACATATATACCATGACACCTTTTTCACAGGAAGATGTATTGGGCAACAGCAGACACAATTGAAGTGGCCAACATGGATGATGGATCTAACCGGATACAGTTGCTAGGCCGCCCCAATGCTGCTGGACTCAGTGTTGGGGGGCTCGTGCTGGATACTAAAGGTTTGTTGATAGAGTTGATCAGCGGGACTACTAGATGCCATAGACCAATGCAGCAAGAAAGAGAGACTTTTCAAAAAGATTTGTTGATAACATTTTTGAACATTTCTGAAGTGTGACCAAACAATAACACAAATATAACCTCAGAATCTTGCATTTCAATATACACTATTTAAAAGATAAGTGTCCTGTGAACCTCTTGGTGTGAGATGTTGGCACACATAGCCCTTACAGACAATGTTATGAGGATTCTGCTAAAACCAACGTAAACAGAACTTTACAATGAAAAAGTCACCCTTTCTTGATGTATGGATGGATGGGGGCTAGTCGGATATCACAAGTAAGACGACCTCCATGGACACTTTCTAGACCTCATCTAACTAAGCCGTAGATTAGGCCATAGCTTATAAATGCTGACTAACAGAATGAATTGTTACCATGAATTGCCTGCCAATTTGCATGTCCATATAGCGACAGCTTCCGCTGGATATCGATTTCGAAAACATAATAGTTAATAAACTTTGTGTTTGCGTTATTTTCAGAGCAGAGGCTGTATGTATTAAGATTTGACAAAAACGATCTTGAAGTCATTGACCTGGTCCGAGGTAATAGCCTACGACCTGTTCACCAGAGGAGCGGAACTGGAGCCTTAGCAGGCCTGGCTCTGGGAGATGGCATGCTTTACTTCAGTAACAGGAATGATGGGTAGGATGACACTTTTACAATTTAATATTTTTTGTTTGTTTTATAGTTATGTAATGTGGCCCGTCGCTATAACTGATAGTCCATGCCATTGCACAGTAATGAAATGCAATTATCAATGCAGCAGATTATATGTAGAGGGACTACATTTTTGTCGTCTTGTAAACCAAATATCGATTTAGAGATGTTGTCTAATGTAGCATTTTGAGACATAATCGGGCAAAATCAAATCAAATATAGGTAAGCAGAACACTTCAGTAACAGGAATGATGGGTAGGATGACACTTTTACAATTTAGTATTTGTTGTATGTTTTATAGTTATGTAATGTGGCCCGTCGCTATAACTGATAGTCCATGCCATTGCACAGTAATGAAATGCAATTATTAGTGCAGCAGATTATATGTAGAGGGACTACATTTTTGTCGTCTTGTAAACCAAATATCGATTAAGAGATGTTGTCTAATGTAGCATTTTGAGACATAATCGGGCAAAATCAAATCAAATATAGGTAATCAGAAAACACTTTTGTGTGGAGGATCAGTAATTCCTGTGCCCTGGTGTAGACCCACAGGGGTGAGCTGCACAGACAATTATTGCTCCCCTCCCGTATCTATCCAGTAATGTAAGGCACAGCCAACTATCAGGCAAGGGCTGGTAGTGTAATAGTAAGCATGCTTGTCACTTGTGTGAGTAGTCAGTGGTTCGATTCACGGCTGATCATTTTCGGTGTCCTTTCCATTAGAGCAAAATATATTTAAGGTGGTTTCCTACTTTGTATCAAGAGTATCTAGATTTACCCCAAAACTTTGTTTTAGATACCTGACATCATCCTCAACCCAAAGGCCAAAAAAGATATTGTCTGGTCCCGACCTACCGTTTTGAATATTGAATTTCGAAATAGCAGTAAAAGTAACTAGGTTCTTTTTAAACTGTGCCATAACATACGTCTAAAGGGTTTCGGATAATTTTCCATGAGCACTATACCTACAACATTACACTGAATGAACCCTATATGCTGTCAGAGTGACCATGCACTGCCCTCCCCTTCGTTAGTTCATCAGTTTGACCCCGGGGGGGGGCGGGCAGTGACAGGATCAGGGTGAGCAAGGTGTAATAAAATCTGCTGGGAGAGTGAATCAACCCTGGATCAGTACTGCCCTCTGGACATGTACAATAACATGTGTAGATTTGAATGTAGCTAGGCAAGGTAGGTAAGGTAGGCAAGGTAGGCAAGGTAGGCAAGGTAGGCAAGGTAGGCAAGGTAGGCAAGGTAGGCAAGGTAGGCAAGGTAGGCAAGGTAGGCAAGGTAGGCAAGGTAGGCAAGGTAGGCAAGGTAGGCAAGGTAGGCAATGTAGGCAATCCCCTTAAGCAAACAACAGTCATGAGGTACCCTGAACCACAGATATTGGGGTACCTTGCCCAGCTAACAAAAAAGCCTTATATAACGTTATAAAATGGTGTATAACGTTATTTGTTTCCTGGGTGGACTATGATCACTTAATCTTATTGCTTACTTTATCTTATCATTTATTTATTCCCAATGGGCACAAAAAAAACATCCCAATGTTTAAACAATGTGGAAATGTGGTCATAATATGATGATATCATATTAACGCTGATTTAAGGTTCTGTGCCCACTTGGTAAATATCTCGTTGTTGATGATATTGCAGATCCATGATTGAGTTCAATCCGGTTACACAAGAAGAAAAGATATATGGTCAGAGGAAATTCAAGAGAGCATTCTCTATTGTCTACTTCAATCGAAGTAAGTCATAGTTGATCCCTTCCATGCGTGCAGTGAAGCAAGCTATGTACATATTTACATATTTCTTTACATGGATCAGGTGGAAACACGCACATTTTGAGAGGTTACATTATTAAAAAAGAAGAATTGCAAACGATTTTTGAAGAGTGAATATCCGTTGAGTTGATAGTTGTCAATACACAGTTGGTCACAAGGGACCCTAGAGACACCTGGTGAGAGAAGTAGAACCTACCTAGGAGGCGGCTTATATTAATATTTGCATAAACTAGCGGTTTATAATACACATAAATTGTGATTCCAAAGTGCTTACTGGGAACCATGGTAACTTTAAGGAAATTTAATTATTAGGTATGATTGCCCAGCTGCCTCTCAGGAACTTTAAGTTGTAAAATGATGAACAACTTTTGAAAGGGTATTTCCCGGAGAATGTTATGTCAAAAATTATAAAATGATTTGACCACATTGTCACTTTATAGATCTCCCAACACCTGAAGTTCCAGCAGGCACTGGGGCTCCACCCGACACGGTGTCTGGAGCTGAGGGGGCAGCCACCACCCCCTCTGGTGGGGGACTCCTCAACCAAACACTCATCATTGCCCTCTCTGTGACGCTCGGTGGTGTCATCATCATCATCGGCATCATCATCTGTGGTGTCGTCGTCTACAAGAGAACGTGAGTCTCGTCCTGGTGATAGGGTGGGCCGTTATAAGTGGGAGATACTTTATGTATGATTCAAATGGCATAGAAATCATGAATGATCACCTTTAACCATTCGGGAATCCATTGATCTCGTTCAGATATATGGAACATGTAGTGGCTGTACAACATTAAGAAGTCAGGCCCCGCTTCCCCTATCTGTGTAGGCCTAAGCATTCTCTATGGATAGTGCATTGTGTAAACCTAAATCATATAATTCGTCGTAGAACTCTTAGTTTCTGTAATAAATACGTATGCTAGATACCTCCTCTTTGTTACAATAGTACTAGCCTACTGTAGTATGTATACACGTATTTACATATGTCGGGCTTCCTAGGTGTTCCTCTGCAATTGCATTTCCCCCCATCGCTACTCCTCAATCCAGTTAAAGACCCTGTATATCAGTCTATACGAAATCCTGCCGGACACCGGCTATAGCCGGCAAAAAGCCTGCTGGTCTGGCAGAAACGTGGGTACTGCAGGCCCGAATGACTGGCTGTGATCTGCAGGTCTTTGCCTATATACCAGTTTTTACAGCTTGTAAATCGGACTAGTATTAATGTTTCTACAGCATGTAACAAAAAGCATGAATATTTTCTGTAATTTTCATCACCGATTTAAATATTTGATTGATTTGTATATTTGTAACATAGAGGGGAACCTATTCATTATCATTATTAGTCTGACAAGTTTTATTTTATTTTTAAAATATTAACATTGTACTCTGATTGCTGGGCCTGCAAAAAATAAGCCGGGCCTGCAAAAATGAAATATCTGCAGGACCGAATGTCCTGCATGGTGAAAATGTTTTTGTATAGACTGGTATATCACTGCGTTAGTATATAGGGTCATTGATCCAGTACAGTTTTATAATGTAGTATACAAGCATTGATATTGCCTTTCAGTTTGACGTCGATAACCCCGACCAGCCCGCCAGGTGCCATGAACTTGCCACTTGGGCAGCAACCAGCCTCTAAACCCAAACAAGTGTACACCACAGACACCTCAGGGGAGTATTCTGAGATTCGGCAATTCCCTACAATCCCTAATATCCGGCCTCCTCTCCCCCTGCCTAAACAGCCACCAGGTAACAAAGTGAACCTGGATAGGGATGAGTCCTACGTGGTCCCCATAGTGTCGCCTTCTGTGCGCGCCAAGCAGTATGAGAAACTGCATGGTTACAGAAAGTAAAGCTGTGGGATTGCTGATTTTTTATTTCTATCATTACGGTATTATTATTGCAGTGAAATCTTGTTACAACGAGGACGGTTATAAGGAGCAAACGTTTATAAGGAGCAGATTTGCTCTGCCACTTTCCCCCCCCCATGGTTTACTATAGTGAAAAAACCTCAATACAATGAGCATTTCTAGCCAAAAATCGTCTGTAAGTAGCAGATTTTGATGCATACTTCCTCAAAGTTTTTCATTATTTGTCAAGAAAATTAGTTAAAGTAAAGCTTGGTTACAATGAGGTACCTCCAACTATAGTAGTTACCTCGTTGTAACCAAGTGATCGTTGTCACAGAGGTAAGCTTAGACACATGTCAAACAGGAGCAGGGAGAGGCAGGGGGCTTTGAGAGGGCATCCCTCTGTGATGTGGCGGCCTAAGGAGGGTAGGAATGGACCAGTGAGGGGACAGGGGGCATGGGGCAGGGGGAGGCGGGGGGCTTTGAGAGGGCTTCCTTCTGTGATGCGGTGGCCTCAGCAGGGTAGGAACGGACCAGTGAGGGGGTAGGGGGCAGGGGGAGGCGGGGGGCTTTGAGAGGGCATCCCTCTGTGGTGTGGCGGCCTCAGGAGGGTAGAAAAGGACCAGTGTAGGGGGGGCAGGGGACAAGGGAAGGAGTGGTAATTTAAGAGATGTATATGACCAAAATCGGTTACAAGGAAGGTTGGTCATAAGGAGCAAATTTGCTCTGCCAAAAGGTGCTCCTTATAACGAGATTTCACGTCACGTCAGAGTTCGGGGATGCTTTGGGGACGGCAATAAGGGGATGTTTAACGGTTCCATGAGAAACCTTTGTGCACATATCTGGTTGTGAATGTCCTATGTGTAGATCTCTTAAATCATTTTAATGAGCCAGAAATCTCCTACATTTCTTGTATGAGACCTAATTAATGTATTAGTCAAGCCATCTTTTGTAGGGACTCATAGTCAATGTGCCAGCATAAAACTGTAAGAAAGTTCCACGAACAATATGAATCGATTGGAGTTCAATTCTACATATAACAATATAAGACATATTAAACGGTGCCTCGGAGTTGTGATAATTATATACATAAAAAGTGATTTTATATTTTTCGCTTTTCACTTGTAACAATCCACATGTATCAACTTAAGCCTTAAAGGGGCAGTATCACCACTCACACTTAACCACATAGTAGACTAGAACTGTACTATATTTGTGAGTGGCATACGCTCGGTGATAATGCCACTTTAACTGGATCAATCTGACCTACGTCATGTACATACGTATATATAAATGAGTGTTGATATACTGGAATGAATGCCGCTAATTTTCTGAACTGTACATTTCACCTTCTGATAATGCATTAATCCATTCGATCTTGTATATATATATATACATATATATATATATATATATATATATATATATATATATATATATATATATATATATATATATATATATATATATATATATATGTTATTCAAGATGCTTTATTCATATCATAAATGTTTATGGTTATGTGTAATTCTGTGCCACCTGCTATATCAAAGTACCTGCAGGATGTGTCCGCATAAGCAGATAAAAATTATTGAGTTCGAAAATTTGCTAACATTGTCAATGTGATTTCAATAAACACTATTCAATTAAGCTTGCTGCTGTTATTTTGTTACCCCCCCCCTCCCAAGACCCATAATGGGTGACCCCTTTTAGCTAAAGTAACGCGCTGGATATTAAAAAGGGGGACTTTAAAAAAAAAAAAGCTCTTTTGGACTACTCCCCCAAATCAACCAACCACCTCCTCTCCCCACCCTTGGTGTTTAAAAATGATCACTCCCTAATTCATAATCAGACGTTATTTTGTGAGTAATGTGAAACATCTAAAGTATACATCTAAATACTAAAGTCACAGTCATAACACAAATTAGCACCTGTATGGTAGTGTCACCCCCGACATAGGGTTAGGATATATAGTCCCAGGTTACACATCCAACTATATACAGGGCGCACTCAGTGCAGCAAAGTGAAAGCTTCCTTGGTGTTTTCTGGTCAGGCCCCAGTTAGCAGATAGGCCTCATCATGCTGTGACTTCTCATTACCTGTACACACGCCCACACCATCAACATCCAGCCAGATTATATTTATTACTTAGATCATCCACACAGATCTCTGCATGTCCTGCAACACTTTACTCTAAAGGTGGATATCTAAATGCCAGCCTGCAACACTCTACTTTAAATGTGGATATCTTACTGCCGTCTAGCAATATACTACTTTAAAGGTGAATATCTTACTGCCGTCTTGAAACACTCTACCCTAAAGGTGGATATCTTACTTCCGCCCTGCAACACTCTAAACCATGGTGTACACTGTGATGCTCACTCTACTCACCTTAACCACAGGTAAGTTTTCTATTCCACATTAGCAAAAAGATTTGGACCCCTTGAAAGGGGGGACCAAAATAATTTGGACCCCTCTCGAGGGGGGGACCAAAAGAATTGCATCCCTTTTTAGTGAAAAATCCTGCGCGGTTACTATAGCGCAAAGGGGTCAGCCGTGCTCTATATTAACCTGCCCGAGGGTGGGAACCAACAAATTTTCGACCCCTCCCGCTGGGGGGGGGGGGGGGCTATAAATTTCGACCTGCCCCCGAGAAAATCTACCGACCCCCTCATGTTGTTCAAAAATGACCACTCCCTAATGACCCCTGGATTGATTGGCCAGTGTCATAACCAGTCCCCCAATCTGAACAGGTTACCTAAGGAATATTCAAATACAACTAATTTTAAGGTTTATGACCTCTAAAACTCCGATTTTGGACATGTCAGGAACCTGCTACGGCTAAAGGTCTCACAAGGTAGAATAACTGCATCCTGCTCGTGCGGAATAAGATCATATACACTCTATAACTGTTGGGCAGAGGGTGCGGGCGGGGCATTCTCCCTACTGGACTGGGTTTAATTATAAGGTGTATGAGTCCTAGAATAATCAGATGACTCTAATTATTATGCCAGCAAATGGAAGGAACCCAATCTGCTCAGCGCTAATCAATTCAGCAAAGGCAGAATAGTAGACTACACTGCGAGCCACACAAACGTATATTATACATACTGGATTATGTAAGGTCAGAGGAAGGGGATTCCAGTATGAAATAAGCCAAAAATGTGTGTGGTGGGCAATTAGGAACACAAGTAGTAGCTAGAAGTCAGTTGGAAAGAGGACTTTTGAGATTTGAAATGTTAATCTTCAGTTTTCGAGGAAATGAAAGTACACTGTAAAAAAATTCCCTTGAATTCACGGAGAATCTCAGTAAAATTTGACAGTGCATCTCCGTTTTTTGGTTTACAGTGAATCACTGTATATCTCATCTATTTTACAGTGAAATTCCGTAATCCATTGCAGTGAAACTCCGTTATTTCTTTTACAGTGAACCTCTGTTTTCTGGGTAGTTCTATCTTTTCCTATCAGGTGGCAGCTTAGTTCCTCAGGAGAGTTTTCTGAAGGTTCTAGGTTCTAAAGCAGTATAAATATGCCAATACGTTAATGATTTTCAATACCTTAATTCACTATTAAGTAGATTATACAGATGTAATTTAAATTTGATGAAATATTCACAATCAATAAAAGATTCAATTGTGTGGGACACTAAGCAGTACTTGTAATACCATAGACACCCTTCTTCTGATAATATGAAAAATATATATTCTCAGCACTGTAGTTGGTGTTCTATAACAATTTTAGAGTAATGTTTGCTCATGAATTGTGATTATAAAGTGCTGTGTATGTGCTCCATAATAATCATGAAGTCCCAGCACAAGATATTTCATGGAATAAAAATGGATATGGTTGATAATTATAGTGAACTGTACACTGACATAAACACAGAATAAAACAGGGAAATTCCGTAAAAATTACGGTGTCTTCTAAAAACGGAATTCCCTAAAAAAACGGTGACTTCCAAAAACGGAATTCCCTAAAAAAACGTGGGTTTCCCGGCTCCTTTTGATGCCAGTGCTTCTCCGTTTTTTCTACGGAATATTTTTTACAGTGTAGCAGTGATAATTTGAAAGTACATGGATAATGAAACTGGTTTGGTGTACAGTGTACATAATTGAGAAGGATCAGATGGTGTGGTTTACTTTTGGTTTTGAACATGAGGATACCTGTTCCCAGAAGTCTAGGGATTTATCTCAGAAAGTGAAAGGGAAATGTAGTGGGAAAGATGTAAAATAGAAAGGGAAAGGGGTTAGTTTTTGCCTTACCCATCTGGGCCTTAATACTTTGTAACCACCGGGACCAATTTTCCCACTCAGTCCAATGTTGGTGAATCAGAAAATGTAGAAGGGGAGAATATCCATCCTGTGGTATAGATGTGTAAAATTGTATTTGTACAGTCACCATATTTTTGGTATTATAATTGTCTGCATGATGTCTTCATAGTACAGGGAAAAGTGCTGTAGGTCTACAGGCTACTGTCAACTTGCATCCACAGCAACATCAATGTATTATGTACAGCAAGATTTGTTGTATTTTCTTTTACAGCAAAAATAATGTGTATATAATATAGTTACAGCAGAACAACTACTTTTTATTTTCTATTTTTCAGTTTCTGCTTGGTAAATGCCATAAATTTGATGGTATCCTGATGACATCTGATATATCTCTTTAGGCGTTTTGATGGCAGTGCATCTCAGAGAATCTATTATGATCATTCTGTCATATTTTTATTGAAATACCTCTAGGTGCTTTGTGCATACCTGACACATACTTATACGTTGTGGACCACGTCTTCAGTCAAGTCTACCGCATTGACCCTACCCAGCCGCAGCGGCAGCAGATACCAATAGATGGGGTGCAGTGGCCCACATCAGTGACGTATGTAAAATATTTTTTATTACCGTGTGCAGATCCACAGGCTCTTATTTAATCAATGTCAATGTGAAGGCTTTATACAAAACAAAAGACATCCTTTTAATCCAATTAATGTTTATGAGAATATGCTGAGGATAGTAACCATCTGTATTGAAGATAATAATCATCATTAAAGCTAAACAATAATAAACTTTCTGTGTATGCACATGACATTAGAATTATACATTAGAATTATACATTGGAAATTATACAAAATGTGGTTTTATGATTCTGCAGGTATGATGAGGAGAATGATCATGTGTTTGTGTTCAATGGGAGAATCAACAAGTTCAACACAACCAAGTACATCCTCAAGTACGACATGACCTCAGGAAGCACTCAGCAACTTAAACTGCCCCGCTGTAAACCATCTTTCTTTACTCTTCTACGTAAAATATACCTAGTGGTACAACCAAGCATAATATACAGTACAGCCATTATTAGAGACAATGATAGTTGTACTGTGAATAGCTGACTGAATTATTGATCGTGAATTGATGTCCCAGAAATAGGTCTATGATAATTAATAAGAAATGAAATAATAATTTAGCATAATTGGGGTGAACATGTTGCAATTAGGTCAATTAAACCAAAATCTATATTAATTTATATGTTTCAGCTGTCCTGGTGAATACTATAGCTGTGGATTCTGCATCCGGTCTCCTCTACTATGCGGATCGGAATGAGAAGGTGATTGTGGCAGTGACCACAGACTTCCTTTACCAGACTGTTATTATTGACAGTGACTTGGATGAACCATTGGATATAGCTTTGGACACAATCAATAAGTAAGCATTACACATGTTAGTCTACCTGATGGTATATGTGTTAGCAAGGGTGGTACACTTACGTCCATCCGGCCATCCACTCATCCATCCATCTATCTATCCATCTGAATACATCTTCACCAAGGGCCCTCTATGTAGAGGGAACATATTATGGAACGAACTTGATCCTGAAACCCAATACACTCGCACACAGACTTTATGAAGGCTATATCATAGATAGATAAAGTTATCATTTCTGGACTAAATCTTTAGAATCTAATCGCTCGATTTGGCATTAGCTGAAAAGCGCCCCGTGTATTGTGAATTCTTTTTGCCAAATAAAATAATCAACTACAACTACATATCAATCTTTCGATCAATATATAGCATGCACCCATGCATAAATGTAGGCCTACTCATGTATCCACATAATCAATATACAATGTGATTTATACTAGGATGGGTGGGATGCTGAGTATCACGTAAATTATATTGCTGTTTGAGGTGTGTGAAGTGAATTAAAGATTCCATATGATTTAATTCCTTTCCTTTCTATTTCTCAGGGCTATCTACTGGTGTGATGGGAGTGAAACCGTTCCCTACATAGGCAAGGCTAACATGGATGGATCATCACGCGAGAAGATTGTCACAGACAGCCTGAACTTCCCATATGCCATAGCACTAGATGTACCAGGTATGCTAATTGAATTATATTCCACAGTAAGGATGTAGGTGAAATATGTTTCAGGCCCTTGGAAAAATAGGTAAAATTGCCTCTGATACTTCATATACACATGTTTGCCTTCTCTGATGCCTTCTCTGAAAAAGTAATAATGATTTTAGGGGCCAACCCCTTAAATTATTAAATCATAGGGAATTAAAGATGGGTTAGGTGCTAATTTGGGTTCAATTTTTATTTTTCATTTTTTCAACATATTTGTGTTCATACTGTCCATATAAATATGTGTGTAGCTTTTTAAATCAATCAGACACATATAAATCCATAAAAATTAGAACAAATTATGGTCAGAATGGGTCATGCGACCCGACTCTGTTACAGAAAGTGGTCTCCTGGCCAGGTTTTCTCAATATCTTATGCCTTTACACACATCAGAATGATTTAAAAAGCTACACATATATTTATATGGACATTATTAGCACAAATACGTTGAAAAACTGGAAAATATAAATCTACCCCAAATTTGCTCCTACCCCATCTTTAAACCCTTCTTTTCTGAAAATTGCGATTCCGTAATCAACTAATCTTTCATTGCAGAAAATAAAATATATTGGGTGGAACGCTCATTGAACAATATAGAACGGTGCAACACAGATGGAACAGGCAGAGAGATCTTCCTCAGTTTGTCTTATAAGGACCCTGCCCTCTACTCTGTGGCAGTTGATGAGGGCTATGTCTACTGGATCCAACCTATACGAGGGTACTCTCAAATCTATTAACACGGAATATAACACTTACATGCACATTATGGTCAGGCAGATTAATGTGTCACAGATTGCAGACAGTAATGCTTTAGGATTACACGAGTAGTTTCTTTTGTTCACTTGTTAACAATGATTCCAAGCGTAAATAGGACAGTTCCATATTCAGTCAATATATTTTGAAATTCAATGTCAGGTGAGGTCACTTTAGTGGAAGTTTGCTCAATTCGATCTAAGAGGACTTATCGTCAACCATTAAAAACTGTTGCCGCCTCTTGCATTCTAAATTCATAGAGTTGAAAAAAAATCGGAATATTTGATTTCCTCACTATTTTGCCCTTAAACTCGCATCTAGATATCTAATTATAAAGTGACTCCAGCGCGAGGGTTTGTGTCAAATATGGATCAACATTTTGAATATATATTTGTTGCAATTTGGCTGTAGGATAAGGCCAGCCTTGTCAACTGCCATGACATCTAGTAAATATTACATACAGTATTGAGATTCTGCATTTGTACCTGAATTTCATATCTTTGCTACAGAGCTATATTCAAAACAAGTAAGAGTGGAGTGCAAAACATAGAGACGATTGGCCCAGAGTACCGAGTTAATACCACAGACTATGTATCAGTGATACATGTTAACACCTCTACCTCACCCAAGGGTAAGTCTGCTCTCTTTGAGTGGCATTTCTAATATGTCTCATATGGAAGTGTATATACATGTTTTATGTTTTGTTTGATCTTTCAATCTAACAAGTGAATACATTGTAGAAAGATGGATATAATCGGAATGAACTTTAAAACATTAATTGGCAGGCTGTTTTGTAGTTATGGTTAATTGCTATAGATCTAAGTATTAACAATGATGAGCATTTTCCATTGACTCTATAGATATGTTTATTTGCCTGTATTACTGTTTGTTTAGGTACTAATGCATGTAGTGGACGTGGAGGGTGTGAGCACATCTGTATCCTGACACCAGAGTCCCGGGTGTGTCGGTGTTCAGAGGGGTACATTCTTCAATCTGACGGCACCTCATGTCAAGAATGTCAGTATTCACTGGTATTCTCTTTAACTTATCGTAGCATAACTATATGAACATCAATAGCTATGTACGTAATATTTGATGTCTTGAATCAGGGTATGTTCATGTTGCCTTTTATTTTATATTTAGCCTAATATGCTATCGAATTCTAAATCTTAAATTGATTCTTTTTTTCTCCCTTTCTTTGATTACTTAAACACTCATGTTACAGCTTCATTCACCAGAGGTGTGGTCACTACAGACATAATCACCAGAGTATTAATGGTACTAGACCTAGACACAAACATAACAAGGAAGCTGACAGACACTTGGTATTTTGATCCAAGGGGGCTTGCATTTGATGAAACCACCTTTGAAATCTTCTGGAGTGACCGTTCCCGCAGAGCTATTTTCAGGACATGCATACCAACACCATGTTTCCAAGTGATCAAGACCTACACACAAGGTAGATTAACTTTATCAAATAATAAAATTGATTTCTTTTCAAATCACATTGACGGTAAACTATGGAGGCATCGGATGTAGAAGAAGATACTCAAATTGGATTCTTGCTACCCAACCAATAGAATAGGAGGTAAACTCTTAAATTATTTATTTAGCAGACCTTCATTACTAAATTCCATCATTACAAAATGAAAATTGTTAGTCCTAATACTTTTTCAAGGCTCACATCACTGATACAAACCAATATTTGTTTTTAGATTCTTACTTGGGAAGTTTAGTCCTTGATACTCAGACGAAGAACATCTATGTTGGTGACAGTGGACTGGGTCAAATTACAAAAATGAGCTACTCCGGAGACCAGGAAGAAGTCATCATCCAACGCCGTTTTATCACTAGTGTAATACAAATAGCTTTAGACACAAATGCAAGGTATGTACATAAGATGTGTCATAATTATTGGTGATGGTAGCTGAATAGGCATAACATCTAAGCTTATCATCAAGATTTGAAATACAACAGTCTCATAACATAGTCAAATAACTACACACAATTTATATCCCTGCATATGTATAGTTGTAGCACCTGCTAAAGAATTTTCTCTGGATGGCATATCATTCCTCCAATTTATAATGTCTCTACTTTTGAATGCTGTCCCGAATCGCCTCAGGCATGTGCTAATATTGCTACATCGCGAAAATAAAGACAGAATATTGAATAACTCATACAGACCATTCAACAGACAGTCTTAATAATGTGCAACAGAGTAGCCTTACCAGGGTGCAGTTCATGAGTATCATCATCAAACTATTGTGTGAATAATGTATGTGCATACAGCTTTGGCACATTCTGTGATCTATAAAGAGATCTTTTACAGGAAAATATATTGGGCAACAGGTATGACAATTGAGGTTGCCAATATGGATGATGGATCAAACTGGCGACAGCTGCAATCTAATCTCAATATTGGTGGACTTGTGCTGGATACTAAAGGTTTGTTACGTCCAGGGAACTCTCCTGTTAAACTTTAAGAAAAAAAATAGAAAAGGGTTGATGGCTTAGCGAATCTGCCCGCCCCGCAAATTTGTCTGGTGTCATGTGCTTTATATATAAATACTACAATTATTTACTCTGGATGGTATCAATATCTCTGATTGTTCAGAAACCTATATTTTCTTCTTCACAGCTCAGAAGCTATACGTATTGAAATATGATCTAAACCAACTTGAAGTGATGGACTTGACCCAAGGTGGCAGCCTACAAGCACTACACTATGAGCGTGGCAGTCGCAGCTCAGCAGGCCTTGCTCTGGGAGATGGGGTGCTTTACTTTGGTAACAGGAAGGACGGGTATGATAAAAATATTACAGTCAGATTGATAGTTCATCAGCAATTCATACTGTTCATTCAATGATTAAAGGCATTTATATATCTGGCATCATTAAATATTAACCCTTTGGACTCTGAAGTGAGTACTTTCTAAAAAAGACGCAAAATGGCGGTATCATCGGGTAGGGCACGGTTCTGTGTACTGTGCGCCTCTGGAGAGGTATCAGCATTATCCTTGACAATTATTTAAGTCAGACTATAGTAATGTTCAAATTGGCATTTTCTGTATAAACATCCGTGCTGTTGTCATTTTCTCAGGTCCATAAATGAGTTCAATATTGCGACCCAAGAAGTTAAGAAATATGGCCAGAGGAAATTCAGGGGAACATTCGCAATTGTATACTTCAATAGTAGTAAGTAATTGATATATTTCCATTTAATGACATCATTAATATTAATAATGATAAATTTATTGAAATCATATAATAAAGATTTCTCACACACTCACAACAGCAGGTAAGCCTCTAAGTTATACCAGATGAGTTGGGGCCGGCCTCACTGCTGACCTCAGTGGGGTCAGGACCTCACTGCCACTTTCATCCATCTTGAATGAAAGGCTGGCTGCATGGGAGCTCTCTGTTTGTTAATTAATTAATGTGGCCCTGTGTAATTTGTATCCTGGAACAGAGATTAACCAAAGGCCTATGATAATGCACGGATTCGTTTGCATATAGTCTCTCACATTCATCCTGAATGATTTGCTGATTTTGTGCCATAAGTCCTATACAACGAACAATTAATCCAATTGACAGATCCAGGAACACCAACTACACCCGAGGCCATAGCAACCTCTGCTCCTCCAGGTGGGCGCATTGTCAACCAGACACTTGTCATTGCCCTGTCTGTGACATTCGGGGCCCTCATCTTGATTGCTGGTATTACAATCTGTGGTGTCATAATCTACAAGAAGATGTGAGTCAAATTGTGATATCATTATATGAGTGGGAAGATAATTTCTTTACAGGAGAGTGTATTGCATATCATATTGCTCAGGTACTTCTTGTTTGTAATTGTTGATGTTTTTTGTATCCATGTGTCTATACAAAGTGGGCCACCTTTCAATTTTACAACTGACATTTCATTTTGGTAACTTTGGATCCTGTGTGCCTTTCTTGTTGTCCCATTTTGACGGTGCTGTAGTTATTGTTGCTTTTTTTTACTGTTCCTTCAGATACCAATGCAACTTTGCTATCAACAGTATTGTTACATTGTAATTGCAATTTCAGATTAATGTCAGGAACACAAAACACAACTGGACATGGCCTAGACAACCCTTATCAACCACCATCTGCTAAACTTAACCAGGTCGTAATCAGAGAAAGCTCCAATACTCATATTGAACCAAAACAAGTCGCTGACACTGACAGAGACTCTGGGGAGTATTCTGAGCTTAATGAAATCACTGACACAGACCAAGACCATGAGGAGTATTCTGAGCTTCAGGAATTCCCTGGAATGTCTCCTGCTACCACTCTACCACCACCGCCCACACAACTACCACCAACAATAGAGAATAGTGACACAGATATGTATATCGTTCCCATAGCACCCCCTACCATGCATGCCAAGGAAACAGAGCCTGCACAACTACCCGCAACCATGAAAAATAGTGACACTGATGTGTATATCATTCCCATAGCACCCCCAATCATGCATGACATGGGACCACCACCTACAAAACCACCACCAACCATGGGGAATAGTGACACGGATGTGTATATCATTCCCATAGCACCCCCAACCATGCATACCAAGGGAGACGTTTCAAATGTAATGCATATCAATGGCACTCCCATAACAACCCCAGCTGTGCATACAGATAGATTAATTTCAAATGTTAAAGACATTGATGTCACTCCCATAGCATCCCCAGTTGTGCATGCCGAGGGAGACAATTCAAACATTACTGACATCAATCTCACTCCCATAGACTCAGGGGAGTATTCTGAGCCTAAGGGAATCACCGGCACAGACAAAGACCATGAGAATAGTGACAGCGCAGGGGCGGACCCAGGAATTTGAAAAGGGGGGGTCCACCAAACACCAAAGCACCGAAAAGTGACGCACCGCGACTTGTGGCGGATCAAATTATCATTAAACAAATTTTAATCTTTTTCCAAAAGGGGGGGGGGGGGGTCCTGACCCCCAGAACCCCCCCCCCCTCTGGATCCGCCCCTGCAGCCAAGTGTATATCACTCCAATAGCACCCCCAACTATGCACAACCAGGAACCTGCTTTAGAACCATCAAATGTGTCCGATGATTTGTAGGGACTTACAAACGGGTACAATGGGTTTCTTGATGAAAATAAAGCATATGGATACCATTGGGGGTGACAAGAGAAAATCTGTGTCTGTATCACCTAGGCATGCATGAATTCTGACTTTCCCTCTTCTATTGCAAGACTGGCATCAATTTGATAATATTATAGAGACCAATTTCGACGATAAGTTCAGTGCCAAATGACACATGTCGAAATTTGGAACTGCGGTTGTGGTATTGTACAAAGTAACGCAATAGTTCATTGCAAAAAGCCACTCCTCTCCAGGAGAGCAGGCTAGATGCACAGCGTCCTCGGTACCTGATACCATGGGAGGAGGTTAGACATTAGGCTTTTGGGAGTGAGACATTTTCACCCATAAATGATACCCAATATTTCATTGCATGCTATTTTATGTTCAAGATAGTCTATGCACTTTACATTACCATAATGGCCTGTTTAAGCTCCCCAGTGGTTATAAATTTCCTGCAGATATACAGGGACCAGCTGTATACAGGATATGAGAGGTTATGGGGTTCAGATCTGCGCTTAACCGATGTCTGCACTCGTTTGAGATCACTGCGCTTAGAAGGATCATTATGATGTGACACCCGCTCAGATACCGTTTATACTTCCATATTCAGTCAATACGTTAGAGGGTCTAATAGTCAAAACATTTTATAGGTGATATCTTTATTTTAGTCTATATATATTATACGTTTCAAGAAGGGTATATATAATCATATATTATCTATAATAAATTAAGGTATTGTGCTAGAATGAAAATAAAAACCCTTGAACTCTTGACATTGTTATTTTTAATGATATAGGATGTATAGTGTTTCCCCTGTCATCATAGGCATATTAAGCCATGACACAGCTTCAATTCAAGGCCTTCGTTTTGATGCACCTTCACCTTCCTCAAAGTGGGTGGCGTTAGGAGGTTCGAGAAAAGCTAAATACTGCAATTGGAGGAAGGTATTTCTAGTATGAGAATTTACACTAAAACACCTTTGGGATTTTCACATCCCAAAGAAGGGTCCTTAATAAAATCAACTTCGAGAGGTTTAATCACTTGAATGAGAACTGGAAGCATAGGGAGGTCGGGAAGTTGAAAAAACATAATTTAGGTTGGAGGTATATATTTACAGTTAAACCACAGCGGAGGGCTAAGACAAAGGAATTCACACTTTGGTTATTTCTGTGTAGACTCACATAACCTCACAGCTGTGGTTTAAAACAGATAGACAATGGTTATGTGAGGCTAACTCAAAATATGACTACTGTAGGCAGGCTGGCACCCTATAAGGGTGCCAGCTAGTTTACAGTGGTTATTTTGAGTTAGCCTCTCATAACCATAGTCTATCTATTACGTGGCGTACGTGCCGACCAGCAGGTTGTGCGCACAGTCGGACAACAATTGCTTCTACAGCTCCCTGTGCCCTCCCCGGGCCAACACCTGCAGAACCCAGGCCAGGTTATAACCGATGGTGCACCATCTCTAGCTTTAGAGATGAGGACCTATGATTCTGCATAGATATGTTAATTGCATATAGACTTGCATACTTCTCAAAATTGTAAGACTATTAATACTGGGGTGCCCCCCCCCATGGAACCCGACTGATATAAATGTTTAAATGGTCAGGGAAATTCCTAAAAGACTATCAATACTCCCCTCCCTGAGAGGAGATGTTTTTCAATAAAATCAAATCAAACCTCAACCTCATCTCTTGGTCCATAGTGAATGCTAATAAGGCTACTCTTTTACCCCTCGTGTTAAAATATGGTAACATGCAGGAGCTATCGGTGATCTACATACACATATTTTTTCTACTATTTTGAATTCTCCGGGTAGGAGAACGATTTCTGGGGATACTGTTTTTATCGAGCTCTAGCCGGATTTTGCTTTCCAACATTTTTTCTGGTAACCCTCGATAAAGCACTTACTATATTAGCTACCGCCCTTGGGAAGCATCAGGCAACTACAGGATGCAGAGCATTTAATACAACCGACCCATCGTCACCTGCATCACAAAATGAAACCAAGTTATCATGTCTCTACACTTGGCTGTACTCAGCACAGCAAAAAGAGAGCTACATAGTAAATCTTCCGTCAGGGTCTACTTAGCAGCTAAGTTACAGGATACACTCTAAAAACAGTGTGTTACGTTTACACACTTTTCAACACACTTTTCTGAAGCCACTTTTAACACACTTTTTTTTGTAACACACTACACACTTTTGGCAAAAGTGTGTTGAATCTAAAAAGTGTGTTGGTGTACAAAGCCATGGTATTGAGGAGGTGGGGGTTAAAATAGCTGTTCTACGCCTCACAGAGTGTGTCAGGTGCCGTGGCTGAGTGGTCTAGGGGCTGGCGCATGAGTCCTATCCATGTAGGTTCGAATCCCTTGACAATTATTGTTTTATGATTACTTTCTATATGGGTTAAGAGTTAAATTAGTATAGATTTATTTAATTTCTTGTCAGGTCTATTCATGTTCATATTGTGCATATACACTGTGCGTATCACTTTTAAAGGCTTCTTATATCTAGAAAAAGTGTTTATTGACCCGCTCATAATATATAGAAAAGTGGGAATAGAAGTATTATATCAAAACTGAGTTTGTATTGACAGTGAACAAATTATAGTCAACCACTGTGAACACATCCTAGCTCCTGACCCTGGCGAAACTGACACACCTGATAACCAACTGGTGACTGTGGCGCAATGTGCCATGACCGTACCACCGTCAGATAGCGTGGGATGGCTGCTCTCACAACCTTTTCTCAGAGTCTCCAGTGGTCCATTGTAGCCTTTTCCCCTCCCGGCTAGGACCACCTTCGTCAACACTGATATCTGCTATCTCTTTACCAGTCGCAAGTGTATTATGCTTCTATGGGTTGAAGCAGATCGGTGCAAGTCTCATGGGAGACCAGGACACCGAAGGTTCACCGCAGTCTGTCTACCGACACTTACAGACGTGACTCCTGTCAGGACAACTTGTTTCACTTGGGAAGATTTGGTGCCAGGTCTTCTCTGGGGATCGAACCCAGGACCTCTCACACACTTGTCCAGTGACTTGCTCACTAGGCCACCAAATCTCCTTGTACAATCATGGCGTATTCCCCACTCAAATAGGTACCATAACACACAACAGTGAGGAGACACAAAGTATTCTCAAAGATCATACAACTCCTTACCAGTTACCAGTAAGCTATATAACTTACCCTTGGGTATTAATATGTTATGACAGGAAGTGGTTCTTAGACAATACAAAGACCGCCCTTATTGAGGGATGCCAATGCACTGACTAATAATTTGCAGGGCTTGATATCTATTATAAAGATAATAGTTAATCAGCTAGTAGGGACTTTTAGCAAACCCAACGTAGCTCATTTAACCCAGACGTATCCTATACTTTCAGAACCTCTAATGAGGTCTTATATGGGATGGTTATTAATTTTGGTTTATGCAAAGAGCATGTGTGTATAGTTGAAGAGAATAAACTTCCCATCTATATCCAATATGGATCGAGTGAGTTTGCTCATTCAATGAGATTCAAATAATACAGTTTTTGTATGTATCTCATTGCAAAGTAAATAGGTGTCATATCTTTCATTGTAGTAGAGGGGATTGGTTGGGGAGAGGGTTGTAAAACAGTTCAACCCCTCCTGAGGGGAACAGAAATTTGACACTTCTTGAGGGGGGGGGCTAAAATATTACGGTCCTTCTTAGAAAATAAACATTTCCATTTGACATAGGGAATCGAGCCGGGGATCTTCAAGTTCTCAGTCCAAAGACTAGCCCACTGAGCCACTGCGACAGCTACTATATGGCTGTAAGAATGTAGCATAGGTGCATGATAGACCTTTACTGCTGCTGCCCCCTTTTGTATATGATACACACCTCTCTGACCACAAGTGTGTAAGCAGGTAAGTGTGTTGCAAATTTATGTGTGTTACTCTTTAAGCATGTTCCCACAACACACTGTTCTTAGAGTGTATATAGGGATCCTACTCTCTACACTGCCGTGCTGGTTGTCTCATCAGTACCTACACAGTACACCTTCAGCAGGCAGTCACCTTACGGTACCTAGATCCTGCACACAGATATCTGCCTGCCCTGCTACCTGCACTACTATATTTTACCATGGGGTACACCGTGCTGCTAGTACTACTCATATTAATCACTGGTAAATACACACCATCACTAGGTCTTATACAGGTTTAATATTCACCTCGGCCACAAGTATGGGTTAACAGCTGTGCAGTATCAGGTTCACTATCTCATGAGGACTTACAACCAACTGTAAATCCAGCCATTATATATGGGGTAGTGAAATGTACAGCTACTATGGGTATAGGTCTAGTAGTCTTATATCTATTTATCGATTGGACTCTTTAAGAAAGTGTAAAGTGACACCATAACTCGGACTTTCATGCATACATGATGGGTAAGACAGTTATTATGCAACATACAAAGTAATAAGCCTGTCAGAAAAGTTAACTGATTCATCGTCACTGTGCACATCACGTACATCGTATAAGAGGGAATACTTGTTGTATTTCATTTTAATATCGTGATATTATATGATTAAGACATAAGAAGGATAGAGATAATTCTATAGCCTTACCGTGTATAGAATTAGGCAGGCGAGCTGTAATTGAGATTTACGCCTACCATCCACCTTTTATGAAAGAGGATGTGGTTTACTTTCAATTTTAACCATTCGGGTCTTTCTTACAGCGTAGGGAACAGAGGGAGAGAAAGAGAAAGAGAAAGATATGAGAAAAGGAAAGCGAAAGAGATATGTTTAAACACCTCCATTTTGTTTCTTCCCTATTGAGGTATAAATAGGTTCTTATATTAGGATTCTATTCAAATGGATACTAGCCATGCAGTGCATGCGGTGATGCGGTGATGCGCCACTTGATTGGGAGGGGATTCAGGGTCGTAATAAGGCTCTGTGGGTTTGCCTCTCGATCTTCTCTTTATCAGTGTTTATTATTATGGTTCTATTGTTTAATGGTGTATCATTGTCTTGTAGGTGGGTTGTGTGTACCCAATACATACCTGTACTTTGTGGACCACTCTGACTACCTCGTCTACCGTATAGACCCTGCTCAGCCGCAGCGGGAGGTGGTGCAGGTGGCTGGGGTGCGCGCCCCCACAGCAGTGGCGTATGTAACATTATCATTTATATCATTATTTCAAATACAAGATTTACTATGGTTAAGTACTAGTAGCACTGTATTCAATGCCCCCCCCCATTGAATACAATATGGCCGTATTCAATGTCCTTCATCAATTGGCTTCAATGTTTTTAATGAACACAAATGCCAATGTCCATTGATACCTTGGGGGGTGGGGCACATCTCACAAGTTTAATTATGGAACAGTACTTATCACATGTATTTATGTGGGGGCTTGGTGGCGTACCAAAAGAAATTCACTCCTTTTTATTGCATGCTCTTGCAAAATTCTACCGACCACCTCTTTTGTTTATAGATAATCACCCCCTTACAATGTCATAAAATGCATGTGCCATATTCCTCTGCAGATATGATGAGCAGAATGACCATGTGTATGTGTTCAATGGGAGAATCGACCTTCTGAACACCACCAAGTTTATCCTGAAGTACGACTTCAACTCAGGAAGCCCTCAGCGATTACAGCTGGCGCGATGTAAATATATTGAACTGGTCTAATTAAAGTAAATCATGCTCACATCTCCAGATATCGGATGTGAATTACAGTTATTGATAAGCACTGTGATATTGAACTCCCAACATATGATTCAATGATACCATTCAGTCAGAGGATTATCAAAACAGATAGCATAGAACAGACAGAAAAGAAGCCAGCTAATCATTGGTTTACGATTATAATACTTCTACTAGATTAAATAAGGGCTGTGCATTTTTCATGCTTTTATCTTTGAACATCTGACAGTTATTGATTGATCTGTTCTAATTCACTAAATGTCTTGCAGCTGTTGTGGTACATACTCTGGCTGTGGATCCTGGATCAGGTCTACTCTACTATGCTGATCGGACTGAGAAGGTGATCGTGGCAGTGACAACAGACTTCCGTTACGAAACTGTTATCATTGACACTAACTTGGAACACCCGTTGGACCTCAAACTGGACACAGTCAATAAGTATGCATTATATCCAGCCCGTCGGATTTTATTCTGTCCATCTATATCAAATTGTTGCCAATCCAACATCTATTCAACCATGCAGAGTAATGAAATGGGAACCCATAAGGTGCTCTATCTATGCTGACTACAACCTCACAGACACAGATACAAAATCCGCAGACACTCGGTTAAACTTCAGGAATGATTTCTTGCGTCTACTTATAAATAATTGTCAATTGCAAGCACAAATTCTCCAGTTGTACAAGGGACCAGCTAAGCAGTCATTTCAACTGTTTTGCTCAGCTAGGAGCTTATTTACTTCCTTAAATCGAACACTTTTTGTACTAACCATTATAAAGCTTTCTTACAGCTTTTGTATGTATTTAAAATAATTTAAAAATTCTCAATTGATATCACTTTCTGTTTTCGCTATGTAAATTGAAATACCATTCTACATATCAGGGCTATCTACTGGTGTGATGGAAGCAGCACCTTCCCCTACATTGCCAAGGCTAACATGGATGGATCATCACGCATGAACATTGTCACCGACAGACTGGAACTCGCATATGCTATTGCACTAGATGTACCAGGTATGTTGAACACATTATATGTATACACGACAAATATACTGTAAATAGTTTATACCGTTTACTTACGTATACATTAAACTGTACACCTACAGTATATTCAACTGTGTACCTACAATAAGCTGCACACATACAGTTGATTTTACTGGATACCTACAAAAAAGCAGCGAACTTTTTACATTTTTAGGTAAGAATGCTTCTGGTGCATGGGAAACCATTCTACAATATACCACAGCCCAGTGGGCGCAGAACTCAGTTCAACGTTGAATCAATATTGAATTAACCTTGAATCGACATTGTCAACCATTTATCAATGTTGATTCAATGTTCTGTGCTCACCGGGAGACTCATAAATGAATTGAAGTATGCCATTGTGGTAGCCTGGTTATGTACCAGGTATACCTTCTGAGGTATAGGATTTGGCCAAGTTATAATCTAACCTTTGCTTACAGAGAAAAAGATTTACTGGGTGGATCCAATTAAGAACTACATAGAACGATGCAACATGGATGGAACAGGAAGGGAGACGTTCCTGAGTCTATCTGAGATGGACCCCCTTGTCTTCTCTGTGGCAGTGGATGAGACCTATGTCTACTGGATAGAGCGTTGGAGAGGGTAAGTCTGATTTTCAGTAGCTTATCCTTCTTCCAAATTGTAAGATAAGTAAGATCCTAATTCTAATAAACAAGTCATGTGTTTAATATCAAGCATCAAAGGTGGGAATACCCCTGTGCACGATGGTTGTTCCTGCAATGGGAAACAACAATATCTTAAGTATATTTATTGAGGTTCTGTATCACTGTATGTCTATTATGTCCTTCATAGTGTCATATTAAAAAAGAAGAAGATGGGAGCACAAGATATCGAGACGCTTGGTGTAGAGTATGAATTTGATACCACACATTACTTGGCACTGAGTCTCGTCAGGACATCACCTCCTCCACAGGGTAGGTCTCCCTTCTATTTAATATTAATTTTCTTCAGGGAAATTTAAGAGGAGAAGAATTTGAATTAAGCTTCTTCAAAATTAAAAAATCGTGCTTATCTTTTAGAAAGAAAGTATTATTTAGTACAAAGTGGGGATGTTGGTAACAATAATGAAGATTTCCCAAGACAAAATACAAAAATGATGAATTCAAATAGTTTGGACCTAAGATTGAGTGAATATACTTGACAGCACAATGTAGTAATTGATTATCTAAATAATTGGAACTTTATATTTAACTGAGTCGGGTAATGCTGCTCTCTGATTTGCTATTTTTGCTATATTTGATTCAGGCATTAATGCATGCAGTGGACGTGGAGGGTGTGAGCACGTCTGTATCCTGACACCAGAGTCCCGGGTGTGTCGGTGTTCAAGGGGGTATATTCTCCAACCTGATGGTACCAGCTGTCACCAATGTCAGTATCATGAGATAAATGTTATAAGATACAAAATATCCAACTCTTCTATAAACAGCTTCAATCATATGTGTTTTGCATCTTACGGCTGTGTCTCATGAAATCGGGCCAATGTGAATGATTGTCTTTGACCGGGTGCCAGCTTTGACCAGGTGCCAGCTTTGACCGGGTGCCAGCTCTGACCGGCTTGATATAAAACGCTTTATTTAGAGCAGATGAAGATATAAAAGGGCTGAAAATGTTAATGGACCTCATAACACTCTAAATTAGTAGCTTTATTCGACCTAGATATCTATCTGCCCTAAATAAAGCGTTTTATATCAAAGCTGGCACCCGGTCAAAGCTGGCACCCGGTCAAAGTAGAAAACATTGGCCAGATCTCATGAGACACTGCCTTAAATCGTTAATATAATATAGCCATTATCACAAGCCATAATGCATTTAATAAAAAAGTGTTTTGATAATACATTACATATTGTGATGAATACATGATAGCATTATAATCCTATTGGAATAGCCATATTTCCCGGGAAGAAAATATTTGATATTGAAATGATTTGACATGTTCTCTCCAAATGCTTCATGGCCTTACTCTATCAATGAATCCTCAAATTTACAGCTACATTTGCTAGAGGTCTAGTCACTGTTGACACAACTACCAGAGTATTACTAGTACTAGACCTGGACACTAATATCATAACAAGGTTGACAGACACATGGTACTCTCGTCCCATTGGGCTTGCACTTGATGAAACCACCTCTGAGATATTCTGGACTGATCAGTCTAGAAAATCTGTCTTTCGGACATGCATACCAATGCCATGTTTTCAAGTGGTCAGGACATACAATCAGACAGGTAACTTATGTTTTCTAAACATAGATCGGGACTATATATATGATTGAATTAATGCTGAACTGTATGTTTATATACTGCGTGAAATAGTCCAATGTGTTTAAGCATTATAGACGTATGTACCGTATTATCTATGGTTTTAGCTACCAACCAATAATTTCCCATATTTTCAGGTATAATGGAATTTATTATTTCATACTATGATATCTATAGCTCATAATCACTGATACACACCGATCTTTTGTAATGTAGAGTCATACTTGGGATACTTGGCCCTTGACACCCAAAGAAAGAATATCTATGTTGGTGACAGTGGACTTGGTCAAATATCAAAAATGAACTACTCTGGCGATCAGGAAGAAGTTATCGTCAGTCGAGGTTTGGGATATAGTGTCAGACAAATAGCCTTTGACACAGACAATAGGTATGTATATAATATAAATCATATTATGATGTTTATAATGATTAGCCATGCTTGTAAATAGGCCACTCATTGCCATTCATAAAGACTTCGATAAAGATTGATCTATTTCAGTCCTTGTGAAACACTTTTCTGGATTGTTATACATTAGTCAGACTATGCACACCATATATACGTCTGATAAGTGGATAGTTTTAGTTATTAGAACAAAATGTGTTTGTACATATATAACATGACCTTGACACATACTGCTGCAGAAAAATATATTGGGCAACACAACGTAGCATTGAAGTGGCCGATATGGATGATGGTTCTAACCAGACAGTGTTGATATCTCGCATCAAAGTTGATGGCCTCGCACTGGACACTCAAGGTTTGTTTCTCCTAGGAGTTGATTTGACATGGATATTGATTATTTATAATGTACACGAGCAGAAGGCATCAAGATATTGTTTGCCTCCCCATAGAATGCACCCAATGTAAGGAATTACCACTCCCTTATAACCTATCTTTGTTGATATTTCCTTTCCCCTCAAGAGTGTTTCTGGTTCAGGGCTTCCACGCGGTGTTACTGAGAGTAAAACACTCACAAAGGAAGGAATTGGTGCAATTGATTTGTTTATGGTATCACAAATCCTAAAATGGGTTAAAAAAAACACCATATCAAACGTAAAAGGGTTCTCTAGGGTATTACCCAAAAAGACAAACTGTTTGTGGCTTAAATAATTTTTGACAACAAGGTGTGAACTTAACCCTACAAAAGGGGTGATGAAATCAGTGTGAACACGCAAATTCACAGGTCTGCTCCCTCAAACCCACCTCGATCCTCTCCCACACCCACCTCCTCGCACACACAGACACTCACTTGCTTATACCCACGACCGAAAGAGGATTGCAGAATAGTGTACTTGGTTCTACGGTAGTTTTGAACCAGCAATACGTTGACAAAGTGTTCCTGAAATGATTTGGACCTTCAATCTCTCAATCAATTCAATCACTTAATCACCCTGACTGAGTAATTGGTATTTCATGTCCAATGACCAGGTTGCAGATAAGTATCATATATCATCTGGATCTCCATAAAACATAAAGATGAGGGTTTTTCTTTCGAATTCTTAATAATAATCCAGGACAGAGCCAGCTCTCACCCACATTTTGCTGTGCCCCTAGTAATCTCTAAAACTTCGAAGCTGTTTTATTTCCTACTTTTCAGCCCAGAAGTTATATGTGTTAAGTTCTTTTGCCAACATAAATATGATTGCTGAAGTAGACCTGGTCGGTAGAAGGACCCAGAGGATATATGAGGAGATTGGTATCGGATATGAGCATTTAATAGGCCTGGCTGTGGGAGATGGCATGCTTTACTTCGGTAACATCAAGGACGGGTATAATGCTGATTTTCTCAACGATTTTTTTATATTCAAGACATTTAATGTGTTTTTCCATATCTGATCCCTGTGTACTGCGCTTATTACTGGCATTAAACAGAGATATGTTTTTTTTTTACTATTCTTCGTGCCTCATTATCATTAGATTTGTCTGAGTGTCACCAACACAGAGGCAAATATCAGCGTCACCCAATGTCGCAATAACCACTCTCAGACAAGGGTCAGGCACTGCTGGACTGTGATAAATGGGTCAAGGGCCAGTCTAGTGAGGGTCAGGCTATGGAAATTCACTAACAAGCTGGACTTGATAATTGCTTGAAAGTCTGGCCATGCTGGATCCTCATGCCACAGTCTGACAATGCTGGACTCTGGGGAGAGTCTCTTTCAGCCTGCAAGAGTCCAGCATTGTCAGACTGTGGCATGAGGATCCAGCATGGCCAGACTTTCAAGCAATTTTGCCAAAGTCCAGCCTGTTATTGAATGTCCAGCATAGCCTGACCCTCACTAGAATGGCCCTTGACCCATCTATTATAGTCCAGAGTGGTTATGGCGACATTGGCTGACGCTCATATTTGCCTGGGGGGGGGGGGGGGGGTTAGCTTACTGGTACTGCCCGGAATGTTAAATCTCTCTATAAACTTCTTAATACTGACACAGTAGTAAACCAACCCACATCTTAATGGTCATCTTCATATTTACATTGCTGTTATTATTATTACTATTATCATTATTATTATTATTATTATTACAGATCCATAAATGAAGTTAACATTGCGACACAAGAAGTCAAGAAATATGGGCTAAACAAATTCAGAGGAGCAGTCTCAATTGCGTATTTCAACTTTAGTAAGTCATATGATATTATCATAACAATACAGTCAGTGTTCGTATATCAGCATTTCTATAGGGTATTATTTTCCTAGATATAATAAATTTTAAAAATGGTTCACTGACAATTTAATTGGTAAGAGGTGATCCCTGATGTATCACTGTATGTTGTGATATCCATACTGAATTATTATGCCTAAGTGTGAGGTATTCTCCTCACTCCCTGCACGTGCATTGAGGTCGAAGAAAGCTGTACTTAATGCATGCAATGAGAAAGATGGGCTCACCCCCATCTTGAATACTCTACTGGGTTCCATCCACATCCACCTATTTGATAAAGACGAGCTTATCTCCAATTACAGCTGCATTAACAACGACTACACCGGTGCCTGTGGCAGAATCTACTACACCCCAGAACACGACGACCACCACACCCTCTGGTGCCAGTCCTGTCAACAGGACCATGGTCATCGCCCTGTCCGTGTTATTTGGTGGCCTCATCTTCATTGTTGGAATTGTCATCATCGGTGTGGTCATCTATAAGAAGATGTAAGTTAAGCTATGGAAGTGCTATTTAAATGAGAGAAAGTCATCAAAGGAACATTTAGACATAAAATCCTTCAGTTTGTAATGACTACTTTATTAAATATAAACAAATCTATCACCTATATTCAATATCTCAAGCGCATGTAGGACAAACCTGGTATGGCTGTGAAACTTATTAGCCTACTGGAAGATGAAATAGTTGATTAGTATTTATTTTAATTGCAATGGTAAAACTCAAAAGACTTTTATGGCATGGCGCTCACATGTATAGTTTGGGTATCTAACCCCGTTCTTCCTATCTCATTGTGCTCAACCCCCCCCCTTCTTAATTGTCTTGATATGTCACTCTTGTTGTTTTTGATGAAATTCTTTTCCCCTCCTGATTCCAATATGATATTTCTTTTCACATTTTAGCCTATTATATTCAACAATGACAATGTCTTCCTATTTACAATTTCAGTTCCATGTCAGGAACAGCAAGCACTACCCCACAGGCTCTGGACCTTCCCCTTCAACTCCCATCTTCTAAACCAGCACTACCACCTGTTGAACAGGCTGGGAACCCTAAACTACCATTTGTTCAAAGCATTGACATTGATAGAAAACATGAGGAGTATTCTGAGGTGAGGGAATTCTCTGGCATGCTTCCTCCTAGCAGCCTACCACCACCACCTACTCAACCACCACCGACCATGGAGAATGGTGACAGTGACGTGTACATAGGAGGTAGCACCACAGCACCGCCAGCTACACAGGGAACTGTATCAGCAGAACCCAATGTTTATGATGATTTGTAGGTTTAAAAGAAAAGACCAGTGTAACTTTATGTGGCCTTATATCAGTAGCATTGGTATTAATTAGCAATGTTCGGACATACAAACTATCAATATAAGCAGCAGATAGCATTTAAACCTGAAAGATACAAGGATGCCCATGTAGAAAATGACGTAACAAGAGACCAAACATGTACCAGACACACTCAGCCCATCTCCATTGAATGGTCTAGACATGGATATAACGACTTCTTGATTGGCTGCTCGGTAATCTACACCAATATCAGTGTGCCTTAATGGCCAATCAAGGGCTTCTCAAGGGCCAATCATAGGACAGTGTAGATGCAGACGATTTAGTATATTACATTTGCTTCATTTAAATAGGCTTTTGTGGCCTTCTTGATAACTTTCTTTGCGCAATGGAAGGAATAAGGCATTAGTAAATACTTTATGAACACAATGAATAGTTGCCTAGTCGTACATTTGCTGTCTGGGGAACTATAAATGATAGTAGAATATACTGTATTTGCCTAGGCTTAGTATGGCTGGCAACATGTTTGGTCCCTTGTGACGTCACTCTCTCAAAGTCTATTTCAGGTTTAGCAGCTTAGTGCTGTAGATATTGATAGTAAGTGTGTCAGAATTGTGTTAATGGATATCAATACTAACGATAGAAGGCCACATAGAATTACGCTGGTCTTTTCTTTTAAGGGGGAAAAAAGGGTTAAATATTACAAGACATTATTTAAAATGCTCAAATTCAATGCATTAGTACTGCCAACACCCCTTCAAGATATAAAATGCATTTAAAGTTTATGTGATGTTGAAACTGGCTATTGAACACCATTATGTCATATTGTAGTAACAAAAAAAGACTGATGATGACATGAGATGAGTGGCGACACAGAAGACTTCTCAACAAATCAAGGATATGATATAAATGTACTTACAAGAGAGTTTTCATCACGGTGACCTTAACTGCTTAGTGCAAGTTTCATTAGTAAATGTTGTTACTAATGTTGTTACTTATGTAATCAAAATAATCATTACATAACATTAGATAACGTAACGTTATATGTAATACATACAAGACACAAAGAAAGAGGTGATATACTGTGATTATGATTCCCATAGTAATGAGAAATAAAATGAAAACTTGAATAAATAATTTAAGAAAAGGTGTGTGTGTGTGTCTATTTTCCATGTTTTATGATCTATCCTTTTATAAGAAAAGGTTCTTACAAGAAAATGTAATGAGTGAAGGGGGGGGGCATTTTTATGGCAAGGAAACACCACCTTGTTGGATATTTTTCTATGTACAATATTTACATCGTGGACCTTACGACAACAGCATTATGTTCTGAAAATATGTACCGAGACAAAAATGTGTTGATACCTTACCATTATACCTACTAGAGGGGGGTGTTAAAGCGCTAATTTTGTCGTACGGTTTCAGGGACAGGCTCAAATTATGCATTTGGGACCCAAATCTCGGGAAATCACAAAAATATTTTTTTCGGACCCCTGTAACCCCTCCATAAGTGGGGTCCAAAGATCAACCAAATAGTGAGAAAACAGCCAAAATTCAGGCTTTCAGATTCCTACTCAAACCTCACCATACCTTCATGAAAATGGTCAAAAACCTTCATTTGGGACCCAAAGAGAGCATTTAAGGTCATATTGTTGTGATTATAGGGGTGTTTCCCCCTCTTGGGAGGGGGTGCGTCCATGGTAAAATACCGATAAATCAGCTTTTTTGAAGGCATTTGCTCCTATACATCATGAACCATTCCGGAGCCCCCCCCCCTATGAGCCCTAATACCCCCGGCATGCACAAAAAGCCATCAGATAACTCCACCCCCCCCACTTGCCTCTATATTCATTCACAGACACCTTAACCTGTCCTGGGAGTAAGACAGTGGTGTGTTTAAAAGAGGGGTGGGGGTATGGAGGGGGCGGGGGCCCAGACCTCCTCCCTTACCCTATACAGACATAAGAGGAGGGCTACCTCAGTCCATCTAAGAACTCCAACCATCATGATTTATTTATCATACATGAATGGCTTTAGCACCTCAACAGAAAAATGATAAGGGACCCAAAGAGATTATTACAGGTTATATTCTTGTGATTGCCTGGATATAACAAAAAAATTGGATGGCCTTTGCTTCAATATAATCATTTGAATTGTCAACATATTAAAATGAGTTTAGATCAGATAAATAATACCCCTTTCAAAGGTCTCTATATTCATTTTGACCCCCCACCCTCCATTTTATGCCTAATACCTCACCCCATGTGTATTCATAGTCAAGATGACTGCCTCATGTTGTTACACTTATTATACATAGTAATTCTATAATAGTTATAGCAGAGAAATAATATTAACATCACTAATAACCTGATACAAAAAAAAGAAAACCCTGACTCTGCTCCTTAACCAAGTGGTTAAATGCATAGAAAGATGAATGGTAGAGGGGTGAGGGGGGAGCCTACAAATGACTTTCAATTCAATTCTCTGAGGTGTTGAATAGATACTCTGAACATTATTGAAGCCAATAATAAACCCTGCAATTATATTTGGGGAGGGGTAGGGGGGGTAGGCACCCCTGATACCTCATTTGTAATGCTAAAGATCAGATATATGAAAATATAGCATAGGCCTGGTGCTTGGTGGACCTATGCCATCCATGGCTATTAGTTCGGGGTGAGGGTGGGAATGGGGTGGAGGGGGTCCTGAGGATCTTTTATGGCAGTATAGGGATGATTGTGATTGTAAGGGAGCAAATGCCTTCAAAATATCTGATTTATCAGTATTTTACCATGAACGAACCACCTCCCAAGAGGGGTTAACACCTCTATAATCACAACAATATGACTTTAAATGCTCTCTTTGGGTCCCATATGAAGGTTTCTGACCATGATTTGATTTTAGAAGGAATCTGAAAGCCTGAATTTTGGCTGTTTTCTCACTATTTGGCCGATCTTCGGACCCCACATATGTGGGGGAGGGTCACGGGGGTCTGAAAAAAATATTTCTGTGATTTCCCGTGTTTTTGGACCCAAATGCATAGTTTGAGCCTGTCCCCGAAGAAAAGTAGATTTATCACCCCCCCCCCCATATACCTACCCGCCTCATACTATGTCTATGCAGCGTGGGAAGCATTCGCCTCAAATAAAAAATGTAGGGGCAGGCTTTCGACCTTTACTGCACTAAGCCATCTTATATATATATTCCATCACCACCAACACCATTGCTGCTAATCAGGGTGTAAACCATTACAAGAAACCAATCCTGACCTTGTTCAGCATTTTTGAGAAACCAATTATATACAAAGTCACACTCAGCACAGGAAAACGAAAGCTGGATTTATAGTGTCTCCTTGGTTAGGGTCTGGTTAGCAGCTATTATAGGCAGGATAGATGCCCCCAATGCACCACACAGTAAACCTCATTACATCCATGCACACGCCCACACCATCAGGATGCAGTGACTTTATGTTATCTAGATCCTGCACAGATGTCTGCTCATCTTGCTATCTTCCACTACTATAACCATGGTCTACACCGTGCTGTTTGCCCTGCTCACCTTAATTATAGGTATGTGAATTTGTATGAATTGTTCAAGCCCTATAGAAAATCGGCAGAACTCAACAACTCAATCTCCCTAGTTAGACCTATAGTTGCAACTGGTATCTTCTGTAGGGCTGATCACTGTGGGTGCATGTATATACATACACAGAGTGAAGAAACAGCGTCAAAAGGGAGCCTCCAGAATGACTCCCCTATTTAGGGGAGTCCAGGTCGCCTAAGGGAGCCTAGGTGACTCTCTGGCTGACTTAAAGGGGGTCTGACCCCGCCAGAGAGCATCCATCTTGTGCCCTATGCTATAATTGCCGTACCCGCCCACAGGTTGTCTTATGCACCTCCCACTGACTAAGATCTTTACCTTTACAATCCCTAAGTCAAACCCAAGCCGCAAATACAGTCAATGACCAATCAACCATACAGACCTGCAAGAGTCCTGTGACGAAGGAGCAGTGGAAACCTGAACCTCCCCTATAGCAGAGGTTAGAGTTTCCTCTGCTGCTACGTCACAGGGCCTGGACTTGGGGCAAACACAGGCTGCCACGTGGTTGGGTAGTTTCACCATGATAGTGCCATCACCCCTTACTCTATACCCCCTTTAATATATTCTAATTGGGTCCTTATAATTTCTAGTCTTCACTATAATGATACATACTAGGTTTTGTATGACAGTGTGCATCTCATTCATAGAGGGATGTATATTTTTATAATTCCCAGCAGCGTATCAATTTAATTGGGTGAGATATGGTTCATATACCCTTCAAAGTATCACCCACGTGGATTCTTTTTGCCACCCACTGTTCTATTATTGGGTGCAATCTACAACCGGAGCCAAAGGGGGAGGGGCAGCGGGGCACTATCCTATAGTGAATACAGTAGTTCCCCCTGGCGCCCAAAATGTATCTGTCAGGCGCAGAATTAGAATCTGTACAGTTCCGGAATTGCCCCTGTACAATTCCGGAACTGCGCAGGGCAATTCCGGAATTGCACCATAGTTAGATTGCACAGTTTCAGAATTCCTACCTGTTTTTACTGTACCTACAGATATAGAATATAAATATATATTTCAATGATGTTTGAGGATGTTGTACTGCATTTTAGAGGTGTGAAAACAAGTGGGAACGGGAAAATTGCTTCTTGTCCCAATGATTCACTACCACCGACTGGCCTTGACAGGGCCTGCTGCTGTGTATGGTACCATGGTTACCCATTTCTCTGGCCAATCAGAGAGCAGGGGTTTCAGATTGTGACCTCATATCCTGTGTCAACAAGGGCTCACTCTCACATCAGAGTCTGTGTAGGCCATTGTTGACTTATTATCTCCAATCAGATATTTAGACAGGGAAGCAGGGGAGGTCAAAGGTTGACACCTGTAGCTGGTGCTCAATGCATTTTGCTAGTGTGTACACAGATGTGTGAAATTAAATGTGTGTAATTAGGTGTGGGTACTGGTTAGTGGTTTCAACTTAAATGTATCATCAGGTGTGAATTTTTGGAAAGACTTAGAGAGTGCACATAATGCCTTATCTAGTTTCCAGGTGTAGAATTAAAATTAATTAATAAGATAATTTGAACCTGTGTTTAGCTGTTCTAGTTATGTTTGTGATAAAGGCAAATAAATAACTAGTCTGCATTAGTAGTAGGCCTATATTTTTGGCAATTTTTGGAAAATGATATTTTCCAGGCCTGTGCATTATGGCACACAATTAGTTTAGGCTGTACTAAAGGTTCTGGGTGTCAACAAGGAGTATAGTGCTGAACAAATGGTACAATTGATTAATAAGGTCAATAACCAGGTTAGTTGGTCAATGGCTGTTATCCCATATAGTTTAGGGTATATGGGAGTAGACCAATAATTAATTATTAGTCTAATCTTATTAAAGTGACAGATAGCTTTTATGGTAGGACTATGTCCACATGAGTTGAAGGTCATGTAATTCCGTGGGCGGCCATTGGTGGTCCATTTTCTTCTATCTTGTGGTTGACGGATTAGGTTGGTCCACAGGGTCGCCCCTAGGTTAGTCTAGTAGATTTAAGCCGTTTGGTGTGATGCTTGAAAGGCGGTGCATCCACCTTTTCTCCTCCACATTTAGCTCCAGGATTCCTGCTGGGGTCCTTGGGGGGCTTTTTATGAAGCTTAGAATAGTAACATCAAAGCCTGCCCATCTGGAGGGTCTCATGGGGGGAGGGGGACACGAGTTGAAATGTCTAGCGACTGTAGTGTCTTGGTACTTCTCAATGTCCCAACCGTGACGATATGTACGGTCTAGGATGCGTTTTAGTGTTTGGCCAACGTATTGCATGCCACAATGTTTGCAAGTCAGGGCATATATCACGTTGGCTGTTTGGCAGTTAACTGACATTAGGGCCCTATACTTTCTACCGGTAGTGGTAGATTTGATGCAGCCCGTCTTGTTGAGTTTTGGGCAGTATCTGCATAGTAGGGGGCGGTTGCAAGGGTACTTTCTTACATGTGGGATCTTTGGTTTGTGGTCCTTTGTGCTGGTTGAGGCTCTTACTAGCTCATTGCTTAGGCTGACATTCTTCCTACTACCAAATATGAGTTTATGGTCGTGGAATTCCCTTGTCGTTTTTGATTTTTTCATTTGATCCCAATTGTTGGATAAAATGTCCCTAATCGGGGGGTTGTGCGGATTGTGTGTGGTGATGCAATAAAATGCTTTGGGTTTGGTTTTGTCCTTGGGCTTCGGTTTGATTAAGTCGAGGCGATTTTGGATTTTTGCCCTGGCCAGGGATTCTATGACGAGTTGTCTCGGGTACTTTCGTCGTAAGAAATGAGTGCATAGCATTAAGCTGTTCCGAATAAATTCGGAGTCTCTGGTGCATATGCGTCTTACTCGCACAAATTGTGAGTAAGGGATTGCCCTGACGACATGTCTGGGATGTTCAGAAGAGTACAGCAGATAGTTATGGCTATCTGTTGGTTTGCAGTACAGAGTGGTCTCCAGTTTGCCATCTGTACTTTGGAGGACTTTGATGTCTAGAAAATTAATTTCTGTGTTTGATTCCTCCATGGTGAACTTGATTGTCTTGTGACAGTTATTCAAGTAGTCTTTGAACTTTAATAGTTCATCCCTTCCGTGGGTCCAGATGATGAAGACGTCATCTATGTATCTCTTCCATACGTATGGGCGAGGAGAGTAAGGGTGAACAAAGCGTTCCTCAAAATCTCCCATGAAGATATTGGCATACGCAGGGGCGAGCTTAGTGCCCATTGCTGTTCCACTGACTTGTAGATAATTCTTGTCGTCAAATTGGAAATTGTTGCAATTGAGTACTAATGCCAGCAATTTACAAATGGAGTCATTTGTGGGGTTCAGGAAGGGGTGTCTCTCACAAGCTAAAGCCCTTCTCACTGCCTGTATGCCCTCAGTGGTGGGGATGTTTGTGTAGAGACTGGTCACATCCATGGTGGCTAGAATGGCACCAGGGGGTAGGGACATGTCTAATAAAGTATTTATGAAATGCCCAGAATCTTTTAGAAAAGATGGTAGTTTTGGAATAATGGGTTGTAAGAAGAAGTCCACAAATTGGGAAATTCTCTCCGAAGGGCAGTCATTGGCTGAAACTATGGGTCTGCCTGGAGGGGGGGTGACATTCTTGTGAATTTTTGGTAACAGATAAAGATTGGAAGTTCTGGGTTTTTCGATGTGTAAATACTCGGCGGTCTGTTTGTGAATTTCACCATTGGTCAGCATTGTGGATATGCGTTTGTGTATCATTTGATTGTGTTTACCTGTCAGGTCGCCTGGCTTTTGTTCATAGAAATTGCCGTCATTGAGTTGACGGAGACCTTCCTTTATGTAGTCAGATCGGTTCTGAAGAACTACAGCTGAGCCTTTGTCTGCCTTCTTGATGACGATAAGGTCATTTTTGGATAGGGCCTTTTTAGCTTCTTTCTCGGACCAAGTTAAATTGGATCTTCGTGACACTTTGGGGTAAGACTCTTCGATTTCTTTTAGGTTTAAGAGGGCCATGTGTTCAACTATCCCTGGTCCTGGTGGATTCCAAGACGAGGGCTTTTTGAATTTCTGGGACTTAAAGGGGGGTTGAATTTGATTAAGATTTACGGGCTTAGGGGTTTCCTCATCAAATTTACTGATTGCAATCTCCCTTCTGATACTTAAGTGGAATTTATTAATATTTTCCATAATTAAACCTGGGTCAGGTGCCTTAGGGGTACTGACGAACGTTAGACCTTTCTGTAGGAGGCTGAATTCTCCGCTAGTGAGTTGATGATCTGAAAGATTGACAACACCTGAGTAACTGTTAAGATTACTTTTATTTCCACTGGAATTAACATTGTGATTTTGTGAATTCAAGATCGATGGTAAATGATCGACACATAGGTATTCGAAGGCTTCTATAAATAGTTCATCTTCAAATGGATTGTCATAATTTGAGCTGGTAATGGGAAAGGGGTGACGGTTCAGCATCGGATCATAGTTATTTAGTTCCGTGGGAGGGCTTGCCGGATTAGTTCCAGCAAGTCCAGCTGGGCTCGTCTGGGATTCTGCTGATTCCGTGAATCCCCGTTTTGTGCCCGAGGTCTTCCGGACTGAGCACGGGACTGTTGTCCCGACTGTTGGCGACGGCCTTGATTCTGGTAATTCCCGTTCGATGTTCCCCCCCTTGATTGGCGAGGTCGGGATGATCTTGGGCCTGTTCCTCGATTCCAACTGGTTGAAAAAACCTGGTTATTGGGTGAGGTTGACTGGGTTTGTTGTAACTGATTTTCTATGCGAGATCGGTTTTCTGCCCGGAGGATTTCCTCTAGTGTGAGGGCACGGGATGGGATGATTTCCGCAGCGGCCTGTCCCTGTAATGGGCTTGAATGGGCAGTTGAGCGGGGGTCCCTGTGTCCAAGGGAGTTAGGTGCGGGTGTGGTGAGAGGTGTGAAAACAGTCAGGGAGAACCCACATGCATGTCACACCTGTATATAGCTGTGAATAAGGTGTGGCAGAAATGCCTCTACTGTGATAAAACTTTGGAGCTGTGGCTGCCTGGGCCCCAGATGATACAAAATAACCCCCTTGCAGATATCTTTCTTGTCCTACCTTTCTGTTTGAGGGGTATATTGCTATATTTTATGATATATTTTATGACCATGTGCGTGACATATACACTGCTAGTTTAAGGGAGTCGCCTGGGGGAGTTATATGACCAAGGGAGCTATATGGCTCCCCCAGGTGACTCCCTTTAATAGGTCAGCCAGAGAGTCACCTAGGCTCCCTTGTGCCTCTACATGGCTACCCACAATTTTGACTGTGTCGCCGTGTCGAATTTTAGCAGGGGGGCAGTGGCATTGTGTCGATTTTTAGGTATATAAGAACTTGGAGAAAAACCCCTGTGGGTCGATTTTTATCCCCGATTTTCCTGTGTCCGTCGATTTTTAAAAGGGCCTAAAAGGGCCGTGTCGCTGTGTCGCCCGTGTCGATTTTTACCCATGTAGAGGCACTCCCTTAGGCGACTTGGACTGCTCTAGAGAAGGGAGTCATTCTGAATGGAACCTGGACTCCCTTTTGACGCTGTTTCTTTTCTCTGTGTATAGGTCAAATCCCACAACGCGAATGAGGGCTGAAAAATGTAGTTTATTGTGAAATCCTGATCACTTAGCCAATATTGGTTGGTTATATCTGCTAAAACAAGCCCAATGTTGGTCATAACCCTTGTCTAAGTCTTGTGATTATGATAAATGAGATATCAAAACATTTAGATATTTTGCTCTGATTCTGCTCAAATATGTTGCTTATTAGAATAGGCCAACGATTTGGTTTATACAGGGGGGACACCCCAGATATCTTTAGGCTAGTTGAGAGGGAATAATCAAGACAAATCATACCAAGGAGTAACTCCCCTCAAGTAGATCCATTAACCAGTCCTATAGGCAACACCTGCTTGCTTATTATTGACCACAGTGGGATTTGGAGTACACTAGTTATGTGGCAGAGGTGTTGTGATTTACAAAATCGGCAGCCTTTCCCCCCTGTCAGAAGCTCAATAGGCAACAGTTTTAGACCCAATTTTCGCGTTGTGGGATTTGACCTTATGGATGGTTGTATTCTATGCAGTGTAGGTTGTATATGTACAACCTATTGAAATGCTGGGATCTTTGGTAAGACCAACACGAAAACGTCAGCATTATATATATACATGTAGTAGGGCCCCGATAGGGTGTTATTGTGTCAATCGTCAATTTAACAGCAATGTCTTGTCTCTTATCGATTTTAAGAAGTAAGCCTTCCCGTTATATTGTCATCAAACGTAAGCATGCCCTCGTCCTAAATCATGCTAAATTGGGGTCTTATCGCCTTGTTGGTATTAGGACCGTATAGTCCAACCCATAAAATAAACTTCCGAATATGAGCCACTGAGAAATACATGTATCCTTATTACGGGTGTGGTGGCCATTTTTGTTTGGCCATTACCAAAGCAGATAGATTGTTTAAATTTGGCTTTGTCCATCAGGGTGATTTTTGTTAGCTACATACACCGGAAAGAGAAACTGAAACTTGAAAGGGCAGGGATAGAAAGAGAAAGGGAAAGCGTTCTTCACAGAGAAGAAACAAAATCAAAAGGTCCGGGTTGCCTCCAGAATGACTCCCCTATTTAGGAGAGCCCTGGCTAGCTAAGGAAGCCTCGGTGACTCCCTGACTGACATAAAAGGCACCTACGGGGGATCAGATAGCTCCCTGACTGACCTAAAAGAGTCACGAACATAAGCCATGGCTCCCCTGGAGTCATTCTTGAGTAAACCTTCCTTTTTATGTGCTACTAAAGGCAGCCTAATCTGCACTTGTATTGGGAACTCCACCTATCCAGCACGCCCAGCATATCTAGCATATCTAGAATATCTAGCCCTACTACTTCTTCGATTTAGGGAGGTAACAAGTAAATAGGTTCATATGAGCTGGTCAGCTGCTGCTACTATACTCCAACCACAGGCCTAAACTGAGCAGCATGCTTAACTACTCGTAGTAGGTGTCTGTATCTGCCATAAAGGTCAAATCCCACAACGCGAGAGAGGGCCAGAAAATGTTGCAAATTGGTAATGTCACCGATTTTGGGGCCTACATTGGCCAAGACAGGCCCAAATCGGCAAGAAAGTGTTGCCTATGTCTTGTGATTTGGGATATTGCAAGGATCAAAAAAGTTAGATATTTTCCCCCCAGAAGGCCTAGAAAATGTTGCTTATTGGAATATGTCAAGGTTTCTTGCTATATTGCAATGGTTGTGTCACTGATTAATCATTATCCAAATCCCACCTGATCCATGTATAAGAGATTTTGCTCTATGATTTATAATGTCTAGCTATGCATATATTGGTGAATGTAGTTGCAATATTGTAATTGCATCAATTTCCCCTAAGATTTGAATATTAAAGTCCCTTCTGTTGCGAATTCAAACCCTATACCATGTCCAACATGGCCCAAATCGCAACACTCTCTCTGTCCAAATCGGGCACAGTGGGATTTGGAGAGGCCTAAAATCGGGGGACAAGTGTTGCGATTTACAATATTGGCAACAGTTGCCCCTTGTTATTATGTCAATAATCAACACTTTCTGGCCCATTTTTCGCGTTGTGGGATTTGACCTTAAGCTACGACCACCATCATATTTCAAACCTAGATGGCCCTATTGTACAATTTCTTTGACCATAGACAGGTGGCACCATCTGACATTGAAAGATGACAGTAGACTAAGCAGTTTGTAAAGTCCAGCCTAGACAGCGCTTCTGTCTATTCCGCATTAGCTAGATGATCACTGTACAGCACCATTTTGTCTGGTACCAGTACTCTTTCTTCTACTAAATATAGCAGCCAGCTGGTTAGCTGAAGCTGGTTCCTGTCATGTCCAAAATTTGGAGTTTTAGGGGCCATAAACTTTTCGGTAATATGCCTCTATTGTGGGTCCTTATGTCATGTGTTCAGATTGGGGGAGTGGTTAGGATACTGGCAATTCAATACAAAGGTCCTGACTTCGAATCCATACCTAGGCTATTTGGTTTGCACACAATTTCAAAATGCTTTTTGGATAAGTCAAAAATCATTCAGTTGTAACTTTCCTTAAGCTAAAATGATTTTGTATGCATCTTTAGTTGTTCTATGTGAATACTATTATTATTCTTCCCCAACTAGGAAAAAAAACAACGATGCAACCTTGGCATGGATTCGAAATCAGGACCTTTGCATTGGATTGCCAGTATCCTAACCACTCCCCCAATCTGAACAGCTGACACAAGAACCACTCAACTATTACCCATTCGAAAAATGCTGACCCCTAAGACTGCCTATTTTGGACATGCAAGGAACTAGCTTCAGTTATAGGTCTCACAAGGTAGAATCACTGCAACTCGCTAGTGTGGAATAGCCAAAGACGTGGCATAGTCGGGCCATCTAGGGTAGAAAGATGATGGTGGTCTAGCTCTGTTCTACCCGGTGATTTTTCTTCCAGTTTGTCCTCTTCTGCTTCAGGTGGTCTATGTGTACCCAACACATACTTGTACCTTGTGGACTACACCGACAGTAAGGTCTATCGTATAGACCCTGCCCAGGCAAAGCGTCAGCCAATGCCAGTGGCTGGGTTGGAAAACCCCACAGCAATGGCGTATGTACTATATATGTGTATAATTACAATGAATAGATCCACATAGACTCTAAACATATCACACATAACGTAAAAGATAATATATATATTCAAAATGCATACAATCACAACCACTGGCCCAGGCATCTCATTAACAGTTATGAGCAGTCAAAATCAAACCACCTCTTCGCCTTTGTGACGAAAAAAACAAACACTTGTCAAAGATAAGTTTGTCATTTATAACAAAAATGAAACCTATAATTTTGCAGGTATGATGAGCAGACTGACAATGCGTTTATCTTTAATGGAAAAACCAACACCTACAGCACAACCAAGTACATCCTCAAGTTGGACGTGACCTCAGGAAGCACTCAGCGACTTGAACTGCCCCGCTGTAAATATACTTCTTTCTACAGTTGAGATTCTTGAAATTTACATTATTTATACTGAGCATCTGATACTAACAGTAACTGTTGCTTAAAATGAAGTGAAGAAAGACTTAATCAAATTTACCATTTAATATAATATTATATATCAGTTTATAGCCCATTGACTAATCTATCGACATATTGAGTGAAGCCAATGCACTCCTGATCACCACAGATGCTCTGGGCGTCAGGTTCCTTTACTCAGTTCAGGTCAATTCTCATCTGGTATGCCTAGGAGTGGTATGATGTAAGTTATTATGACAGCCCAAATGTAGATTGCACTATGTAAAATGGCTCAGAAGGAGGATGACCCTTTATATTATGAATTAATGAATTCCAGCTGTTGTGGTAACTAGTCTAGCCGTGGATTCTGGATCCAGTCTCCTATACTATGCAGAGCGAAGAGAGAACTTTGTGGCAGTGACAACAGACTTCCGTTACCAGACTGTCATTATTGACACTGGCTTGGAGCTTCCGTCAGGTATCGCGCTGGACACAGTCAATAAGTAAGCATTATGTATACAGGACTATACATGTATACGGGTGAGAGAGAGGGTATCATGGCTTTATCTAGCGCAGCGCCACGCACCCTTCTGGGAGTTAATCATATTCAAAAACATGTCCCCAAATGAAATTCAATGTCACATAAAGTGCTGGTCACTTTATATAGCTATATATATAGGTGAAGCAATGAGTTGCTGGGTGACAACTGGGACAGGGAATTGTTGTGCAGAGTAATCTGGAACAGCCGGGTAGTCTACTTTACATCTGTTACTGCCCGCCAAGTAGCAATATCCAACAATAAAAGTGTGTTTTTTTGTCAGTCATCAGTTCTTCTCTCTGTTCAAACACCAATCCTTTTATTTACCATCAAGCTATCTACTCATTCACAAAATTTAATGTCTCAGTGTAGCCCTCCATCTTCATTATCATGGTTCATTCTCCACCCGTCCAATCATCCAAATAGACATCCATGCACACTTGTTTGCCTGTTTATCTCACCATCAGGGCTATCTACTGGTGTGACTATAGTAAAAACTTTCCTCACATTGGTATGGCTAACATGGATGGATCATCACGCAGGAACATTGTCACTGACAGACTGGAAGTACCTTATGCCATAACACTAGACATACCAGGTATGTTTTTACCACAAATCATATTTGCAGGTTGATCAGTGGAATTTTAATGAAGGTGGTCAAGATTCACTTAAAACAGATATAGAGGGGCACAGTTATATGTTCAAAAACTAGAACCGTAGTACTAGAAGTAATTGCCCTTGCGCAACGACAAACAGTATTTTGTCGAATTTGTGTATCACCCTCAGCTTTTATATATGAACTTTATATGTAATTCATTTACTGTATTATCAGAGTCTACCATCACGAGATTTAACAGGTATATACATGTCGTTATTTCACCACAGTACACTATCACTAAATTACAGAAAAGAAGATATATTGGACGGACCAATTATTGTTAAAACGGTGTAACACGGATGGAACAGGAAGAGAGACTGTCCACAGTCTAGATTCTGGGGAGTCTCAATTCTGGTCTGTAGCAGTAGATGACACATTTGTCTACTATATACAGCGTTCAGTAGGGTGAGTGAGCAGCTTAATGCCTTTAAAACTCGAAAATGAATTTAGAAAGGACACTTTCCTGTGTACCTATGTTATGTCACTGTTCAATTTGAGCATCATGATACCGTGCTTTTACCGGTTTCAAAAGAGCGACACCTTTCTATAAGCACTAAAATATAATATTGTATTATAAGCACTTCCTGTGGGAGGTAATGCACGGCCAAAATTAAGAGTGTGCCAGTGCGATTTCGCGATGGGATATGGTACTTCCACGAGTATTTAGAAAGTGAATTTTGGCCAGTTGACATGCGGTTTCCAGGGGGTATGCCTATTTTAGGGTCCAGAAAATATGGAAGAACAATTAGATCATGAAAAGACAATGAATTAGAAGGAATATGCACAATTTTATTTGAAAAGAATAAGCGATATTTATTGGAAAATATGAAATGCTTTTGTGTACACTAGCTCGTTTGTCTCACTTTGTACATGTATTCTTTGTACACTCGCTGTAGTGCAATATTCAAACAGAACAAAACTGGAGAACAGAGTATAGACCGGGTTGGCCAGATGTATCCACCTCGCACTACAGACTATAGATCACTGACACTTGTCAGCACCCCACCACCACAACCACAAGGTAGGTCCCTGGTTTGTCCAACATTGTTTGTCATACATATTAATACAAGGTCAAAATACACTAATCAGACCAGTCTTATTGGTGCAAACATTATCATTATCACAAATTTTAGTTCTATGTTAAGGCCCCCTTAACATGGGTATATTGTTGGAGTAAGTTATTCCCTCCAGGTGGCCGCTGCTATACCTGGAGGTGATCCTGTATATTAGTGCCCGGTGTATACACCAGAGGGCAAGGTCTGTGGTTGTCGCTGCTCGCTACAGACGCCGCACAGTTGGCTTTTTGAATTTGGTTGGTGAGGACGCTTCCTCCCGGTCCTGTAGTCAGGCCGACCACCACCAACTGTCATTCGATTTGAATTAATTTTTATTTAATTCTTATCTACCTGGATTATGGCTAATGCTTGGTGCTATGGGTGTGGAGGGGACCACCCCCCTCCCCGCGGAAAAAATTGCAAAGAGGAGCCTACGGCAGGGTTTAACAGAATGCCTACCAGAAAAACTCCAGGAGCGCCAGATCCGAAAGCTTCAAAGGAAGAGGCAGCAGCGGCAGTACAACAGGACATTGACACAAGCATGGCTGAGATTCATCCCCCAGAGAAGTTTCCCACACATCAGGAGTACGTGGATTACCTGAACGAGTTGGATTTGGAACAGCAGAAGCAAGAGGAGGTGGAGGATTTGGAGCGAAAGATAGCAGATCGTATCAAGGCGCGTTGTGAAAAGCGCGCCAAAAGTGGCGTCCCTGACAAGCAGAGTGAACCTGACAAGCAACCGGACAAGCAACCGGACAAGCATCGGCCTTCAAGGGAGCCTTCACTAGAAAGAAGGCCTCGTACCAGCACCAGACTGTTTGACCACCATGACTTTGAAGGTAGAGACTCGTCTGCGGACCGGCTTTCAAAAAGTCGGCGTAGATTTGATCTGAAGCGTTACACTAGGGGCAGAGAGCCTAAGTCCTTATCTTATTCAGAGTTAATGTATGTTTCCTTGCAATGGGCGGTGGGTTGTGTGGAAGATGGTACTTTCGCTGAGGTAGATGAGTTAAAGCGTTATCTCAAGCACTTGGGATTTATTTCATTCAAAGCTTCAAGCGAATTGTATGATGAGCATGTGTACGCCGAATATGATGCTGACCTCAGGCAAGAATGTATATATGGGGCCGATATAGATGAATTTGGCTTTGGTAATGATCAACTCAATACCAGGCACTTTGGCACAGAGGGGTTAAAAAAGGTTAGAGAGGAAGCTAAGCAATCATCTAGGGGGCGTTCAAATCGTGGTACGTCTCGTCCTCAACCCAACACCCCTTCAGGTGGAGCCCGCTCATTCGTTAACCAGCAGGGACTGAGAGTGAATGAGGAGGGGTTTACTATGGCGTGTGACAGGTATAACCGGATGGGGTGTGATACTAAAAACTGTGCTTTTGCACATGTGTGCAACAAGTGCAATGACCCGACTCATAAGGGTCCCTCCTGTCCAAATGTGCGTATGTACAAAACATAGGTAAAGTCACCACCCATGGCTTTGATATATGATGTTAATCACGGCATAACACCTAGGATTAGGTGTGATACATTACCTGCCGCAGCGATTAAGGTAGACATGGGTGGGTGCGTTAGCCCTGAGTGCTTTGACCCCATGTTCCCCTTTAGAGTGAACATCCAGGTCAATAATCAGCTGGTGAGCGTATACAGTAACCAATATGTGGATCAGATTATTAATGTTCATAAATTAGGTTGGCCGCAGCCGGACCAATTTGTGAAGTTATTAGTTGTTGTAAAAGAATCTATTGGTGATCGTTCTGTTTCATTTGTAGTGAAGAATGAGTGCTTTTTAGGCACATGTGACTGTAAGTATATACTAGATGGTCTAAACATTTCAATGAAACCTTGCCGCGTTTTCACTGAGTGCTTTATGTGGGGGGAGGTGGACCACAACTGGCATTACATGTTAGAAGGAGCCGTGTTTGGTTTCAGGGTTGTAAACCCGGACTGTCCTTGTGAGTACAACAACGATAACTATGCTTCTATTTTACAAGACCATAGGAAGATATTCATGCATGACAAACTTAGAAAAGAATTAAGTGAAGAAAAAATCATGCGAGTGGATGATAAACCTAGATGCATTCATGCATTAGGGGCTGTTGTAAAAAAAGCTGATCTCATGGATGTAGAAGAAAAAATCCGTCCTATTACAGACTGTTCTAGGTCAGGGGATTCAGGCCCGTCTGTAAATGAATTCACTGACGAAATTTGTGATAAATTTGTATATAAAACCCTTGATGATGTGTGTGATATTTTGACTGAGGGCTCATATATGTGTTGTACAGATATAAGCGATGCCTATCGTGGCCTTCATATATATTATGGCGATAGGGAGTATCAAGGTCTCAAATGGGATTTTGAAGATGGGGAAGGGTTGGTGACCATGGTCGACGGGCGCCTGTGTTTTGGTCTAGCCAGCGGTCCATTTGTTTTTAACAGTGTCTCTGACTTTATGGTCAGGTGTGCGGCCAGAAGGGGCGTGGACAAGATTGTAAATTATCTCGACGATTTTTTTATGTGTTATCCTTCAAAAGATGTATGTATGTTAGCTCAACATGTTTTATTCAGAGTTATTCGCCACTTGGGATTTTTTATCTCATATAAAAAAATTTCCCCGGTGGCCACCAAAGTTGTGTTTTTGGGCATTGAGGTTGACAGTGTCAATATGGAGCTCTCACTACCTGAGGATAAAATGTGTAAATTATTATCCAAACTCAGGGATGCTGAGGGTAAGCTAAAAATGACCAAGAAGGATGTTCAATCTCTCGCTGGCAGTCTGGCTCATGCCAGCCGGGTGGTGAGGGGTGGGCGATGTTTTTCTCGCCGTATTTATAACTTATGTAACAAGGTCAAGAAGCAGCACCACAAGATTAGGCTGTCTGGAGAGGCTCGTGCCGATATTAAATGGTGGCTGGACTTTGCTGAGGATTTTAATGGGTCAGCAAAAATTCTGAAGCCTTTTGGGGCGCACCTTGCTGTTTATAGTGACTCTTCTTTTGATGGGTATGCGGCTTATCACCAAGCTGATTGGCTGATGGGTAAATGGGAGCAGGGTATAAGTACCCTCCCTGCAGCGGCTAGACATCACTGGATTGAGGCCCCCTCTGATTATGAGAAGAACATTAACGAGTTGGAGTTCTGGCCGGTGTTATTAGCCACCAGAAGGTGGGGTCATTTGTGGAATAATTATGAAATTACCTTTGTAACAGACAATACGCAAGTTATGCATATGCTCAACACGGGCCGCAGCTCGAATGGTAAATGTATGTCTTGGATAAGGGAGCTATTTTGGCTAGCTGTAAAGGCTAATTTTCATTTTAAATCTGTGTATATTAATACGAAGAATAATGTTATTTGTGATGCCCTAAGCCGGTGGGGTGAGAAAGGTGCTCGTGAGAGACTATTATACTGTACGTCAAATGTTTCATTGTGTTGTCACTCTCAATTATAATTCCAGGACCTAAGGCTCAGTTAGCTAAGAGACTGCAGTTCCTACTGGAGAACGATGTATCAGATAACACGGACAAGACTAGAGCCTCACAGACTAAGAAATACCTGGAATTTTGTGCCTTATATGGAGTAGATACGACTGAGCCGGGGGTGGAGGGTATTGCGTTCTATATAGCTTACCTGTCCAACACACTGTGTTATTCCTCTATAACGGGATATCTCTCTGCTTTAAATTACTATCTCAAATCTCACAGAGCTCATGAGATTAACTACTCGGACCCTTTGGTAGCTAGGGCCATTAGGGGAGCTAAACGAGTTCTAGGTGATGCACCTGTACAATCATTGGCAATCATGCCAGAACACTTGATACTCATGTTTGAACAACTTCCGTTATCATTAGGTCACGAATGTTTTTGGGCCGCTGCCTTATTTGCGTTTAGGACGCTCCTTAGGAAATGTCACTACACCATGTCTGATTGTATTATTACTAGGGGGGAGTTTCAGTTCTTTGATTGGGGTATGATGATTACTGTTTCTAAGTCAAAGACGATTCAATTTAAGCAAAGGAAGCTACTTATCCCTGTATGCAGAGTAGCTAATTTGTCTTTGTGTGCTGTACATTGGGTGGAGAGACATTTCTCACATGTTAAAGGCAAGGATTCCTATCCAGCATTTATGATGCCTATGGGAGAGGACTGGGAGCCACTGTCGTATAAATTATTCTCAGATATTCTCACATGTTTATGTTCTAAAGCAGGTATTTCTGCTCCCAAGATTTCTTCGCACGGCTTCCGTGCTGGGGGATCAACCTACTTAGCCAGAGTAGGTGTTGAATTGGATGTAATTAAGGAGCGGGGTGATTGGAGATCAGACCAGGTACTCAAGTACCTTCGCAGGCCTATCTCAGACAGAGTGGCACTTGATGAGAGAGTGGCCCTTCTCCTGTCTCAGGTTATTTGTAACTAATTATTATCCATTATCCATTATCCATTTTTTGTTATTATATGCTTTGCTTGGCTGGACGTTGTTATTGGCAGGTTAAGCCAGCCATACGCGCAAGCACCATTATATATATATGTCTCGTGTTCCATTATATCATCATGTCATCATTACTATACGTTAATACAATATGTTCTATGTTAAGGCCCCCTTAACATGGGTATATTGTTGGAGTAAGTTATTCCCTCCAGGTGGCCGCTGCTATACCTGGAGGTGATCCTGTATATTAGTGCCCGGTGTATACACCAGAGGGCAAGGTCTGTGGTCGTCGCTGCTCGCTACAGACGCCGCACAGTTGGCTTTTTGAATTTACTTGTATGTTTTTGCACTGACTTGTATGTCAGACTTGTATGTTTGAAACTTGTTTCATTAGTAATAAAATAGGGCAGGTTAAGCCAGCCATACGCGCAAGCACCATTATATATATATGTCTCGTGTTCCATTATATCATCATGTCATCATTACTATACGTTAATACAATATTGTTTGTGTTAGGTACTAATGCATGTAGTGAACGTGGAGGGTGTGAGCACATCTGTATCCCTACACCACAGTCCCGGGTGTGTCGGTGTTCAGAGGGCTTTGTGCTCCAACCTGATGGCACTTCATGTCAAGAAGGTTGGTGTAAATCAAACTCATATGATCCCTAGTATCTGGTCCACATATGTTACAGTAGTAGTTAGCTAATTAGAATGTAGTAAATTGAATTATTGGAATTTTCTTGAAATACAGCAGTGTCATTGGTATAACTGAGGAAGTCTGGATATTACTGACCATTGAATAAGAAGCCGCTATGTTTCACGGCCCTATGACGTCATAAAAATGGCAGTTTATTTACATTTACATGGCATATAAAAAAGCTATTTTAGCCTCCACCCTTGCCCTAACTTGAACCACTAGGCCACTTGGCCTATGGTCTCTTGGCCTATGGTCTCTTGGAATACGACCCCATTGTCAATGCATGAAAGAACCCTCCCCAGACTTATACTCATTGACCCATTGGTCTATTCTATAAAAGGGTGGATCATTATATTTTGCTTCTCTGTTACCACGTAATGGAATTGGAAATAATTTGCAATCTTACAGCTTCATTTGAAAGAGGTCTGGTTGCTTTAGACATTGATACCAGAGTACTAATTGTACTAGACCTGAACACAAACATAACAAGGAAGTTGACAGACACTTGGTATTATAATCCAACGGGTATCGCTCTTGATGAAACCACCTTCCAGATATTCTGGAGTGATCGTTCTCGCAGAGCTATCTTCAGGACATGCATACCAACACCGTGTTTCAAAGTGATCAAAACTTACCCACAAGGTAACCTATTAGACAATACACAACAGTACACCATTGCATTGTTGGACAACATGAATTTATATGTGAATTCCTGAGAATGAAATAAAACCCTGAAGTGAAGAACAGTACAAAATGAATTTTACAATAATGAATTTAAATCGATGATTGTGCTGGTACAGTAATTTAGATAGTATGGCATAATATAGATAATATCTAAAATAATCACAAGCAACTATATCTAATAATGGTGTATGTAATTTGAGAATTGCTGTCATGTTAAATTGTATAAATACTCAAATATTTTAGTGTCATACTTGGGGGATTTGGCCCTTGATACCCAGAGGAAGAAAATCTATGTCGGTGACAGTGGAATTGGCAGAATTACAAAAATTAGCTATTCTGGTGACCAAGAAGAGGTTATCGTCAATTATGCTTTATTATCAGCTGTCATACAAATAGCCTTAGATACTACTGCCAGGTTTGTTGATCAACTTTATTATGATTATAGATATTGCTATGAAAAATATTCAATAGGCCTACTGTATACAACCACTGGTTCAGCGGGGATTCAATTTCAATTGACTCCTTCTATTTCCTAATAAGAGGACAATATACCTAATAGAACTAAGATTTTTGAACTAGCTAGCACAACAAGTTCTTGAGAGTGCATTACCCCTAGATCTTTAATCTTACCACATGCTATGAACTGAAACTATACTTTGTTTATTTCACAGGAAAATATATTGGGCAACAGAAAAAGACATCGAAGTAGCAAATATGGATGATGGCTCTGACTGGAGACAGCTGCAAACTGGCCTCCTTATTGGTGGACTCGTTCTGGACACTCATAGTTAGTATTTTTCATTTTAGGATAAAATTGTGCCCTAAGAGTGAAACTATTACTGCCAAATGTGAGATAGTGTATAACTAATCTTGTAAACGTAGCATACATAGACAAAGGTGCATGAGTAGAGTCCCTCACTGAGGGTTATTTCACAAGGCGAAGCCTTGTGAAATAACCCTTAGTGGGGAACTCTATGAGTGCTCCTCTGTGTTTATTTCATGTTCTTATTAACAATATTTGTCAAAATTCGATTTTTTAATCCTTAATTGCTCTGAAAAAGCTACGTTATAGTGGTTAAATCAACAATTTTGATGATTTGACAGGCCGTTAAATACGGGTAAGGGTTATTTCATGGGGGGTGTTAAATACGGCCTTCCTTGGTTAAGTCAATGGGAGTGCAGTATTCACCATGAAATAAATAAACATAGGGATTGAAGGATTGGGATTGGAGGACAGGAGGAGATGGTCGAATTTTAATATAAATAACACCTATATCATGCCTCCTTATTTTCAGCCCAGAAGCTGTATGTGTTAAGATACGATACCAACCGGCTTGAAGTCATCGACCTGATGCACAATAACAGCCTACAGCTTGTACACCAGGAGAGTGGCACTAGATCCCTAGGAGGCCTAGCTCTGGGAGATGGAATGATCTACTTTAGCAATAGACAGGATGCGTATGAATGCATTATTATGCTAATCTTAATACTGCATTATATTCAAGATACTTGATAGTAATGTGACTCATCAGAATCTAGCCCATAGACTATAATGATTTGTGAATATTATGGCATATAGCGTGTGTTGCTGGACACATCATTCAGTAGGATTGCAGCTGTACGGATTTGTCGAATTAGAAATAGTTGTTTTAACTGGTGCTGGAATACCAGCATCACAAACTAAGCAAAGGGTTGCTTATCTTTAATTCTCTGAATAGATATCCTAGCTCTTATATTTGTATTATTATTGCAGGTCTATCAATGAGTTTAATATTAAAACACAAGAAGTTGAGAAACATGGCCAGGAGAGATTTAGAAGAGTATTATCTATTGTGTACTTCAATTATAGTACATGTAAGTCACACTTATTTTGTCTGTTAATTATAATGTTTTAATAGTTTGAGGGCATTATGCAATTTCCAGGCTATATTTAAGGTTATATCATTAGTTAGATAAGTTAGAAAGAAGCACTCCATATCGTCTCAATAAAGTCACTTTTGTTGGTCTAAATTAATCTGCTCTTTACTCATACTTAAGAAAGGTGTGTATTTTCGCCAAAGGTGTCTCAGGGTACTAAACCTTGCTCAAAGAACAGGACTGACCTCAGTTAATAATGGCCACCGTTTCAGAGTTGGTAGTAGTTTTAGAACTTTTCAAGTAGAGATGAACCAACTACCAGGGTATTATTGAAAATATCTGTTGTCTCCCTCACACCGAGCTGAATACACAGCCTACTTCTTTTGGGACTGTAAACTGAAACACACTCTTTACTTAGCCATATTCCATAATTTCGTGTTATGTTATTGATTGTAAATTTACAGATCTGCAAACAACAACTACACAAGACAGTGTGACTGCAGCTACACAAGACCTTACGATCAGCACTACAGCTGAAAGTATAACAACCACCACTGCCTCTGGTAGTGGCCCCCTCAACCAAACACTTGTCATTGCTCTGTCTGTGTCATTCGGCAGTATTATCTTCATCGCTGGTATGATCATCTGTGGTGTCGTCATCTACAAGAAGAGGTGAGTTAACAGAACTAGGATATACTAGGAAGATAGTATAAAAGGGAGAGAGAGGAAAACTTGATACATGTATTAAATTTGTATATATAAAGTTGAAATCATATATTTCCCCCTCTTTCCCTCAATTTTAGAATATTTGTGGTACTACTCAAATTTGAGTGCCTTCTTTCTTAGTTCATCCTCTTTCCTTTTTTTCCTTTGCTATACCGTAACTTTTATTTGCATTTTTAAATCACAGCCTGTATTTTACTCAACGCTGATATCTTCTTCCAATTTACCATTTCAGTGTGATCTCAGGAGGATCAAGTACTACCCCACATGCCCTGGACCTGCCCCTTCATCTTCCAGCTTCTAAACCCGAACAAGTTTTTGTTGCATACAGGTCCAATGATTATGTTGGACCCAAACATGTCTCTGACTCTGACAGAGACTCTGGAGAGTATTCTGAGCTTCATGAAATCTCTGACACAGACAAAGACCATGAGGAGTATTCTGAGCTTCAGGAATTCCCTGGAACGTTGCCCTCTACAACTTCACATCCAACACAGCTACCAGAAACCATGACGAATAGCGACAGAGACGTGTATATCATCCCCATAGCACCCCCGACTATGGGTGGTGAGAGAGATATTTCAAATCTTACGGACATCTATGTCACTCCCATAGCACCCCCAAACGTGAATGTCAAGGGAGATGTTTCAAATGTTCTAGACATTGATGTCACTCCTATAGTACCTCCAACTGTGCATGTCGACAGAGATATTTCAAATGATACAGACATCTATATCACTCCCATAGCACCCCCAAACATGGATAAAGAGGGAGAGATTTCAAATGTTACAGACATTGATATCGCTCCCATAGCACCTCCATCTCTGCATGGTGAGAGAGACATTTCAAATGATACAGACATCTATATCACTCCCATAGCACCCCCAACCATGCATAAAGTGGGAGAGCTTTCAAATGATATGGACATTGATGTCACTCTCATAGCACCCCCAGCTGTGCATTCCGAGGGAGACTTTTCAAATGATAGAGACATTGATATCACTCCTATAGCACCCGCAACTATGCATGCAGAAGGAGACATTTCAAATGTTTAAGTTGATTTGTTAGACCTTACAATCACAAACAGTTCTCAATAAATGTGTTACCATCTCAATCATGCTGATAAAATATTATGAATAGAAACTAATAATATAAGTGCAACTTTAGACGCACTAGGTAATTAGCATTATGGTGCAGTTCCTGCAGTGGCTAGCTGTGACGTCCTTGGTCAGAGCTATGCAGAGCTATGTAGGAAATCTATTGACTAAATGATGCTTAGGTAGAACATCTTTCCATTAACACTTTTCGCCAATGCGCTATTTACATGATTAGATAGCCATGTATTTGTACACATAGATATTACATGTATCAGAGGGTATCATTATAATAAGGTAACTCATCTTAATATAACAATTCATCATAAAACATGTACAGTTGTATCTAATACATCCTTTTAACACTAAATTTTCTGGCATACACCATACCAGAAAGAAATCCCTTTCAATGTCAGCCTACATTTTACAAATTTGTTAGTGTTGGCGCCTGAGATTGTCAATATCCCTCGGCTATCCATTCAATGCATGGGGAGTTATTTGATGTAATCTAAAATTGAAACAAAAATTATGTTGTGCAAAAGTACCACATCTTTGGCTTTAATATGTTCACCAAATTGTTCAGTAGTCTAAATGAATGACAACTATTATGGAACGAAATTTAAGCATCAGGGAAACTGGCAGTAAACAGGCCTCTACAATTTATAACAAGTTCCTCATTTGAGATCCTAGTTGAGATGTATAAAAATAAATAATAACATGGACCTCAATTTAGATTCATGAGTGGTAGTAAAGATAAAGACGTATGTTTCTACAGGTTTCGGCCATGTATTGTATTTCACATGGTAGTGTATTCACTTGTCATAGTGATTTATGGCCTCAGTTAGGCCATCTGACAGCTGAAATCACTATGACGTGAGAACAGCTGCCGGTGTGAAAAATGACATTAGAAACATGCTCCACTCTAATCATCTCTACTGTAGACTATGGCTCTGGGGGTTTGGGATTAGAGGACATGAGTTGAAGTTTCAATATTCCCACTATCCAAACAATCAATCCATTAGAAAATACACAGGTACCTACCTGAGGGGATACTTTATTTGATAATACCAGTTAAAATTCCAAGAAAACTGATATATAATTAGCAAATGAGATGGCATCTGAGTTGGTGTGGATTTTGTCTCATCTTGGGTAGAAAACCCCTCTTTACTAATTTACAAGGACTAAATCAAGGGTATCACTGGAGAATATGTATGAAACAAACTCTGCTGAAGAGATATCCATAATTTTTGTTGGATTCAAATTTTAAGGGTTAAAATTACAGTTTAAATAAACATCTTGAGGTTGACCCCATAAATGGTAGCGCCACCAATTCACACTATAAGTACTGCGTAGTGTGAGTTGGTGGCGCTACAAATTCTGACTACGATGTGTGATTCAGGCTTATCTGCAACCTGTTCTAGGAGATAAAAAAGGAGGATCGGTGGTTGTACAATGTACAAATGAAACCAAGAACAATAAAATACATGGTAAGCGTGTCACTCCATTTCAGTAGTGTAGATATACAAGTTCAGTGCCTCTTCTAAACCACCAAAGAAGTTTGGTGTCTGTCCACTACGTAGCGTTCACATATCTGCATTTACCCCACTACCTAGATGTTCAAACAGTACCAGCCTGGACGGCACCTGGTGGATCCAGACACTTCACATTAACCTGCCCAACCTCTGCAGCCCTCTCCAGCTTCCTAACCTTCCTCTTTAAGGCGGCGCACTGCTTCTTCAGGAGTACCTTATCCTGCTTCAACTGTAGATTCTCCCGTTCAGTAGCCTTCATCAAAGTATGTGCCTCATGGAGCTCCTTGCCGAGCTCATTATTGACGACCTGTAGGGTGGTACACTCACAAGGGGTAGCTGGGGCCTTGACACGGGGGGTGCTGGGGGGTTTCCTTTTCACTGGGAGCTTGTAAGGCTCCTCCAGCCATGCGTTGAGTTCAACAGAACTTCGACTTGCACTCTTTCTAAAACTTTTCTCCCTTTTCACCAAGGTTTTGATGTTAGATATCGAAGTTCCTGAGTTGCAGTCCTGCAGAGATGAAAAGAAAGATATCTCTATCTACAATATGATGCAACTAAACCATTCATCCCAATTGTCTTGTGCGTTGGCGTAGAAAATCGATGCCACTTAGTGCTTTAAGTACAGCATATTGATTTTGAATCACCATGTCCATTCCTCGGTATAATGTGAGGATACAGCTTTTTTAGAAAGTCAAAAATACACAGGAAAAGCGATCCCATCTGGGGTGTCTAAGCTAACCCTCAACACATATAAATGTTACAATATATTGTCAACCAACTCATGGAAAGCACCGACTACTTTTTTTTGTATTAAAATCTTTCAGATGTGTGTCAGAATTTAGTTTCACTTAAAAACAAGAAATTCAAAATATGCATGCACATATCATACCTTCTGTCCACATTCTTCTAGCACGGCCTTGTAGCCTTCTTTCTTCACATGTTTGTTTGCGTTCCATACTCGCAGTATGTCTGCATTTGTTGGGGCTCTGTTAATGTTCCTGTTTCCGAAATAGAATAAAATGTATGTACATCTATAATTATATTTACAGAGACAGATTCCATGGTATTCATCATTGCCACAGTTTCTGCAATAATATAATATTGTTTGAAAAAAAAATTGCATTCACTGAATTGGATGGGTTCAAATATGTAAGGCATATTTACATAATTATCAGGCCAATGATATTTAAGAAAACTAGTACAATTATTAACTCACTTCATCCCCCACAGTCGGGTACGGCAAGACAACAAGCACCAATACAGCTACAACATATTATGTGCTTTTCAGATCTCTGTGGGAAAGGCATGCAGAGTTCACAGGGTGCCAATCATACAAAATCCATATAACCCAGCTACATCTAAATAGTATGTTCGTGATCTTTTGCCATCAATTAAATGTTCAGGCCAATACCACATTTCTAATGATATCTTACCTTTCTCCGAGGATGGGTACTTCCATGTTAACTTCCATCTTTTTCTAAATGCAATGAGGACAAGACGCCGACAGCAGTCCTTGGTTAAATACCCAAATCTCGGTACCCCTACACCACAGTACAGGCCGAGGCTGAGTCAGAGTGGACCTGCTTTAGGTACTTAGCCCGGGACTTAGCCCTATGTATAAAGCGGATGGGGGTTCATATATTATGTCTGGAAGGGCCTCGGAGGGACAAGCAGCTGGGGGCACTGCGACCTATGTGAAGGTACCTAATACTAGTCAGAACACAACCTGTGCTGCCTATCATACCTGTATGTTGCCGCACCGTGCCATACCTGACACACAGCCACTCTCCGTCACTCATCAAGCACACTGCCCCCCCCCCCCCACTGTTACCGCCACAAGCTACCTATCCAACCCTACCCACTCTAGTCACTCTACATGGTTAAGACCCGATCACCAGTAAGGTGTCAATGCCATCATGCAGCATCGTCCCGGAGCATTGTGCAGGTGTTGGATGCCGCCCCCAGCCCCCTCCCTGGTGACAGGAGAGTTCAGCAGCATCAAGGTGTCACGGGATGCTGCAGCATCAACTGTACAGGGCGGCCCCGGTCACCAGTGGACATCGGGACTCTTAGAACTGACTTGTTAAAGCATGGGGTCGTGAAGACGTGATCCAGGAACACCTACTTCACATAACAACACGTCAACAAGGTAAGGGGTTTAGTTAGTAGTTGAGTTGTGATCACCCATTTGCACTTTTGATGTTAGTCAGTAGCCTTAGTTTTAGATCTCACACAAGATCCTTGATTGTAAAGAAGTGTATGCATTGGCTAAGTTTTAAATACCCCATGTGATCTGATAGACCACTGAATGCTAAGGAGCACGTGGATCTATGTGGTGTAGACATGGATGTCCTTCACAGTGACTGCTGGATTTCAAATTGAGGTGTGGAAGAACGTCTCTTGCAATGTTGACAATTAAAAGTACCCCCCCCCCCCCCCGCCTGACCATTCCACTACGACCACACCTGTATATTGCTGAATCAATTCATACACGCGCTCACATGCCCTATTGATATGATTACCAATAGGCATGTTATACTTTATACCATAACTTACCAATCAACTCCGAGGCATCACCAATATACGAGCCTTTCCCGGAGGTTGCACTTGGTATATTTTGTATACACATGTTTGCGGCTGACAAGGGTACTTTTTCAACAAAATCTCCCTAGCAAGGGTCTTGAAGGAAAAGTGTCCCCAGAAAGGGTCTTGTTTCAACCTAATGGCCCTAGCAGGAGTCACCTTTTCACCAAAATGACATGTTTTTCATCAAAATGTACCACTCTTTTCCATTTCCCCCCAAAAATTCCCAGACATGAGTAAAATTTCTCTGTAAATTACCCAATAAGTACATGTGTAATGTAGGGACGCCTAGCTACTGTCAGGACTTCCCGGTGTGTAGTGTATGGACGCCTAGCTACTGTCAGGACTTCCCGGTGTGTAGTGTATGGACGACTAGCTACTGCCAGGGCTTCCCTGTGTAGTGTTTGGACGACTAGCTACTGCCAGGGCTTCCCTGTGTAGTGTATGGACGACTAGCTACTGCCAGGGCTTCCCTGTGTAGTGTATGGACGCCTACCTACTGTCAGGACTTCCCTCTGTAGTGTAGGGACGCCTACCTACTGTCAGGACTTCCCTGTGTAGTGAAGGGACGCCTACCGACTGTCAGGACTTCCCTGTGTAGTGAAGGGACGCCTACCGACTGTCAATAGTGTCAGGGTTTCCCTGTCTATTTTCTCTAAGTCCTGATGATACCAAGTTTTACTGTATTGAAAAAATATCCCATTTATGGTCAAAAAGTACTCATTATAAACGATTTTTCATGAGAATCACTTTTTCTAGCAGGCTTTATTAACTATAGAAATGTATGGGGAAAAAGTTGGCAGAGCAAATCTGCTCCTTATAACCGTCTGCTCCTTATATCCGTCCTCCTTATAACGAGATTCTACTGTAAATGAATAAACTGTGTCAACATAACCACAATTTCGTCTCGTAATAATAACAACAACAACAACAACAACAACAACAACAACAACAACAACATAGTATCTGTCTCCCCTTAATTAAATTAATGAAAGAACCCAAAGAGGTCCGCTGTGAGGCTGTATGTCGACAAATTGTGTGACAGTAGATCAACTCATTTGGTTGTCATTCAAAGGAGCGGCAAAATGCCTACTTAGAAAGTAGAACCAGTTGGAGTGTCCCGATTAATAAATTCAATAAAGACAGCAGACGATAAGAAGAAGGGCATACATACATACATGGCGAATCCATCTTGACAGAGCAGAGATGTGGGCATCGTCATTTTGAATTTTATTTAGATATCATTCTAATGAATAAACGTACATGCAGTACACCTTTTTGACCAAAGAATGTAGATTTATCTACTAAATTATGTCTACCTATATTTTCTTATCCCTTTTGTAATCCACAGTTTGTATTACTCGATAAATTATACATACAGTTCATATGCATGATTACTAATACTGATTACATCTCCATTACAACGTTAAGTCAATAGTTTTAAAACTCAGTATCATTTCCACACTTCAAAGTTGCAGGTGTGATCACACCCGGCCGCCACCCGGCATAAGTCACACTCACTCACAGTCACACCCCGGGGGTCACACCTCACCTCTGAGCTGTGATTTCTGCTCACCTGTCAGTGCGCAGGCGCGGTGTGAGGTGTGACGTCATGCGTGTCACCCGGTGAGTGTAAGGTGTCAGGTGAGCAGGGCCCCTTAAGAGGCACCCAGACCCTGGAGGTAGTCAGTGTACAGCGTATCCCCACAGGAGCACCTACCACCACACCCACCGACTGGTACACACATGGAACACAGTCAGTGAGCAGTCTATATAACATACTCAGTGGTCACAGAGTGGTGTACAGATATCAGTACATGTGGTATAGAGATACACACAACTAGATAAGAGAGAAGGGTCATACAGAGACAGAGTCACAGAGTTAGTAGTAAACATGGAACCCACAGTCCGCCCATCCCCGGGAGGGTCGCGCCTCGTGCTCACCGGCCGCCCGCCGCTGGCCGCACTGCGCATGCCCGCCGCCTACCCCGGGCAGAGACATCCGGCCTTCGAGCTGCTGCACCTGCAGAAGGCGGCCGCCAGGGGGCTCCACCGGAAGCAGAACAGCCGCCATTACTACAGCACCTCCAGCCTCAGCAGTGACGTCACCACCGGCAGTGAGGACGTGTCCATGGACGACGATGATGACGCCAGTTGGGATGAGACATACCAAGGGACGTCATTCCCGTTTCCGGCGTCCCCTGTGACGTCACGACGTAGTCTTCAGTCCGGACGCTCTCACACCGGTCACCCTACCAGCCTCTGGGACAGCGAGAACGTCACTACAGCCGACTACGACATCATCTTCAATCGTCCCACTGTGACGTCGACTCCGTGCCGCCGCCGTCACCCTGCAGGCCGGCAGTCACACCACCAGCCTGCCCGGGCCCAACAACCTGCCCGGACCCACCACCTTGCCGCCAGCTCCTTCTCCTCCTTGAGGGCCCTGCAGGGCAGTGACGTCAGCACCATGACGTCACCACCTAGCCCCCAGCAGCAGGAGCAGCACTTCCGGTACGTGCAGCAGCGCCTTCCGGGAGCCGCACATCAGCAGCGTCCCGGGCCGCGTCATTCCTCTACACCTATAGGACACCGACACCGTGCCGGCCCCAGGAGGGGTCTCTACACCAGCCGGAAGTCGTCACACTACGTCTCTGATGACAGTGACGCCATGACGTCGTCGACGGTGGAGAGCGGCTACTCCAGTCATGGTGACCCTCTGTCAGGGTCAGACCCGGCACTCCACAGGCACTACGTCACGTCTTGTGACAGCAGTGACGTCACGACATCGGACAGTGAATTCATGACGGACAGTGAGGCACATAGTGGTATGATGACGTACCAGAGCGGCATGATGACGTCACACAGCGGCATCAGATACCAGAGCCTCATGACATCACAGAGCAGCATGATGACGTCACAGAGCGACATGATGATGTACAGGAGTGGCATGATGACTTCCCACAGCGCCATGACGTACAACAGTGGCGTGACGTCACATAGTGGCATGATGGAAAGTGATCAGTACCCGTGCTCGTCTGACGACAGTGAGTTGACTCTTGGTAACGAGACGCTGGAGTCTCTGTCTCAGGCAGAACAGGAAGCGTACGCTGACGACCTTGAGACGTACTTCCGGTCCAGCGTAGCGCCCCCGAGCGGCAGAAACAACTCCAACAACAGAACCGGAAGGAGTGTCGCCCTAGCGGAAGACGTCGACACCACCGTCTTCTCTACAGCATCAGACGCCACAGACTTCATGAAGAAACCAACCAACCGGAAGTTACCCGTCACCGTGCGTGCGCCACAGCCAGACCGGCGGAAGGTGATAGCACGATGTCTGAAGAAGATGGGACAACGTCTGAAGCTCAGTGCCAGTGGTAAGCACGGGTCAACGCTGCACACTCTGGCTATTGTATGAACACCAGGAGGAAGACTTCTTTAATTTACAGGATGTTTTGTGATACTGTGAACTATAAATGTGGTTTTATTGTGATGACTATCTCTTTGTCAGCTGTCAGCTGATCTAGTCAGGATCTCTGTTGTAATTGTATGGACAATCTTTTAAGCATCGGGAATTTGACTATATTGTATGTGTTTCAGATGTGTGAAACATATTGACGTGTTGTAATCATTGACGCTGTATTGACGATTGTATTTCTAATATGTGTGTTATTCAAATGAGTATTTCTGTTATGTGTAATATATAACTTTGTTATTAGCTTTACGTGACATTGAGAACTCTTAGCGACTTTCGCACAGAACTATGGTACTGGTAAAGGATTATTTATTATCTATTCAATATTAAAATAGAAAAATAGATTTGATGAACTACATTGTACAGAAAATAGGAGAACTTCTTCAAATGAGTAAATACAGCTAAGTAGGGAGCGTATCACTAGCGGTATTGTTTTTAATATACTGCCTTACTCGACGTTTTAACGAATGCTCTGTTATGTAGTAATGTTTTTATTACTGTCATTGTCACTGCCATTGTTATCGCCGATTTTAACTGTACATAACAAATATATTTCGATGTACACGACTGATGAATCATGCTTGAGAAGTGAATAAAAGAAAGGTCAAAATACTTACAGCTTTGTGTTTATCTTGACATGTTAAGGTATACAAGATATATGCTTTACTACGATTAATAGCCTAGCTCTTATTACCTCTCCAGTCGGGGTGGAACATACTGATTTGGAGCCGTTCATGAATAATGTCACACCGGAGGAGGTGGGGGGGGGGGGTCCTGGTCAGGCTGTGACGTACAATGATAGAGGTGTGATAATTAAAGCCTGACAAGGGGTGGTGGGTGTTGTAAATGGTCTATTTTTGTGTAACGCAATTTATTATGTATGGAAAAAATAGCAAATTGCAAAACATGCAGGCCTTTTTCTATATTAAAAAAAGCCTGCATGTTACTATAGATATTGGGATTCGGTCATAAACGATGGTACCCTGTTATATATAGGAACAGGGTGGTAACTCCTCTCACAGGCGGAGGGTGTACACAATCACACCGACATAATTTGACGCATTCCTTTAAGGAATCCTCTAACCACTGCTAACCAACGTTGTAATTGAAAACGACGATTCTATTAGACAATGCTCAGGTCAATACCACGTTTCTAATGCCAAACAATCAACGCAGGAATTATATAATTTGGTTTATTGACATTATCTTTTAGCTGATGTGATGCTATGTACAAAGTAGCATTCTGTTCACACACAAGTATCACTGTAGAAATATTGTTACCCATCGGACACTACGTCCTACAGGGTCAGGAGTGAAAACCACACCAATAAAGGGAATGAGGGTCACTAGAAAAATTCATTTTGTGAGGATGATGCATCATGACGCATACCAACCATTGATATAAAGGTTGCAGGTTGTCTATTGGCATTGTCAGAGGGTGCCACTGTGGATTTGGACTAAGTCATATTACACACACTAGGGGGAGACTCGCCTTCGCACCCTTACCATTCACACAGCCCTCGGTTGGCGTTACCCCCGTGCAGGATTTTCGATGTATGATCTAATTGTCTGCTAACCATACTGGCATTTATTAGTCTATGTAATTCAGAGATATAGATGTCACTTTTCCTACTTTTGCAGGAACTCTTACTTTTTCACTGGAATTTTCTGTAATAGATTACGTTAATTTCCTACAAATAATTGACCAAAATCTCAAGATTTCCTACTTTTTGTCTACTAGTGAGTGGCATCTCTTGTAATTTCAATCGTCTTAGATAACGACAGGAGAGATTTATTGAGGTTTTTTTTATCATAGATTTGGACAATTTGGGCAATTAGAATATCACAATTTTCCCTTCCTTCAACGCTGCCTTACAGATTCAATTACAGTAGAATCATGTTTATAGTCTTACATTTTCACAGTTTTGTTAATCACATGCAAAACACTCGTATCTTAAACTATTATAGCGATTATTTAACAATCACTCAATGGAATGTAACTTAGAATTGGAGACTAGGCCAGACATTTCACCAACGGCCATCACGCAGTATGATAATAGCAAATTGAGGTGATTCCTCGGATACATACACATAAACAGGACAATACCTCTCGTCTAGTATACCACATGGTAGCATGGTTCTTGGTGGCAGGGGCATATACAAAGGCACAAGAACTAGGCATATAACCATTGTTTGGCAATCCAAAAGTGAACTGGTGTATACCTCTAAAATATTATCATTGGCCATGGCAATTCGCAATGCTTTCAATATCATTAAACGGACACTATACCCATTACGTTAGAGCTCTTTCCACTGAATACATTTATGATTCAATACATTGATCAGTCACACTATAATGTTTTGCTCTATAATCTGATAATATCACAACAGTTGATATCATGTCTTGATGGTTAGAATCAACAATATATCATTTATCCTGCTAATTAATCTGACAAGATACTTGCATCATAAAAGCAAGGCATGGGGCATCGTAAAATATATAGTCGTTATACAAAATTCACCATCTTAATATCTTATTAATCAAGTCCGAATTGTACAGTTCTCTATCTTACTCCTGGATGGCCTAATGATGTTTACCTGCATGATTTTAATAAATATAGTTCAACATGTTAGGGACAAATTTCATCAGGATATAGGAACCTAATGTTTATAATCCTAAAATATATGCACATCTTGGGTACATGGTTATACCCTACTAAGCCACACTTTATGACACAAGTTTAAACCATGTTGTATATTTCTTGATCGATTAGATGCAGTTGAACAGCTGGTCACTAGAATCGAGTTGGCAACTTTGTATCTCTCAAGATAGTGATGGACATAAGTAATGAAATGGACGACTGTCAATGCGATTGCTGTCAACCCACGGTTAATGAACTTGATGCTTCATTTTGACAAATTAAAATAATCATGTCGGTACATAGATGTTACCTGGTTTACCAAGTTTACCTCTCCTTGAGATTCACCATGTAATACTCCTTGCGTCCCCTCCCTAGTGCTTGGTCTATGAGTCCAGCTTGGTCTATTTGGGCGAGAGACCGGAAGAATGCATGCGTCCTCCAGACTTCTGATTGTTTGAGGTATCTGATTATGTTGTCTACGTGGTCCCCTCGGGTTCCCACCTAGAAAAAAAAATTCAGTTGAAAATGTATTGCGCCACAAGTTTTGAACTTGAGATATTCTATAATTAACAGAAATGTCACCAAACACACATCACTGGTCTATTACCAGGGCAGCTGGCAGTGGACCGGAAGTAGTTATATTTATGCTGATGTTTCATTTTTCAAATGAAATATTTAGTTGTTAATAAATAGGGAAGACCACCAATAAAACCTTTAAAAAAATAATGTTTTGAGAGCTTTGTGTGTCTTGTGAGATTATACTTTCCGCATTTCGGGGCTAGATGCAATCATCATGCTTTATCTATTTTATGTTGCATAGCATCTTGTGATATTGATAAAAACATGATATAAGAAGCACGTGAACTTAATGTCAGACATGGAGTGCATCCTTAAAGATAAGAAACAATAATCATGGTTTCAGTTTAAAAGTATTTGATTATCTCTCAATGTATATCAACAAATTATCAAATATCATTCTGCAATACATGTGTTTTAATACTTGTCAATGGAAGACGCACCTGGCATTGCTCAACAGTCAAATCGTCCATAAGGTAGTACCTCTGAAAATATGTCCACAGATCCTTCGTTCGCACTAGCCGCTTCAAAATTGGCGCAGCCACAATAATTTTTCTTTCAAGGTCTTTATCTTCGTACAAAAATATCCCTCCATCGGGGTGACGTTGGTCCCACAGTGGAAGATCATTATCTGTAAGAGTAACAGAACGTGATGGTAATATTTTCCCATACATTTGTGCACACGAGCATTTTCTTCAAAAAGGAGCAATAATTTGATCAATAGTGAAAAGCAAAAGTTGTCCACAATATATATATATATATATATATATATATATATATATATATATATATATATATATATATATATATATATATATATATATATATATATATATATACATATGCCATAACATCTCGATACTCACAATCTGCATGGCCAGCTTCCGCTGCGTCCATACCTGAGGTAAAAGACAGGCAGAGATCTAGAGTGTTTTTAACCACAATAATAAGTGCATAACATGGATGGTTCTTATCCTGTACAGGCCTTTAACACGAATAAATACAGCGATCACATGTAGACCTGAACATACCCGTTATGCAGTCAGGTGATATGAAATATAGCTATGAGGTACATGCATTTATTTGCCTCTATCTATCTAGCTGGCATCGGTTTACTCTTAGTCAAAGAGAGTCAGTGCCATGGGAAGGATGTCATGTCTTTGTGCAAATATCATTAGGGGAGATCTATTTCTATAGCTCTGATTCCTCTCGTGAAGAGGGGCTTTTCTCCAACTTGTCAATTTGTATCTGCAGAATGATGACAGTTAAACCAGAAAACGACCAGAAAAAAACTCCTTCAATATACTCCATTTCTTATAGCATAACGACCCTTATAAATGGAAGGCCTATAAGGGCTACATACCCCATTTACAATATGCACTTATCGGTGCCACTAAATGTTAGCGACTTTGTACTTACGTTCTGGTGTGGCAGGCCTGGGGGTTATACCTGTAGGAACAAGTGGGAGATAAGAATGATGTGTAGCACCAATGATGTCATACATTGGTAGTTCATGTACTGGTAGTATCTAAGTGACCACCAGATGGTTATACTGCCAACACCTGAGCACACCTGAACTCCACCTAGCAGGTACCTGTCACACTACTTCGAAAGTTCAATTGATAGAGCAGCAGGTCCATGGGTCTGAAGGTCATGGGTTCGAGTCCCGCTTTCTTCAGATAACTTTTCTGTGGCCGTTCCATTTAATTATGTGTATAATCAATTTTGTTTAGCATAATCATTTTGCATTTAATTCATGTACAAGTAATTGATTACATTTATATTTGTACATACCTAATTGAGCATAAATATCATCCATCTTGACGTTTAGAATTTTCAATATGTGGTAGTGACCCTCTTCATCCATAATTCGGCAAAAATTGAGAAACCTCTCGACAGGCCCAGCCTTGAGGTTTTCTAAGAACATGTTGACTCTCCTTTGGGGACTCAAGCCGCCAGCCTGCACAACCAGATCAGATGTGGCAATTAAGACAGGGTGAGACGAAGTATTGCATGTTATACTACATCATACATGCATATAACATATATCAACAGTGTCTGTGAATAGCATTATATAAATTCAACAAAATCATGAAAGCAATGTGATGTAGCTTCGTCCTTTAAATTATATGTATTCAATATTATATTTGGGAACCTTGAGAACTTGTACAATGCACTTGGGTAGCAATTTTTGTGTCGTCAGATGCCTTTATGATAATCGTAAAACATACTCGTATGTTCATATTCCATTTTGCCATACTTAATGTACATGGAGACTGACCTGTAGTTCATCGTCTAATGATTCCGTAATTACACCAGCCCTTTTCAGTACTGCTATCATCCACGGGTCTAGGACTGCACAAAGAAGACGTCAGTTAGAGGGAGCAGTGCTTTAGATACACATTATAATAATTGTGATCTTTGTCGTCGAAGCAACTTTTACTTGGCGGGGGGGGGGGGGGGCTAACCCGAGAGAAGGGTGACTCCAACCATTGGAAGCGACGCCCTCAAAAAAGGGTTGTAGGGGTGTGTGGACTACCCCCTGGCCCCCTGGCCAGAAAACCCCAGGTATATCGTTCATAATAACGACAAAGGTCACCGTAGATTAAGCACTACCCTTCCACTAAGGCGTCAATAGCAAGAGAGTGGCTACTGGTGTACACCGGTAGTTCCTGTTCCTGTCAGATGTTGTAGAAGAGAGTGAGAGCAGCACAGGCTTTCACTGAGCCGTGCTCTGGTGGAGATTGTCTGCCGTGGGGCAGACAATCTCCACCAGAGCACGGCTCAGTGAAAGCCTGTGGAGAGCAGGGGTCTATCCATATATACGTGTAATTTACTGTATCATCGTATAAAATAAGGGTTCGATTTGGCAACGGGGCTAGATAGGTTTTCCATCATTGGAACAGGTTCTAATTCATTTACACTTTTTGGACAAATCTAATTTGAGTTTAATTTTATGACCAACGTGAGAGGTGGGCAGAAGTTGCCTTGACAAGGGGCTGAATTTGGTACACTATATTATCTAGCCAACACCAAGGGCTCTGTACTTACTGAATCGTTTGAGGAGGTCAGGACAGGCCTCGTTGATGATGTTGTCGACGTCATCTAATCCATACACCATCTTTGCTGTAGTGAAAAATAATTGGAATACAGGTTAACACAGTGAAGATACATTAGTGTACTTCGCCACGATGTGGAATGATAATGGAGGCAGGACTTGGAGACATAAAATTTATTATATAATATTTATGAACATAATAGTTGTAAAGTACTGTAAAAACATGGTAATAAAAGTAGTATTTGATAATACAATGAGAATAATTTATGAATGCAACATATTGTAAATATCTTATGACATGAATATTGTGAATGACATATTGATTGTAGGAGTGGGTGGGTGGGATAAGATTTGTAGAGGTGTGTAGTGGCGGACAGGTGAGAGGTGAATGGACGAGGGGCTGTACGGCGTGCGCCGAGGCAGGAGGGTAGTGTTGGAGGTACCCACCAGGAGGGGGTGTGTACCGGGTAACATTGGAGTGAGGTGGTGACACCTGGCGGCCACTAATGACTACCCCTTGCCGCCTACACGGCAATGAGAAACCCATTAGTGTACTTCGCCACGATGTGGAATGATAATGGAGGCAGGACTTGGAGACATAAAATTTATTATATAATATTTATGAACATAATAGTTGTAAAGTACTGTAAAAACATGGTAATAAAAGTAGTATTTGATAATACAATGAGAATAATTTATGAATGCCAAGCCTGCAAGGATATGGGAAATGGGTGTGGTGGGAGTACAAGTAAATTGTATGAATGACGTATTATTGATTTAGAAATCATTGTTTGTATTTGAGCGCTTTGATGAGTGCCCGGTTGACATTGTCACTTTTTGTGCGTCTGATGTACACTCTGTGAGCTGAGGACCTCCAGCCCCCATATTTCTGGATGTCCAGTTCTGGGATACCCTCCTCGTACGCCTCTGTGGCTGCTGCTGTCCTGAGGCCATGTAGGCCAAATGTTCCCTTCGGGATGTGCATTTTTGTGAGCGACGACTCCCAAATTTTTTGGACAAATGTTACCGGTACTGGCTCTCCAGTTGGGAACATCAGCAGGGGATCGCGAGGGTTTGTAGATGGGGCTAGCTCTATGGCCTCCTTTAGGGCCTTTATCACACACAGTTCTTGGTCGTCCACTGGCAGCATGGTAATGGTCTTCCTTTGATTTGACCGCTGCAAGTTCTTCCCAGCCTTCACTGTGAATCTTAGGCGATTCTGGGTGAATGAGGCGTCGCCTCTTGTGGGGTGGGATGTACTTTTGAACTTCTTGACCAAGGGGGGGGTCACTTCCGATTTCCTAAGTGCCGCGTAAAACTGTATCAACAGTGCAGCTTTCACTAGTTTGTGCTCCGGGGATGAGTCCAATGAGAGCACCACCTGGCGTAGGATGCCCATTGGCACAGTTGGCGTCGGAGTAGGCACATATGCCTTGTCTCTGTGCAGCGCTTCTAGGGCCCTCCTTACCCTTGGGTGGTGGGCCTGCTGTGATGGGTACCCCGCTAGGTCCATAAACACCCTGACATGGGAGATGTTGTTTGACACTGACGCGGGGGCTTTGAGGTGTAGACTGAGGTACTCTATGTACACACACATGAGTGCATGATGGGTGTTCGCAGGGTCGAGGCGCAGGTGGTGGCAGAATGCCAGATATGTCCTCACCGCGCCCCTGTGGTTTTGCCAAGTCCCCTCGGCCCTGGACATCCATTGTCGCTCTGACGCCATGCGCTGAAGACAGCTGAGCACCAGATCTGCAAAATATGGATGGGTTGAGGCTGTCAAATGTCGTGGTGACAGGGTCGATGAGTGTCAAGTTCATGGCAATTACAAGTTCGTGTGCTTCATGGTACATTTTTTCTGAGAGATGTGCTCTACTGAGTCTGTCTGCTAATACATTACTGACCCCTGGGATGTGGACATATGACATGACAATACCGTGACGTGCCTGTATCATCCAAGCTTTTCTGGCACAGTCCAATAATACTCTATTTTCCCCCCGGCCCGTGGTGAATACAGACACAGCATTTTGATTGTCACAGTGTACCCTGATGTGGGCACCATTTTGGTCGCTGCTTAGGAATGTGTCCATGGCGACCACAACATTGGCGGCCTCCAATTCAGCAATTTTGTCTACTGGATCTTCGGAAGGGCACACACTACCGGCATATGCACTTTTGCCATCTGATGCACCAATGCCTGAACCCGATGCATCCACATAGATGTCCATGTTTGGTGTGGGGCTGGGGATGACTGATACCCCGTTCCATGTTTTGCCAAAGTCCAGGAACCACTGAAGGTCTGCCTTCATTTCCGCATTTACACTAACATAACCTTTGTTCATTTCCCTGAGTGCCTGTAGCAGTTTTGAGACGAATAGACGTGCAGGTCTGATGCATTTGCCTATGTATAATAGTTTACCAAGGAGGGATTGTAGCATTTTTCTTGTGAGTGACCTACGTTTCATGCACTTACTGACCTGGGACAGTGCTTCGGCTAGCTTGTCCTCCGGTATGCTGACGGTCATGTCCTCGGCATTGATGTCAATCCCTAGCCACCTGATACACCTACGCGGGTCCTGGGCCTTGTCCTTGGCCTCTGGGAGTCCTAATTGCTTCAGGAGCTGTCTGGCCCTCGTGAAGTCCTGTTCTGCGCGTGCTCTGTTGGGTGATAGGATTAATAGGTCGTCTAAGTACATGTGACATTTAATTCCTTCGCCTCTGAGGATCATGACAATAGAGTCAGCGATTTTCTGCATGTGATAACTGGAACAGCGGGCTCCGAACGGCATGGTCACATCGCAATAAAATTGGCCCTGCCACTCCATGCCAAGTAGGGGCCAATCCAAGCAATCCGATTTAAAGTTTCTGTAAGCTCTGCTGACGTCTGTTGAGCTGAGGGTAACCTCTGGGCCCATAGTGAGCATTTCTGTTACTACAGAATCGACTGTGGGCAGTGCATGATCGTGCACGTGGCCCAAGACATTGTTCTTCATAATATATGCATTAATCGACTTATTTTTAGGATAAGTCATGTCTATTATGACTCGTCTCTCATCGGTGCCCCTCTTTTCCCTGGACATTAATGGGGAGACATGCATCCACGGGGTAAAGGGGGACCCAGTGAACGGGCCCATCAGTACCCCATGACCCATTTCTGTCGCTACGAACTTGTCTATGCTGTTTGGGAAGTCTAATGCACTAGGATGATTTGGTACCCTGACTGAATCAGAGACGGGGCCTAGGTACCCCATAGGGAACCCATAACGGACAAAATCCGCCAACTGGTGGTTTTTGAGACGGCCCCTCAGGTAGAAGTCCCATGCCTCTAAGTTCAGTTCAGTGGGAAGGGTGATACGAGCACTGCAGCAGTTGGGGAGACCAGTTACCTTAACACAATCATATATATAAGCCAAATGTGGGTCAGCTGACGTCTCCGTCAGGGCCGGCCAATTTTTTATCCTATGTGCTTTGTATGCCTGTGGGCCCAAGTTAATGTCAGCATTACAATTGTCAGACTCACATGCTTGGCGGATTGCGTCGAAGTCAATTCGGGGAGCTGCTCCCGGCGCGTTGTTGGCGGGCTGCGGGGCCGGGCGGCCCATGAAGTTCCCGTCGTCGGCCGTGCTCGGTTGACTTGCTAGACCGGGTTCATTTCGAGGAGCCGGGCCGGGCGCGATGTTGGCGGGATGCGGGGCCGGGCGGCCCGAGGAGCATCCGTCGCCAGCCGGTCCCGTTCCCCGTGTAGAATCCCTCGATCCCGCTGCCGGCGTATCGTGGTGAGGGACGACTCTGCTCGGTGGCTCCGGCTCCTGCAGGGACTGTGACGTCCTGCTGCCGGCTGCGACCACTTTTGCAGATGCCAAGCCCAGTTTAGAGGCGTGGAATAACGATGAAATGTTTGTAACCTCGTGTTTCGGTGTCCCGGGACCGCCATATTGGATCTCGCGCCCACTCTCGGACTGCGAGGCGACTGTGCCGTGTGCAGAGGGAGGTGGCCCGTGATTGGCTGGCGGCCCGGTGACGTCAGCGTGCGCAGCCGGCATGTTTACAAACAACCCGTGGCCACGTGGCGGAGCACGTGCGTCGTTGTTGTTGTGACACGCCGCTGCAACTACATCTGTTGGCGCTGTCTCTAGATGGCCGGAGACAACGCCAGGGATTAGTTTTTTGGTGTCTGCTGTTGTTGGTATACATGGGCGTTTACTACCCCACGCTGTGCCTGTCCCGCCGGCCATGCTGGGGGCGGTGCATCGCGGAACTTGTTTTGGCAGGCGACGAATGTGTGGTGTAGGCGCTTTCCCTTACCGTGACAGTACATGCACACATGGAGCATTTTTACACGGTTCTCCTCATGGTCGTGGCGGTGCTTGCACCCGCGCTCACTGTTGTAGTCAGAGCATGGGGCAGCGGATTTCTGTGTTGATGAGGACCCACTGCCGTGACTCTGACCATTACCAGTATCTCCGTGTGACCCACCCCCGGTCATAGAGATCCTGACCCTCTCGTCCTGAATCTCAACCTTGTCATGCCAGAAGAGGCCCCCACTCTCAATTTTGTCAAAGATGAGCTGTGTCCACTTTTTGACGTTGGCCCAAGGTCGGGACAGACTGTCTATACTAACGTTGTGTAGGTGTGTGAACATAAGGTCATAGTTCTCGGGGTCATATGCGCCTTTCTTCCTGAGTAGCGCCATGAATGCTGTGATGTACTCGTCACGCTTCATATCACTACGATAGTCTAACTTCTGCTTGAGTGTGGATAGGCCCTCCCTCTCAATAAACATGTATGGTTTTGCAATTGCTTTGGGGGCCAATATGTCAGCAATGAAATGCAGCTTACCATCTGTTGGCTTGTGTAGCATTTCCTCTTTCTGAAGGTGGAATGCCATGAAGTCCTGGTGCTGAGGAAGCTTCTTGAGCGCTGCCGGGCCCGGTAGGCCTAGGCCGGGGTCCGCCACGTATTTACGGTCCCCACCACAAGCCCCGGGCACCCCTTCAGCGATTGGGGAGTGAGCCAGGGGCCTGCTGGGCCGCTGACGGCGGGCTGGGGTGCTGGAACACGGTCCTGAGGGGGCGGGCTCCAGGTTGGACAAGATCTGACCCAGTTTGAGGTTCACGTCGTCCATCTGTGTCTTCATGCCCCCAATGTCACTCTTTACGGCCTGAATGTCTGCCTCCATGTTGTCCAGTCTGAACGATGTCATTGAGGCAGATGTGCGTGTGTGGCTTGAGCGGCGGGAGCTGTCATGGCGGCTGTGGCGTGATCCACTGCCGGTCCTGTCTACAGTGTGGAATGTGACTTCCCCGTCGGTACTGACGGAGGATACACTGAGTCTCCCTGGGGCTGTAGCATTCCTGGCGGTGCTGGAGCGGCGTGACTGACTGCTGTGCCTTGAGCTCCTTGCCGACCCTGACACCATGGTCTGCTCCAGAGTTGACGCCATGCTGTCACTGGGGTCGGGACCATGGCTGCCATTTTGGGAAGTGGCGCCCGTCCCTGCAGCACTAGCTCTGGTAATTGACGGCATGTTTCTCGAGCTGGGGCCAGGATTAAACACTCCCTCTCACCACCATACAAAGGCACAGTACTATTAAAAGAAATTTTTTGTTAACTAAGACTTGTAAAAGGTGTAAGTGCCAAATTATGTATGTGACTCACTATAAGATTTGTAGAGGTGTGTAGTGGCGGACAGGGCTCAGGCTCATGAGAATACCACAGAATAGCTATACCCAGATGTCACAAAGTGGATTATTTTTTTTACCTCGAATATTTTATTAGAATTATTTAAGTTAGAGTACATATTCATTTCTTGGAACAAAGTTTGTAATCTTCCCTTTTCAGGGATGTCATTTTAGAACTTTTGTGGTATTTTTTCAGTTTTTCCACGTTTTACAGAAAAATCCACTATAATTCAAAGAAATTAAAAAGCTGTTATTTTATTTTTTGGATAAATATTTAAAAATGTACAACATAATAATGCATAATTGAAAATGGTCCAGAACGATTGGAAATTTTTTTCTGATATAGATAGACACCATTCGCATGTAAATATTCCAATTTTTTCACCTATTTTCAATGGTTTAGAGTTAATGTCACAAAACGACCATGTTAAGGTGTCCGTTACGTGTCCGTTACGCGTCCGTTACGCCATACGGCGCTATATGGCGCCATATTTAGCTCAGATGATTTTAACATATGGCAGCTCATAATGTCGTTAATATTTATCTCATAATAATTCTAAGAGTACCTACCCCCCCTAAATCGATGTCAAGGATTCCAATGAGGCTATCCATTTTTCTCTATCTCGAATGGATGCTTAGCAACCAGCCCTTTTATATGAAAAATGTCCGATTTTGTTGAAGCCATGAAAAATCATGATTTTACATGGTATTTTCATGGCTACAATGCAGTGAGAAATAATCATAGCTATATCACAAAATTTTATGTGCATGTTCCCAAAGACCTATATTTTCTATTGCAATTGAGAAAAAATCAGAATAAAAGTATTTTTTATTTACATTTTTTTCACTTTTAATTGTTGCAAACTCAGGAGTTTGACTGACAGGTGAGAGGTGAATGGACGAGGGGCTGTACGGCGTGTGCCGAGGCAGGAGGGTAGTGTTGGAGGTACCCACCAGGAGGGGGTGTGTACCGGGTAACATTGGAGTGAGGTGGTGACACCTGGCGGCCACTAATGACTACCCCTTGCCGCCTACACGGCAATGAGAAACCCATTTTCTGTATATCCATAGCCTTAAATAATAGGTTGATGCAGAAAGCTATTTGACAATCAAAATCACAACCTTGAAAAAAAAGCTATAGTTAGAAAGAAGCAGAATGTCTCTTTGAGAGATTTTGGGCTTAGAACCCAGCACAGTATGCATACTTAAAGCTAAACTAAAAGTTTATCCTTTTGAAAGTTTTACATTTAGACTTAGCCTTTTGATATAGCAGATATGGTAACATCCGGGCCGATCTACCACTCCTCCCCCAATCTTAGAAGGTCCATTTCCATATTTACTTAGTATTCACAGAAAAAAAGAAACAGCGTCAAAGGGGAGTCCAGGTTGCCTCCAGAATGACTCTCACTCCAGGGGAGCCCAGGTCGCCTAGGTGACTCTCTCACTGACATAAGGAAGTCACATAGGGGAGTCATATAGCTCTCTGGGTCATATGACTCCCCTAGGTGACTCCCTCATGTCAGCAAGAGAGTCACCTAGGCTCCCTTAGGCGACCTGGGCTCCCCTAAAGAGGGGAGTCATTTTGAAGGCAACTTGGACTTCCTTTTGACGCTGTTTCTTTTTTCTACATGTGTTGCTTTTACCACCACCATTGAAACCAATACAACCAGACCTAAGTCTCACTGCACACAAGAGGATGAATATATATGGCTTTCTCACATAATATCAGTTAATTATCTTAGCTTTGAATAACATACTCAGGCCCCGACTCAGGCTCAGTGAAAGGGGGCCGCATCCTCGCCAGGCCACGTGCATGCTGAGTGCCCGGATACAAGTAGTACCTCAGGCATACCGGTAGCTGTTGTGCTATCTTCCATTGTCCAGAGCCAACTGGTTAATGTTACTTTATTATTTAAATGTAACAGAATTGTACCTACCATGTGTTTAACTGTCCTACATCCAAGTGATAAAATCCGGTCCGGTCCTTCAGGTGAGCCCCAACAGAGCAGCTTCACGAGGATATCTGAAGAATAGGAAAGTTGGGGTAAAATTTTCAGCAAATGGTAAGAAATAAAAACCCAACCATCACACTCTAGACATGGCGCTTAGTGACAAGTAGAAAGTGGTTTCAAAGTCCATGGTGGTTTTGTGACCCACTCCCACATGCCTCCTTGTAGGGCATTCGGGAGTACCGGTGGGCCCAGGTGTAGGCCTAGGTCAGAAACATAAAAATGCATGTTTGCCCCTGATAAGATAACAATGTCAATAACTCCCCTGTAGTGCCTGCTATTTAACTCAAATACTTACTAGGTTAGTCAGTCCTTGTGTCATTAAGACAGAGGCTCAGTATGTGAATACTGACCGGGGTTGTACATGTATATCATACGGTAGTATATTTTACAGAGGGATATAAGGCTGATAATTATGTAGGGCACTGTGTACAAGTATATGCGGACTGATAACTTTTCAGGCCACACACTATATCACACGTCTGATACTATAGCGCAGGACCGTGTGTATGCGTTCCAAGCACATGGGCTGGGTGCCTATGTAGTGTGGGATGTAAAAGAACTATTGCCTCGGTAAAAGTGTAGGGGCTTTCTACCTTCAGTCATCCATAGAATCGATCACCATTACCGCCCTTGAAATGACCTCAGCTGTTAGTTAGGGCGTAAAGCAACCCAACAGCCAACGCACCAACCATGGGCTGGGTAAATAGTACTGGTAGTACAATGGTTTTCATTATTTAGTACTTTATGTCTTGTAATAGTAGTTCCGATATGTCTTATAGTGCCATGTGTGGGCCCACAGATTCCTAGAGCTACAAGCCTGGTCGGCAGTTACTGTCTACCCCTGCAGTACCTAAACCTGAGTTTCTAAGGAATCAGTCAATTGAAATGGCTGTTGCTAGGCATATACTGGCCCTAGCAAGATGGGAATGACATTATAAAAATGCCAATAGTCAATTTAAGGGGGGTAGGTGTCATTGGAATTGAGCTATGTACCTGTAAAACCTGTGTTACTATGCAAATAAACAATTGGAATGGCTGTTGCTAAGCAACTACTGGCCCTAGCAACCAATGAATAACATTGTTAGAATCCTAGCAGTCAATTTACTGGGGGTAGATGTCATTGAAATTGAGCTATGTGCCTGCAAAACATGTGTTGCTATGCAAATAAACAATTGGAATGGCTGTTGCTAAGCAACCACTGGCCCTAGCAACTAATGAATAACACTGTTAAAATCCTAGGGGCCAATTTACTGGGGGTAGGTATAATTGAAATTGAGCTAAATAATCATTAAGTCTGTGTAACTAAGGAAATATATATTTAGAATGGCTGTTGCTAAGCAACCACTCAACCTAGCAACAAACCAATAATACCATTGGATTCCCAGGGCCCAATTTAGGGGGGATAGGTATGGTTCAAATTTGTATAGGGACAATATTAATGCTATGGGAGAGGTGTTTTTGGCCAATTTGGCGGCCATCTTGGATTTAGGCTGTTTCCATGGTTACCAATTTGTTTTGAAAATGCAACCTAGGCTAAAATGAATCTTTATGACCAAATGAACACCTATGAGAAATTTGGCGCTTTTGTCACTCCGGTAACGATTTTTTGGCTAAGGGACCTTACTAGTTACGCTTCAGCTCCGTTTGTGCATGATTGTACACTAATGTATGAATAATTGACCAGACAGTGCCAGACTGACGTGGTATATATGATACAAGTGACTTGCTGTATGAGTGATATAAGCCAAAGATAGAGTAATTGTCCAAGGCGTTGGCCACGGATAAATACCATTGTCCAAGGCTTATAACACTCATTCAGCTAGTCACGCATATCATGTCAGTGGACTGCATTAACATACAGCCATGCATGTAAAATGCAGTCAGGCCATTTATTTTATTCTCTCAGCCCACTGTTCTGTATTATATTCAAAGGGAGTCAGTTGGTTTGAAGTACGTAGCTCCAGGTGGAGTTTTACACGTGTTTTATATCTGCGTGCAGGTTTAAAACATGTACCTAGCGGTGACAAAATTCCTTCTTCCAGTGACATACAAACTATTCAGTAATTTCCCCTTCAATCCATCCTCGCTGGTTCCCTGCCAAAGGAGCACTATAGGCGCTCATGTGATTGATTGGTATTTCTTTTATTTGTATCCTGATAGTTCATGTTAGATAGCAGTGCCGACCTCCCCACATGTATCTCAGACATACAGCACCTCGATCCGACTCCCAACACCCATCCCTATAGCCATTTAGTAAGCTATAGTACAAAAAGTAGGCCTACATAAAGACTAGGTCACATGGAAACTAGGCCATGTCCTTCACCCAGATCTAAGAGGCTATACAGTATGTTATGATGTGAGGATCCAGGGTAAAGGTATGGTCATATCATCCCGAAAGGGGTGTTCTTAAATAGATAGATACTTGAATGGTGACAGGGATATGAATGATTATATTCAGCCCCTGAAGACCATATATCGTGTGAGATGCACTGATTACAATGTAAAATTATATCTCTTTCATTTTGGCAGCTAGATATCTGTAGTCGAGGAAGTTAGTACTGATCCAGGTCAGGCATAACCTGACCTGACCCCCAAAATAATACTATGGTAGACTGGACTCCGCCGACGATCACACACTCAGGGGGCCCTTGATGGGGGGGTCCCCATGTCCCGTGTCGATCTTAAGAAATGCTCATGTCGCCATATCGATCTTGAGAAATTCCCCATGTCCCATGTCACTATCTATTTTTTCCTCCTGTCCCATGTCACCATCTATTTTCTCCTCATGTCCCATGTCACTAGGGCCAAAAAACGTCCATGTCGCCGTGTCGAATTTAAGGGTCTAGGGCCATACTCAGTACAATGCACCCAGTTTCCTGACTCTCTGAGCATAGTATAATATTTTCTTTTAGAACAGCTTAGTGTGGGTGAGTGGACAATGATCAACGATCTTTCTCCCCTGTCCCCCTACAACTAATCGATCCATTCAATAAAACAGATCATGCACTTATCTTGGGACCTAGCTGATAGCACTCCCGATAGCACTCCTACATGCCCTACATGGAACGGACCAATTTGACATGATGTGTGTATGTGTAGTCACTGTGTAACTTACCTTGAGATTGGCCTTTTGCCTCCTCCTCACCAGCACGTACGAGTATGGATGTCAAGTTTGACGGGAGGGCTGACCATGCAGGGCTGTGTGTGTGTGCCACTTTATTAGCCGGGTGTAACATTTGTAGTTTCGTTTTGACAATTCAGATCTCCCCCTTCACTCTGTTCCCATACCAAGTGATAACATGCTACTGCCATCTGTTGCTAAATGATACAACTATAGCTTGTTTTATATCAGCATTTTCACAGACATTGGTAAATGCCCCAAAGTTCCACCAGACGGCAGCAACATAATGAGAACTACTGGCAAACTATACTGGCACCCAGTTTTAATACCAGTACACAGTCAAATCACACTAGCATCCAAGTGCTATGGCTGGCAACACCAAGGGCGTTGGAAGCAAATCAACATTAAACTATATATTTCTGCCAAATAATTAAAAAAGATAGAGAACACTACGTCTGACTTTGTTTTATTGATATTATTGTAAACACTTATAAAACACCTGGATAAACACAGGTAGATTCTCCTGACAAATCATGGATTGATGTGATGATTAACATTGTTTCTCTCCGTTTCACACATGAATTTACAATGATTTGAATACTCACACTGCCACACAATGTTTGAACACAGCCGGTTACATATACATACTGTGTTAGCATGATGCATAGAAATATATATACATTTTACATTAACATTATATCACATCAGATACCACTTCTAAAATCAGAGATTTTACTAAGATACTATATACAATAACTCTTTAATATAAAGAATATCATCGATGTCTCGACATAATAGCGAAGGCATTGGTGATGACAGCTGCATTTTGTACTATCAGTCAATTATGGCATTAAACAGGCACATGTAATTTGAGCAGGTTGGAAGAATAAAAAGTACTGCGGAAATATCACGTTGATCAGCTGTTGAGAAACTACACTTAGTAGCCGGAGCTGCTATATACATTGAATGTCACCGGGCCTTTCTAGTTTTTGCACATTAATTGATTACCACAAGTCAACATGATATCGACTAATGATGGTATGCCTAGAGGAAGGCTAAGATTTCCCCCTGAAACATAGAGACTAGGATTGCATAATGGCATGTTCTTACTAGGATTGTCCTATGAAATGTTGACACTGTGATTGTATCATTAAATCGTAGTTATCCAAAGGCACTGATGTGGTGATCCATAGGTACATACACTCTATTCAATGGAAGATCACATTGGAGAAACTGTAGTCGGTGGGGGTACTGTTCTAGGGACCTATCATATATATACAGAGATTTCTGTTTAGATAATAATGATGGAAAATTTGGCTGCTAAAATACTATACATGTACAAGATGGCACTCAAAATCTGCTTGGCCATCCACTGATTGTCAGATAATGTAGATAATCCAATTAGAAATTAAGTACACCAGTGAAGGGCATCTGTAAAGCAAGGGGCTAAAACTACATCTAAAATTGTATCTGATTAAGTGCAGACAGGGATAGACATAGCTGCGGAACATGGTGTAATAGTGACATAACATGCAAGTCTTACATCCTTCTCACACCTCCTTAACATATCATTGGATATAGCACCATTTAGTACATTCATTACCATCATCTGTTCATTGGACAAAACATAAATCCCTTTCTACTGAAGGCAAAATATCATTCAATAATACTATCTATTTGCATGGCACATCTGCTGCCTACTGACCAATACTAGAGCAGACAGATGTTTTCTGTATCCTGGTATTTCATTTGACATTGGCATTGTAAAATAATAAAGTCACTGTCAAAATATAAAGTCATTGTACAAATATGAATCATCTGAACATAACAGTTATAGAAAAATAGAGCTCACCAGTAAAATGGGGAACGGCTATCTCCTTTGTCCTATCTACACCCAAGAAGGGCTACGAATCTGACCATGTTAACAATGATTTCTAGCTCTTGAATTAAGATGGTTGGATTGGCAAAATACATTTTCACTGTTGTTACCATCAGAGTAACCAGTTCTTTAGCGAGAGTTTGCTGTTAATAAGCATGGTGTGTTAGATGCACCCTCAGAAAAGTGAGAGTCATTGTCGCTAAAACTGCCTGACCCTCAGGTGAGGGTAGTTTTAGCGACAATGACTCTCACTTTTCTGTGTGTGTGCCTCTGTTAGAGCCTGGTGGACAACTTTACTTGAGGTTCTTCATGTACAGCTCCTTGTGCCCCTCCCCCAGCACTCTATCTATCAGACTGGCCTGTTCCATATGTGCTAGACTCCTAAAGAACGCATGCGTCTTCCACACTTCTGCTTGTCTGAGGACCCGGAGGACAGCCTCCACGTGCTCCCCTGTCGTTTTTCCTGCCTGGAAAGGTAACGGAAATACAGAGTATATGTTAGGCCACTTAAAAAAAGAAGGTTTTTCATCACCGCGCGGATCATAAAAATGAGCTTTTGGGGGGATTTCTTTTTCTTTTGCAAATTTTTGATGTAAAACATGATCAATTTGGACAAACACTGGCATATAAATTATGTTATGAAATTGATGCTAATTCTGCCAGTAATGCAGTAAGATAGAATTAACTTACATTTTCCCCACTTATAAAGACCAGTAATTCTTAACTACTAAAATTTAAATTTTGGTTGTGAGAAGCATATAATTATTATCCTATACATTTTAGCCCGCGAGTAAAATCTTTTTTTAATTTAAAAAGCCTCCTCCATCATATTTTTCAGCCCTTGGTGATGAGAAACCACTTTTTTTTGAGTGGCCTTACGCTAAGATGTTTGAAATGCAGGAAATGCAGAGGGCCCATCAACTGCGATGCGCTGTTTCTTGTTTAGCTGCTTTTGAAAAAGAATATAACAGTCAAATTACTGAACCTTCTTAGGTACATTGTAATACTTTTGAAAACCTACCTTGCATTGGTCTACTTCGCTGTCATTGATGACGTCGTACCGCAGTAGATTCCCCCACAGATCCTTAGGTCGCACTAGCCGCTTCAACATTTCTGTAGCATTCTTAACCTTCTTGAAAAGGTCTTCATCCTCCTCCAAATAAGTCTCGGCCTTTGGGTGCCTCTTATCCCATGGTGGAGGAACAGCCGTCTCTGAAAACATTGCCGATAATCGCCATGTGACATCAGTGGTATTATTGATAGAATGCGGTCGTAGAAATGATCATGCCATATATATGTGTAATTCGATCATTCTTTTGTCAAAGCAGATTGGTTAAAATCGAGGGGGTGACCACTTTAGAAAGACAAAAATAAAATATGAAATAAATATGATCAAATCTTTATAGATTTGATCATATTTATTTTATATTTTGGACCCATGCAGCATGAAGGGCTGACATTTCCTCTAAAGATTCTGATCATACTTTCTTCTGTTAGAAGATTTCCCAGAACAATGATTACTATGTGAACAAAGAGATGTCTGAATTATGAATAGTCACCATTTACTACATAGTTATGGATATTGTCATTTGTATGCTTTCAATTGTATCCCAAGTCGGCGGCTTATCTACCTGATAGGTTATGGTAACATTGTACTCACCCTCTGTTGAACGAGGCTGTGCCTTTTCTGGCTCCATGCCTGAAGTGGGGAATAACAAAGGTTATCATTAAATTATTCTTCATAATTATTGTCACAATAAACTGATGGTTTTATCTCAGAAGTGCCGTATATGTGAATCTCCCTTTCAATACCAGTAGACTAACATCTTATGTCTTCGTCACGTCAAGTGACACAGAACACAGATATCAAATATAAAAATATAAATAATTTAAATTTATAATAATTTAAATATAAAAATAAAACATTATTTTATTCCATATAGAATTTTACACTTAATCCAAACTATTCATCTTAATACTATTTATGCTTGAACTATGAAAATCGGAAACATTCACTGGGGTGAATATTTCCACCCAGTCAATGCTTCATCATGAAGGAAATCGGCCATGGTGAAGTTCACTCGGTAAGTGGCATTAGTGTTTATAGAAAGACAACAGCTGGACACGGTTCTTCCACATACCCACGGGTATGCAAATAACCAAGGTGCGAAGCCGCTGTCTTAGCGTCCACTGTGGGTTAATGTGTAATAAAACCGGAAATCGGCTTCATCTCCTGATGTTGATCTGGCATTGGATTATGATATTCCAGATATTCCCAAACATTGCCAAACAAAATCATTTAAAGAAACTAAATGCTTATATATACATACCTAATTGAGCATATATTATGTCCATATTGACTTTTAGAAAGTCAACTATATGAGGCTGCCCTCCTTCCTTCATGATTCGGCAAAAGTGGAGAAACCGCTCGATAGGCCCAAGTTTCAAGTCATCCAGAAACATTTTGTTTTTCATGTTGCCACTAAGACCGGCAGTCTACAAATGAAGAGTTTGGATGCAAAACGACATAAGCGCCATTTTAAAAATGGAGACAAGAATCTGACAAAAATGTAGATTAGGGATAGTAAAAAATAATCCTCAAACTATTTTTCGAAAATTTATTATTTTTCATCTCACTGGGACCAACTTAGTATAGAATCAGTTAACAAAGTACAATAATTGACCGCACGGTGTCTTTACAAAAAGCACTGTATGCTTCAATTCTGGGATGGAGATATGTCGTTTTGCATCCAAACTCTTCAAATAAAAAAAACATATATATATATATATATAAGTTTTGATAGTTGGGAGGTGAAGACCTGTCAGCAGTAATATTGACAGCAGTGAAGGTGATCCTATCAATCACAGAGCACTCGTTCAACAATAAACTCAAACTCAATAAATGAATGCATACTTAGACATACTTGATTAGGTCAAATAACAGTATTTTATTGTTTACATCTATAGGAAATCCAGGCTAGGTATGCTTGATACATCTCTAACTCAAATTAAGAACTGAATAACTCAGTTTTACCCGTATTTTGAAAATAACATGTTATATAGATTACAAACCATCAGTTCATCTTCTAGTGAATCTGTTAGTACTTCATACTGTCTCAGTTTACTCAACATCATAGGGTCCAGCTCTGTAAGACAAGACCAGAACAGTCAGATATAACATTTCTAGGAAATCCAAAAAGATTGTATAAAATTTATGATAAAAATAAGCTTTGATGACAGAGGGGTCAAAAGTGCATAACACCTAACTTTAACCACCTTTATAATAGCTATGCCAGTGTGGCAACTTTAAGCTGCTATACCTCCTTCCACTCTCAAACCTACATTTTCCTCATTTGATTCTCAGATGATTGTATAATCCTTTCCCTCTTATAACATGTCATTTATTCTGACAAGAAAGTCTTACTATTATGTTAGACATGACTCCAATTTCAACTACTATTTATATTCTGGAGGGGCTGGAGGTGGCAAGAGTGAGTGGAGGGGAGCATGGAGGTTGTCCATTGCTCAACTCACAATCACAGTCTACTAGTACAGGTGTATCCCTGTATATGGCACTCCCTTGTTGATATAATTAAGTGCTGAATAGAATGCTGGAAGCATTTTATTTTTCCTCATCTATTTCCTTAAATTTAGCATGGTTAAAAGACACAAAATGTATTGGGATGCTACCAGTACACGCCAACAAGCAGACTCTTAACAACTATGCAGAAATTGAACTATCTATATATCTGAGGTAGTACAGCAGCTTTAAGTCTATCCACACTCATTGGGCACCCGCTTATAATTATAATAAAGATAATGATTGATTTCAAATCCATCATTCCATGTAGCGGTCTAGATTCGGGATTCTACACTCTGCACACCATCTGACAAACCTGGGAATGTTCACATCTATAACATCTTAATATTGAAGGGGAAATTTATGTATTTTTCGAAAGGAAATAATTTCAAATATGTCAGGGGAGTGAAGTAGATTTTATACTGAGTTTGTATAACTTGCAATTTACTTACTGAGTTTGGGTAGCAGTTTTGGTGTGGCGTCATTAATAATCTTGTCTAGACCATCCATGTCATACTCCATTTTGTCTGGAAATTAAAAGATGAAAATAAGGAACGGGGGAAATATAGTAGGAATGCCATGTAAATGATAAAAGTACATGTAGCATTCAGAGAGATTGTGCCGTATAGGCATTCCGATCTTGATATTTTGATACAAAGTAAATATTTGAAAATTACAGCGATATGATAAGCGTCGTAGCATGTTTATTTCATCCTAATATCTGTGTGTGTTTAAAGTTACTACATCCACAAAGGAGCACTCCAAATCCATCCTGTGGAAAATAAACTCAGATAATGGGAGTATCGTGTGTGATTGATCCACCAGATGGCACAACCGAATCGTCATGTACTCAGTGTAACCCACAGCCACAGGTTAGTTCGGGACTCCTGAGAAGCAGTGTAATTTGGATATACGGCGTAATGTATTAATAAGTATTATAAAGTATACTAAGGTCCCCCTTTTTGCAGAGCAGAAAGAGCCCACAATTTTCACGATGTTGGAAACGATTCAACTCTTAACTAGGCCAAAAAAATAAAAGGTATGTTTCAGGTAACACGGGAAGAAAGACTAGGGTCGGAAGGTCGGATATTTATTTTATTTTATTCTATTTTTTAACATGAAAGTACTAGCCATCCTCCGTGTGAACCCTAGAAATGACCCCAAAAAATGTAAAAATATGAAATTTTGTACAAAAAAACGTAGGGTCGGCCCTGTTTTGCTAGGGTCGGTCGGGTGACCTGAAACAAACCTTTTTTTATATTTGGCCTTACTAGAATGATGAATTCATATCAGTGCCCTGCGTGTTTTTAGAACCATGTTCAATATGGTACTGTGGTCGTACTTTATTTCGCTGGGTATAAATTTTCGCTATATTCACGGAAATGAAAAATCCGCGAAATTCTTGTATGCTACAGTATGGAATAAATACCCGCGAATTAGTCTTTTTTGCCACCTCAGCGAAAATTTACACCCGTGAATATAAGTACTTTCACAGTATTTAGATTGGCCACCCTTATAATCCTATAACCTTTCTATGAAATGTCTTTTGCTAATATTGTCTTGATGGGAGGGCGGAGGGCTCATTCCATGATAATCTGTTTCTATGAACTTTCCTCCCAAAACTACAGTCCTAGAGATCCCCAAAATAGAGGATTTTAACTTTAGATGTTCAGAATTATGTGTGTGTGTGGGGGGGGGGGGGGGGGGCTCGACCATGTCGTTCCCATGTAGTACATAGGTGCCCCTAGCCTTACTGTTGAGCAAATATATCCATCTCACTGTAGAGTACCTGGATCTCCCTCTGGGTCTGGAGCCATGGCAAGTTTATATCCAGCTAACAAAACAAACATTTTCCTAACGGTTGGAAAACGTATGCAGGAGGTTTGCTAACAAAATTTAACTTACTGACTGTTCCAGAGTACTACAACACAGGTGCCCAATCCCTTCTAGAGTGAGTTCCACATCGAGCAACTTCAGAAGCGATTCTGCAAAACGAAAGTTGAGGTGCTTTCTTAAATTTAATCAGGCTTGGGAATTCCCAATCAGCACCTTGTTGATAAGTGCACATATATATAGAAAGTACATGTACACTGTGTAACACCAAAGTCTAACGCCTCTATAGCCACTGGAGGAGGCCCCTGGGAGGGGGCCAAAACACTAGGTCTACCTTAGATAAGATAGCATTGTCTATAACTTCCCCTTATGTGTCATCAGTCTAAAGTCATATACCTTAGGTTAGTCACACCTGGTAATCTAACCTAACGGCAGCTATCTCGTCGTGTATCATCTCAGGTAGTATTTACAAATATATAGTATGGGCCATAGTGTTTACAACCAGCTATATCCATGGACCATCAACTAGATCACACACTATAGAACACACTCCAGATACATTAGTGTAGGACATGGTGTTTTTGAATGTTGCATGTAAAATAATCTTTATATTTAATCGATGGTTTATCCCTTTATAAAGGAAAACATATATTATAATGTGGTTCTCAGCCACCAACCATAATATGACATCAGAAAGAAACACTTCATCTTAGCACCCCCTCCCCAACCCCAACATATGTATACCGATAAGACAGGTATAAGGTTATACAGGTTTATCCGCTGGGAAATCAGCTGCATGGTTTTAATCATGCAATATTATACTGTCATTAAATTATTGGGATTTACCTGGTCTTACGAGTAACAGATAACAGGAGACGTGAGGTGGATTTATAGAAGCTGGCTGACAAGACCGATAAGCTGACTGATAAGCATTCACACACCTCCACAAGATTGAGATGTGTGAAGGCGGAAAGTCCCTACCTAGTCTAACACGCATAGTTACATGTGTTGGGCAGCCAAGGTGATCGGGTCCCTTGGACAAAGAAGGAAAGCGCACACAAGTTTTGTCTGAGTTAATACGCGTTGGTGCTGGTTAGATTTGGATGTTGTCGACATGATTCATAATGGCCTTAGGGTAAACCGCCCATATGTGGCCCTGTTGAGGAGCTGAAACCCACAAGACTGACTTTGATACAATATTACATGTAGAAAGAGTGATCCAATCCTCATGAAGTATGCAGCACTTTTCATTGGGACACTGTTTGGAATGCTATAAACATGTCAAAAATATTGATTTCTATGTAATATATTGTGAAAATGCTGATTAAAGTAAGGTACCCTTTGGATATTGAATTGGTACCATAACTGGCCCACCTTGTACCTTGAGTGGCCCACTCCAATAAAACACTGTTTATGCATCTGTAACTTGGTAAATGTGGTTACAATGTTATGTCCCATTAGAATATAATGAAATATAACCTCATGCACATTGTTGGCTCCAATAGCAAGCCTATGAATATGCTTTAAGGCTACTATCCTATCTTGCCTTCTTGGGGGCTACCTTCTGTTCTGTTGACCTCTAGGCATAATTATGCCCATTTCTGCTTCTGGGGGCATAGTGTACCACTAAACAAAAAAATGATTAATACTCAGGAACTTTTCTCTGTATAATATTATTTTATGTTCTTATATGGTTCACCAAAAAACTTTGTATGCCCAATGTCTACATTTAATGAGCTACAGCATGATTGCTAAAGGCCTCAACTGTGGGGAGTCCTGAACCAGGGACCTCTCGCACTAAAGTTCTAAGCCCTGCCTATGTAGCCACGGAGGCCAGACAAGTGTGGGGAGTGTAGAAGTGCCCCCATTTTTTGTTCACTCAGCCCTAAGCTGTGGCTATAAGGTATAACCTATCCAAATAGGGACATTTAGCAATCCTGACATAGCTCATGAAACATAGACATAAGGTCCCTTATTACAGAAGGCCTGGATCTGAATTCCCAATGTACATACTCAGTCTCAATGTCATACAACTATAGCTTTCAGCAGTTCTAACACCATATCCAGAATAGAGTAGGGGTACAGCATTAGCCTAGCATACAGAAGATCCTGGGTTCAATACTCAATAGAGCAGTTTTTCTCTGACCAGAAATCAGGTTGATCTCCATCTAAATTTATAGACAAAATAATGAAAAAACATTTTTCCCACATCATATAACGTATTTTGTTTATTGGGTTCTAGGGGGCAATCCATATATTTTGTATTCAATCTTCAAATAGATTTCACCCTACACCTGGCAAAGCACAGCATAGCCTATACTGTTGGTGGGCCACTCATGGTTGAGTCTCTGGGCCACTTTAGGTACTCCTGTACTGGTGACAATCAATCAGCAAAATCTACCTAATTGATATAGGATTTTCACCAAATGAAGATGGCATGTCAATGTAAAGGTAATATGGATGGAAAATGAGGTAAAAGTTTGGATCTTACTGGAAAACTATAGGCACACTGTTGAGGTATAGCAAGTCTTTTTCTTGAAAGCTATCAATGAAAAGAGGGCTACATGTCACACAGACATGTCATGTTTGGCACTCTGTAGAAAACACTGTGGCTACTCTATGGATAATATAAACTGTGATATTGGTACATAATTGTCTCTTCTTTCATACCTGTATTAATAAATTTAGAAAATTTAACCATAAAGACTGATGTATAGAGGTATAGATGGGCCACTATAGGTACTTGTCATGCAGGGGGGCCACTTAGGGGCGGTTTACCCTAACTATGTCTTGTTATACCACAGCGGGCACAGAGAACAAACCATTTCACACCTCGTGTATACTGCATACAGCTAGTGGTATAAAGTAGTTATAGGCCTTGTACCAAGCTGTAGGCTCCTATAAGGCTCCCTTCACTGTATGGCACGTGCAACATGGTACTCGTCCTATAACTACTACATGTATAACAAATTTCCATTTCTATTTTCATTTCAATACCTTTATTTACCCTGCGCTTATTCAATGACATGACCTGCGCTTATTTGAGAACCCTGTGCTTATTCAAACCACTACGGCAGGTATACATACATACCACTACCCTGTATTGTTATTAGAAAATACCACATAAACAGTGAATCAAATTAACAAACCACTAATTATTATGATTCCTGATTCACTAAGAAGCTTACCTTGGTGTAGGGTCGTGTCTGTTGTCTACCCTGATGCCTCGGTGTCTGTACCAAGTCTGACGGGCGACATCATGTGTCTGCCCTACTGTGGGGCCAAGATAACCTGTGCTGTATAACCACCGGTAATCAACTTCCTACTCTCTCACTCTGTTTACATCCTGTATACATGTATTGACGGAATGTTACACTGTCTGATTGTGAGATGATAAAAACTGCCTTTCTCTTTCTTAAACATGACCATATCACAACTAGGTTGCTCTTCTGAAATGCAGAGCCTGGTCTATCAAGTATGTCAGGCAAAATTTAGCTATTTGTCACACTACACCAACCCTTGTCACCCATCATACTGGGATGACCCATCCTCCCGTGCGGACTAGTTTATAGATCACACTAAGGCATATCCATTATCATTTACGTTGAGGTAAGGTCCAGTCTGGTGAGTCGTGAGTGTCATTATTCTCACCAGATGGCAGCACCTCCATAGGATGGAACTACTGAGGACCCAGACTCGCTCAACCAGTACCCTTTTCTGCCACAAGGGCTGCAAATAGGACTGGTGGAACTGCTATTCTGAGATTGTTACTTCCTGCCAGGCTGTGCACAGCAATTGGTGTACAGGATTTGATTGGTCAACTCCTCAGGACAAGTTAGTGAAACAAGTCTTTTATATGAGTTTGCCCAGACTCTACTATTATAGAGTTGGGGCCTGAGACTGCTGAGTACCAGGATTCCAACTCCCTCATACATCCGCCGTTCCTGCCATGTCACAATCATTTTTTTCAAGGTATATGATAATACTAGGCAGTTTCGTAGTTCTATATTCATTCCAGCCAATTGGGAAGGCTTTCCCTGAACAGTCCCATTATTGACGGGTCTGAAATAGGATTAACGTCTCACAGAAATAGTTGTTAACTCCAAGTACATGTATAGCATCATGTTTCTCACACAGTTTTACATAAAATTGATGTGCAGGAAGCCTGAAAAAGTTATTGTGGTCTGTCACTCATATTCCATACTAAAGCAGTCTATACTGGTTACATAAAATAAAGGCATACTCATCGAACATCACCTAAAGTCACTCTTCTCAAGAGACAAATCCTGATCCAATAAAATTGATACATGTTTAAGCCACTCATTTGCCAATAACATAGTCACCTCTGGTCTTATGGCCAACATGCTGTGGTTAGTATAAAGACCATCTAATGTTTGTGTGCCTGTGCACATAAATTATTGCTGTAAAATCAAAACGACAGGTACTGTCTGATTCACCCGGCCCACACAAAAAGCCCCTTCCCCACCACTGTGGTAGTGTGTTATTTAGTATCGGTCCATAATTGAGTCTGTTGTATCAATGCAAATATACAGTTTGGAAGCCAGTCATGCAGAATACTTACAGCTTCAAAGCACTTTTTGCGCTGAAAATAAGCCAACGAAATGTTATAGTCAAACTCTGAGTGCCAGGTGATATTGGCTGGCCGCCCATTTGCCAGCTACTCGCAACAGTCCAGGCCTAATAATGACCATTGTTAGATAAGAGTAAGAGTCATATTACGCAATAAATGGTAACAGTTGAGTATCTCAGTAGCAAATGTATGGCCATGTGTTATAATTGAATCATTATCCCTGCCCCTAGCTCTGTTTATGACGTAGTTAGCATCCTCATAATTGCTCCTCATGTCGGTCCATGTCTTTCCCCTTCTAAGAATTTCTTTTTCCTTGCTTTCCCAGTCTCTCTCTCTAACTTTACTTTTCTCATTCAAGCCTCCTTTCCCCCTTTCTCTTTCTATCCGCCCTGGGAATGTATAATGAAGAAGCAGGTAACTGTTGATTCTGATATTAGTGTGCAACTGCATTTATTTTCACACTATGTCTGGAAACTCTGCATTCCCCTGCCCATTTTGGCATTGACCCTACTTTCATGCTATACCTGTTCCTCCCTCCCAAGCATCCTGCCCTCTCACCATGCACTTTCCTCGTGCGTGTGCTGTGGCCAGTGTAGATGCTCAGGGATCTATGTCTATCGTACCATCAGATTTGGCTTCGATTTTTGGATAATGTTACACTATCTTGAATGTTTAGTCAGTAGTCTCTTGGGTGTGGTAAGACATTGTTCCACAGCAATTGTCATTAGCATTGTTTTATATAAAAGACCAAGGAAATCAGTAACCCATCAAGCGGAAACACAATAAACCAGTGTAACTTGTGTAGGCCCTGTGAGTGTGATTTAAGGTAACTATAGGTAAAATGAAATGGAAACACAGAGGTAGAACTCAGCAATGATTACTAATCTGTATAGTTATTTCAATACTTTATTTCACTTCATGATGATATTTGGGGTAGCATCCAGCAACATGAGAAGTCTCCTGACAAAGCTGACACATGTATAAACAATGCTGGGCTATATCACATGTCTAGTTATTGTACAGCATGAGTGGATAGCAGCCCATCGACTCCCACTACAGTGTGTTGCTGGTCTCCACCACCAAGCCTGTCACTGTTACATAATGGACCACTTACCAGTCCCACCCCTCTATACAGGCAATACAAGGTATCAGAGCAGCTCACAGAGTAGCTCAGAGAATGGCTCACAGATAACTCAGCTTGTAGACCAGATATAGACCACCTGGAAGTCCAGCTCATAGAACTAGTTACATACCAGCTAATAAGGCATCAAATACCATGACACAAAATCAGAGGGTGTGAACTTATGATACAATTAACTGGATATTTGCTGAGGGAAAACTGTGCCATATTCTCTTGTTGGGTGAAAGTATACTGACAAAAGACACACAGGTAATCTGCATGGTGTTAAGAGGAGGTTATTATCCTGATGTTAAGGCGAATGATTCTAATGTTCAGATGCGATCGGCTTATAGTCACTTTGATCTTCCCTCTGATCTTACTACTAACATAACGGCGAGTAGAGGAGAGGTAGGCAAACCCCTTGCTTTACAACATTGAACGGACACTGATTCCCAAGGACACCCAATACCTGGTGCCCTTCCTGACACCCTACACCGGCGGGAGCAGCTCTGACTGGGGGAGCAGCGCCTGGTGGCGGGGGGGGGGGGGGGGGGGAGCCCGCTGCCCGGCCGACCGTGGGAATTTACTGTGGCGTGGATTAGATACGGGAGGAGGAGGTGGGAGCTGTGATGTCGGCGGCTGGAGGTGCAGGAGGAGGCCGTGTCCGTGTGTAAGACTGTGTCAGTGTCTGGTACTGTGTCAGCAGCCAGCCCCACACCCCCTCTGTCCTATACTACTACATACTGGAGGAAACCCCTCTGTCCTATACTACTACGTCCTGGAGGAAACCCCACTGTCCTATACTACTACGTCCCGGAGGAAACCCCTCTGTCCTATACTACTACGTACTGGAGGAAACCCTACTGTCCTATACTACTACGCCCTGGAGGAGACCCCTTAGCCCTATACTCCTTACCACTACAGGAGGAGGGCCTCAGCAGCACCAGCAGGACACGAGGAGCAGCTCACTGAGCAGCTCCCCACCCAGGAGCAGTTCCTCCATGCGGTAGGAGGAGCAGCAGGAGGCACTCACCGGGAGGAGCCCTTCTCACCCTGCCCTACTGCTGCCTGGGCCGCCCTGGAGGAAGCCGGCAGGAACTAACATCTGCCCCAGTCCCCTCCTGTATACCACGGGGGGAGGGAGTGACAGAGCAGGGACAGCATTAAGGTTCCCCCTGGAGGAGTTACGACATACCCATAGAAACAGCAGCGGAGGTGACAACACACAGTAAACAAGGAGCGGCTACAGGAGGGGTTGTCAAGGTGAGAGACCTGAGGACGGAAGGATGAGCTGCTCCTAGGTAGAGCTACCCCATGTGGTGTACCTGATACATAGAGGAGTAGGCATACATGCCCTGTCATGGTGTTGAGTATAGGATAGTCCATGGGTCGCTCTGTGAGCTGCTCTATGAGCTGCTCGTGTTGTGGACATACAGAGGGCATGCCCAGGCTCCTGTTACCTATACAGAGTACACATAGAGCAGTGTCCATTACCTATCGCTGGATACCCGTCACCCATACAAAAGGTACCGAGCACCTCTGAGCAAGTCAGTGTCAGCATCTGTGCCTTTGTATTGCTATATGATACAGGAATGGGCGAAGCTGACCCTGTGATTATCTACTAAGTGGCTCATTTGACACCTATCCCTCAATAAAGGTAACCATGTCCACAACCAGGGACACACATCATGTCCTCATCACTATGGATATAATGGGTGTATAAGCAGGTAATAGCTATGTCCTGCTGTATGTCCCGCAGTGAATGAAGGTCGCTCTATATATGCAATATGTGTCTAGATAGTCTGAGTAAGGTGACACTTAACCTATGGTAGCCATGCCAACATAGCTGGGGTCCAGACGCGTCGGCTGTTGACCTTAGGATCCTATAAACTGAGGTGGTGGTGAGTCCCGGCTGTCATCTCTGTGTATACACATATGAGGTGAGCTCAGGAGCTGCTCACTCCAGAGGACTGTGTGTTTGTCCATAAGAATGTGTCTATAGATAGCTATGGGCCTGATCATGAGGAGGCAGGTATATCCCCTGCTGCTGTAGAATATTTGTAACATGGTTTATAGGCTGGCTCTGTGAGATGAGCCTTGAAGTGGTCTATGATCTGGGCAATAAGCTGATCTATCTATGCACCTGTATGCCATCTTATGAGCTGCTTTGTGAGCTGACACCTTGCCTTTGGCTGTCTTAGCATAGAGAGGGGGCGTTTGGGGCTGCCCTCAGGGTAAGTGGTCCATTATGTAACAGCTGCAGGCTCGGTAGTGGAGGGTGGCGGCACGCTGTAGTAGGGGTATAGCTCCGGTGCGGACTTGTTCCCGCTGCCACTCTGTTTACACTGACACCATCAATCTCGTGAGACCTTGGTTCTGCTCTCGTATTGTAGCCTGTTCCCCGGAAGCTATGGTGTGTAAGTGGCTGGTCACTGCCTAAGTCTCACGATAAATGGCGAGCACAGAACTAACAGGGCCGCCCATACGGAGAAATCCGAGACTTCGCTATATGGGCTGATATCTGCACTGGCTAGATAATATGAATTGTGGCACAGCCTTGTTTGCCCATGTGTCAGCTATGTAAGGTGGTTATCATTATGGCTGTACACTACCCAAAATAGTATCATGAAGTGAAAGAAAGTCTAGGCACATCAGCAACCATTGTTCAGTTCTGCCTATGCATTATTTACATATTTTATATATATATATATATATATATATATATATATATATATATATATATATATATATATATATATATATATATACATATATAATGAAGCCTGAGTCACACTTACAGTTACAGGTCATACAACAACCTAGATATATATGCTCACGGATAAGTATTAAGACAATAGTTTCAATAATGTATCATTGCTGCATTTCAACTATAGCCATATTTTGATCGCTGACCGATAGGTTCTTGATTACTTCTGTCCTCCCACACCCCAGAGATGGGCAAAATAGTATAATGTTATCTGAGGTAGAGTCTATATATGTGACATGATCTGCGAAAAGGGACCTTAGTGCAGGGTACACTAAGGTCCCTTTTTCCAGTACATGTCACATATATAGACTAACCTGGTATCTTGACTCTAAAGGGGAAGGTCTGCTGCCAATATAGGCAGCCCCCCCCCCCCACCCTACCCCCAACCTCAGCCACTTCCCCAGCTCATAGACATGACCTGTCACCCACAGCTGACACTATGTACAGTGTAGATCCCTGGGGATCTACACTGGCGACAGCATGACCAACAGCTGAAGGGTGGGGGATCAGGGGCTGAGAGGCAGGGTATGGGGTAAAGAAAAAAGACATGGCAGGGAAGTTGTGTTAATGGCAGGAGAAATCAAAGTCTCCAGGCATATTGTGAGAGAAACCAGAACAACAAGTGAAATTAAGGTAGATTAGAGGAAAGAAACTGATATGCATGAGGAGAAATTGTTAGAATGCCAAGTATGTCGTAAGCAGGGTCAAAAGCAAAGATAATGATCAGATCATAAGGCAGGACCTTGTAAGCTATCAATTTAATACCCTTTATTGTTGCCCATTACTACTTTCCTATGTTACTGTCAATTGACCATGTAATCGGATAGTTTAATAAGAAAGCATGTATATTATTGTTCTGCTCTGTAAGCTTATCCACTTTTGTTCTGCTTACCAACAGTAGGACAACCAAATAAACATGGTACCACATGCAAGGAATTATTATGGGTTATTATAATACATACATATGGGGTGCACTTATCCGATGAAGGTTGTGATGTATCAAGTATGTATACAATGTTTCAATGGTCATCATTAGACCTGCACTATTGCAAAGAGGGGAGGGGAGGGGGCGGTTTTGAATAGTAGGTGGCTACTAGCCAACCTGCACACAGAGTTTGATCATAAGCTGTGTAGGCTTATAAAACCACCATGAATAGTATTTTTATGGCTGTATGTTCTCTGCATGACTACCTTCTCTGTGTACCGGACCACAGTCCTCTGTGTTCCCCTCCCGTATAGATCTAGTAACGTTAGGAGCATTCTATTGTCTGCAGGGGTTGTAGCTCTGCGGTAAAGCACTGGCATCAATGTCTGAGGTCCTAAGTTTGAGTCTCAGTAACTCCAAGGCATTTTCTTGCAACCATCATATCATACTATGCATAAGTACAACAGCCTCGATTATAGAACTATACTACACACTACACTGAAAAAGTAAACTTGTCTCCAGACTCGTCTAAGTGACTGTCATAAAATAAACGAGTCAAAAGTTGTCTAACCTATGAGGTTAGCATTCCACAAATAGAATCTGGAGCTGGCAAATGTCGGGTTTTGGGCTGGCACATGCCAAGTGGGTCTTCTATCTCCAGCTAGAAGACCCGCTTCCTTGTCACTTAGACAGGTTTTTGACTCATTTATTTTATGACAGTCACTTAAAAGAGTCTGGAGACAAGTTTACTTTTTGAGTGTACACAACCGGTGGTCGGGGAGCGACTCTGTGTGTAGGCTGAGTGAACCAGATAGTAGCTACCATACCGCTGTATGGGTGTTCAGCAATATCTAGGACATGAATTCAGACATTACAAAGCCCTTATACCAGCATGGTGGCCATGACACCAGATGGGACCACGTTATTGGCATATACGTGAGTTATATCAACTATATTGCATGGGATTGGTCTCTTGAGGTAGATGCTTTTATTTTCTATATCCAGTATAGACTGTAATAGTAAGAAATATATATGCCCGAAATAATTTACTTTGCAGGCTTTACTGCTAAAGTAATCTCCCAGCAAATTTGTGTCAAAGTGTAGGAGGATGCATGATGCTATATAGTCATGTTGCTGAGTCCCAGGTAGCAAGGGTGTGTTGGGCCAATGCAAGAAATGAACGACATCATTGCAGCCATTTTACTAACCATGACCCAATGTGGGTAAATTCAGGCATTGGCACAATATAGAAAATTGGCTGTTACCCCATTGTTGACAATAATTCAGAAAGATCCCTTGGAAATGAAATTGTGGACTTACATTGTATATAAGATGTTGACAAACAGAGGACCTGGCCAGACATCTTCTGCCCATACAAAGTACACAAACGACAGTGTATACATGTTAGCTATCGCTCATACAATAAGCACCTCTGAGCAAGTCAGCACCTGTGTCTTTGTATGATCATAATATGACGCAGGAGATTGCAAAAAAGCTCGCTCATCTGATTGTATCAATTGAAATCTCAATAAAGGTAACTGTGACCACAGCAAGAGACAATTGACATACAGCGCATCCTCTTTCTATCAATTGTGGTGGCTGTATGTCCTGTGAGTAAACGGTAGCTGCACTCACACATGTGTCTATATGGGCTGAGTATAATGTCATTTAACATATATGTAGCCATGCCAACATAGATGGAGTCCAGACACTTCTGCTTTTGACCTTACCATACTATACAACCTGAGCTGGTGTTGAGTCCCAGCCCTCATATAGGTATCCATAACAATGTGTCTACAGATAGCTATGGGCCTGATCATGAGTGGCAGGTATATCCCCTGCTGCTGTAGGATAGCTGTGCACTGTAAGAAGGTCAATAACCTGGTCTACGACTTGCTCTGTGAGCTGGGCTTTATCTGGTCTATAAGCTGATCTATCTGTTAGCTATTTTCTAAGCTACTCTGTGAGCCACTCTGACACCTTGCTTTGGCTGTATCGAGAAGTGGGTCTACCCACAGGGTAAGTGGTTCATTATGTAACAGCTGCAGGCTAGGTGGTGATGGCGGCGGCATACTATAGTGGGGTGTATGTGCTGCTGTGTGCTTGTTAGTGACTAAATACATATTATAGCCCAGCCTTATCCATCCATTGTGTCAGCTTTGTATGAGGGTTATCATGTGGCTGTATGCTATAACCCAAACATTATCTCGCAGTAAAAGAAAGTCTTGCAATTACTAGACAGATCATTAACCTTACTCAGTTCTGGTTATGATGTTGTATTATCTAATTGTTTAATCTATGAAGTAGCCTGAATCACATTCACCAGCAATGAAAAAGCCTAGATCGGTTCAAGTATAAGCTTATAAGATGTTTGTCTACAATGTATTGCTGCTGCATGCCAATCCAAGGTAGATTATTTTGTCTCCTTCTTGATAGGTTTCTGATTACCTATACCTTATTTTATGCGACTGTGTGGAGCCATGTCTTACCACATCCCAGAGACTATTACCTAAATATGCCAGACAGTGCAATATTATCTAGGATAGAGTCTACCTACTAACTGGGAATCTCGAGTCTAAACTTAAAGGTCTGATGCCACTGTAGCTAGCCCCCTCTCCCCACCCACCTCCCCAGCTCATAGACATGACATATCACCCACAGCTAACACTATGTACAGTGGTGATCTCCGGATATCTATACTGACTTTAGCATGGGCAACAGCTAAAAGGGTGGGGATCAGGTAAGTACATAGCGTGAGGAAAAACAGGCATGCCAGGGAAGGTGTGTCAATGTCACAAAGGGCAGGGGAGTTTCCAGGTATAGTATGAGAAAATAGAATATGTTGAGTAGTACATGGAAAAGTGAGCTCAACATCAAGCAGATTTAGTTCTCCAGGTTCTCACTCCTCCATGGTACGTCTGTAATGGCACAACAGAGTCAATTAGAGAGCGATACTACTAGTGGTTTGGTAGCGGCTCTGTGTATGGGCTGGATGAATCAAACAGTATTTATGAAATGGGTTTTCAGCAATGTGTACCACAGAGATGCAAACACCACAAGGACCTTATACTAGCCACTGTACGATGTCTATGCCACTAGATAGGACAATGGGAGTTATATTCACTTTATTGTCTTAGGTAATCTTAGGTAATTTTAATTAGGGATGCTTTCTTTTCTATATCCAATATAGACTGTTATGGAATGTGATTGACAATTCACTTTTCAGGCTTTTCTGCACAGCCTTAAGCAGTATAGCACTTATTAGCTTTGTAACCTCATAAAAAGTTAGATTATAGAAGTATACATCTACATTACACTGTTCAACACAGACAGGATGAATGTCGGTATAAGATTTTGCCCTTTACATTCTTTTGACAGCTCTATACGGAGTAAACCACTACCTTTTAATAGCTTTTTGAACTCAATGGGATGCCAATCCAATTTCAGATCCATCCAGAATGGGGGGGGGGGGGGTGTTAGTGAAACCTTCCCAATTGCCTGGAATGAATATGGAATTGGTTGGCATCACAAAGTGTCAACTTTATGCCCTTTTAAGTAAGTCTGAGCCGTTTGTGCCACCCATTTGAAGCCGTTACAAAAAGGCAGTGTTCCTGGGAGAATCCCAAATTGAGCGTGTTTCTGTTTTTGTTGTGCCACTTCCGCCGCCCTTTTATTATGCAAATGTCAGCAGAATCCAGGAATCATGTTGTTGTCTGTTTGTTTTACTGAGACCGTGATGGTCGGGGTGTGAGTATCAACATGCAGTGTCACAAAGTTACAGCCAGATTCTATGGAGGTACAGGGTTGTGATTTAGAAAATTCAGTGTGAGCTCCCATCACCCCCTCATCCACTTTAAGGGTCCTATTTTTCCATTCCCCTTCCTTCATGCTCTGACTTTGGCATAAGGATGGTAGGCACACACGTGTACTTTTCCCCAAAGAGGGCTCCTATCCTAATGTTACTTCTTTCTTATCCACATTACAGTATAACCTTCCCCATAGTCAGACTGAAATTGCTAAATTTGCTAGAGGGGCGATTATACTAAGTGTATTTCTGTTATGATGTATCGACACAATCTGCATGTTGCTGAGGTCTATACACAAGTTTTCCCCCGGTGGATTTAGCAACTTTTACCAACCTCACCAAACTTTCATTCAGTAACCAACAGAACTTTATCCTTTCAGTCTCATCTTCTTTTTAACTTCTAATTTACAATCTATTATAACCAATTACCTTGTCTGGGCAATGCCATTTCGATAATTAAACAGGGAGGGATCAACTTTAACATTGCAATCAAAATGAATCGGTTCCCAATTGTCTTATTGTTAAGCAAATTGAACAAAGGGTGATTAATGTCTGTTAGAGACTAATTTCCACTGTCTTTACAACATGGCAACATGTAACACTGATGAGTCGCTCAGCCTGATGTGAGCAAGGAGCATCGGCACGCAAACACCCATGTCACAACAGAGCCCCAGTAAGCTTATTGAAACAGTAGACATTCGGTTATTTCCACACCAACAGGGAATAAGCCAAAACATGGATAGTTATAATTATGAACAAAATTAGATTTATCTCTGCTTAAAGAACTCTTAAATAAGGATCTGAAATAAATATGAGTTGTTTTTTAATCAGGCTTCAATTCCATGTAGAATAGAAACCACGTTGATGAAATCTCATAACGCAAGACCATAGTCACACTTTTATTTAAAAAGAAAATTTGATTAATCACGATCCGCCCCCTCTTTCCCGAAAAAGGGCAACTCACCAATGAAGAAAAATGTAAATTATTTTAGCTTTTCTTATTAATCAATTTGTTTGGCGAATATTTGGTAACGTTCAGAGCCTGGACACGAAACTAATTTGTCGTATTGTGCCGTGATTATTTGAATTGGGTTGCAGTATGGATTTAGAACTGAAACGTTAGACGGTTACAATAAGGTTAAATGAACTAGTCATTATATTCTAACCTACACCTTATGCTAGAACCCCCCCCCCCCCCCAAAAAAAGAGTTGTCATTCAGAATAACATTATGGTGCTCAAGGTGTTTCGTAAGATTCAATGTGCCCTCACCGTGATCTGGTCAATGGATTTGTCCACAAGGTGCTCTATGATCTGGTATACAATCCGCTCTGTACATGAGTCTGAGCGGATGTGAGCTACTCTGTAAGGTAGCTGCAAGCTGGTCTGTGAGCTGGTCTGTGAGCTACTCTGACACTTTGCTTCTGAGATTATCAAGGGGGGGACTGCCCTAGGGCTGAGTGATTCATTATGTAACATCTGCACAAGTTGGCTGGTGGCTTAAAGTGGCTTGTTCACTGTGGTAGTGATGTGAGTGTTCTTATCTGCTCGAGCTCGTTATACAGTAAGGGCCAGGCATTAATCATAATTATGGCGTAAAGCTCGCACGATATGGAATCCTTCTAACCCAAATGCTACCACAAAGTTGTTTCTTCATTATTTGCCAAGATATAATAGATCTAGAATCTAGCATTGTCAGAGAGTGTAACGGCATATATGGTATAGTCTATAGACTAACTGACACCTGTCTAGCATTGTGTAACACGTGTTTAGAAGGGATTGTAGTAAAGAGACAACTTGCAGCGGTACAGGGCAAGAGCATGGTTGGGTGAGAAGGTATGGTCAGGGAGGGAAGGTGAAATCGGAGGGGGATAGCATTACCAGAATAGAGAGATCCTGTGAACCGGACAGACTGGCACGCGATCAAACCAGGAATTAGTAGGAATAAATAGGATGGATTGAGATATATGTGCACGCATTCCATTCGTTCATAGAAAGGCAGTAAATAGACCCAAACTCAACCATTTTATTGCCAATGTACTTTCCTATGTCAAAGACGGTTGACTAGTTGGCTAGTTAGGAAAGCAAAATATCCTAGATTCCCACCACTTGCCTCTCCCAATATTCTTTTATCATCACCAATTGAACTCACTGAACAGTGTACTCTAAACAGTGCACCATTATGTGTTAACTTAGAAATGATAATGTACATTTATAATACATAGATATAGGTCCACTATGATCAGTCTGAATAGCATATTTCTCCATGAATGGTGCCTTGGATCATATCACAAGAGGCCACACCAAGTGTGGTGCGACCCAAAGCACCAGGCAGGAGTTCAGGCTGGTTAGATTGGATCTCACTCTATTATATTTCATTTATTCATCATTCCATTGAACTATGCACTAAAAGATTTGGTTCATAGCAATTTTAATGACGTCACAGTAGAGAACGGAGCCGTGGAGAATGAGATTCAGTTTCTCCATGGGTTGTGGAGAATGACCCTTCCCATACAAAACGATGGTGATGTTGTTTCTCTACATCAAACAAAGATGTCTCCTTAAGGTTCGGAAGTGCATGCTTTCATCATAATAATTATATTATATGTGTTCATGCATATTGTTACACACTGGAATACCTTTATGTGTGTACATTTTCAGGGGAAACCTTTTTTCTATTTAATTCAATGCTTTCTTTGTGGTCAGTCATTGCGTATTTACAGAGCTATGGGCACTGAGGATGCTTTGTTCCACATGAAATAATTCAGTTTAGCGTTAAATGACATAGGATGTCATACTCCATTTGTATTTCGTTCACCTTGAAGGGGTAGGGTTGGGGCGGTCATACTCAATACAAATACTGTCGTTATAGCTGTATGTTTCCCGCATAACTGCCCTACAAACTATATCTGCCCGGGCAGAACAGACTCAATTATAGAGAAATACTAAACAACACTAGAGCCGTGGTGGGCGGGCGGCTCTGTGTGTGAGCTGGGTGAATCTGACAGCAGTTATGATACGGCTGTACGGTTTTACACCGGTATGTGTACAGGGATGCTGATATTACCAGACGATGTTCTTGCACTATAAGCACAGCGTAACGGCTATAACATTAGATTAAGCAACGCTATAGCTATTCACATGGGTAACACTTCATTGACTTGTGATTGGTCTCTGGAGGAGGTGCCTCTAGGTTTTGATAGCAAGAGGATGCGTTAATATTCTGCATCTAGTTCAGAACATGCAGTAAAGAGTATCCCTATATATCATGAGGGCCAGAAGATTTGTAACTTACCTCATTTAAAGATGAAATGGCAATGATTAGGTGTAAACACCACATTCTCAGGTAGAAACAGGACAAAATAAAGATGTCTGATTTCACCGTTATAGCTTTCCACAGACGTAATAACATGCTTATCCCGATTCAGATCAAGCCATAATGGGACCGTGTAAAGGGAAAGCTTCCCATTCATCTGAAATGAATATGGAATTGGTTTGCATCACAAAGTGTCAACTTTATGCCCTTTTAAGTTTGTCTGGGCCATTTGTCCCGCCTGTTTGAAGCGGTGACAAAAAGGTCACTTTCCTAAGAGAATCCCAAATTGAGCATGTTGCCGTTTTTGTTTTGCCACTTCCGCTGCCCTTTTTGATATGCAAATTTTGGCATCGTCCAGGAATTGTGTTGTTATCTGTTTGTCTTTGTGAGAATGTAGGTGATGGTTGATGCGTAAGTATCATGCATTAACAGTCTGATTCCTCTTAGGTAATTTGAGCCTCAGCACCAGACGGCTGTCAATATAGGAATCGTCCAATGAGCAAATGGGGTAACAATTCATTTTCAACAGAATAATAGTCAGGGAGAGATTATGCAATAGTGTTGCAAATCATTGCAAGAGTTACTTTTTCAGTTGTATCTCTGTAAGGTCCATTCTATAATCTATCTTATGATTGATTACCTACATTGTCTGGGCAATGTCATATTAATACTCTAACACGTAGGGACTAACAATACATTGGAACCAAAGGAATTAATTGATAATTGTCTATTTTCTTATGACAATCGACTGAAGATTGGGTACTTCAAATTCTGCCTGGCAGAGCCTGATAGAACATGCACACTTGTAGAACTGTTCGCCTTAAATCTCCCAGACTGATGTGAGTTATGACCATCAACACGCAAACACACAGCATTGCCTCAATCAGCTTATTGAAATAATCCAGACATTAGTTTATTTAATGCTGATGTTGAATTGCACCGAACATGAAAATCTGAATATTTGAATAACAGATGAAATAAAATCAATCACTTTTTTTAAACTATATGGAATAAATCAGTTGTTAATATGCCCTTCAATACGGTGTAGATTAGACACACTGTCGATGAAATACCAGAACACAGCCCATAGCTTTAATTTTCTCTTAACAAAAAGGAAAATCTGATTAAATACACTATCCTTATTTCTGTTACAAAAGTGAGAACTCAGCAATAAAGGGAAACGTACTGCAGTTTCTCTCATCAATCAATGCCTTGGACTTGGGACACAAATGACAATTGATTTCACTGTGTTGAAATTATTACAGAGCTCTGATTTGCAGTACAGAATTTAAACGTAATGTGAACTGAACTGGCCAAGACATTATCAACATGCCTAAAGGTATGAATCTACACTATGGAAATCCATTTCCTGGGGGGGGGATAACTGATTTGGGAATAAATGGGAGATCTTGATTAAACAAGATTGGAATATAAAGTTGGTGATGGTTTTAGAGTACACCCACGCGGACAGGGGAGCCATGAATGTAATGAATTTCTTTGACATGAATAAAGCAGTAAAACGGTAAAAAAAAAAAAAGAAGCAAAAAAAGCAGTGGGTATAAAAGAGAAAAAGTGATTATAACTGATTAAGTAATGCGCATCGTCCCCTCATACTGGTAACACAGACTAACATAATACCCTTTCTATATAGCTACGTCTTGTAAATAGAATGCACATGATGTGGATTACTAGTTGGCAATTATACAGCTCTCTACATGCAGGTCATGGGTACATCAAGTAGGGTACGGTCTATATGTGCCATACCCAGTATATGGAGGCATGCCCCGAATCTGTGGGTTGTTTTTGCTGGTGAACCTACAAGCTCGCCCACCCTAACAGTGCGGAGATTGACTAGCCCTCAGGGAGACTGACAGCAGCTAGTACACGTGTCCTGCTGCTGTAGCCCCCTGCTGAAGGCACCAATATGGCTGACTGCTAAAAACAGAGAATCACTGCACTTTTTAAATATGTTATTTATTGCAAACTACATTTGTTGCTCCATATTCGTGTAATGCGCTATTTACAGCTGTGTTAAACATACATGTATATTATGTAGTTGCAGGGTTTGCGGCCTCTAGAGCTGCAGCTATATCAGGACCACATTCCACCTGTTAGCATTCATATTAGGGCAGTAGTAAATGGAACCTGTCCTGTGTCTCAGGCCGGAATCTCAGGCTCTGCTAGGGTCAAGACTGATGAAGTGTGACCTTGTGACCTTTTAGCGACCTCCAAATTAGCTTGTGAAGGGCGTGCTTTGACATCGAGGTAACCTTGAAATTACCCTTCCTGACATTGATATCACATTTGACCTAGTCCTGGCTGACCTTGATATGGCATTAGTGTTAGATTGCGTGCCCCCTCCCCCAGTCCCCATCCTCTCTGGCTTAGACATCCTTCTAATGACCTTACACTAAGCTGAAGGTCAAATTAATTAGGATTACATTCCTGCAGTGAGCCGGGCTAAATGTAAGCCCTCCGGCTGCTAACGGTAATGGTGGTGTGCCGGGGGCAGGGCGCTGTAGTGAAAGCATGGGTGGTTATTTAGTCTTGGGTGTGGGTCGGGTGGGGTGGGATATGGAGGGGTAGGGGTGGAGCCGTGGGTTGCTCTAGGGAGATGCAGATGAGGGGTGGGGTAGGAGGCAGGGGGGACTGCCAGCTGTCAGGCCTGTTTCATACGGGGTTAGACGAAGATGAATCTCCTCACAACGGTCCAAATACCCCACCCGCCAACGCACACAGTCGGCTGCCATATCACATGGTCTGAATAATTAAATGTCGTTGTGTGAAGGTGTTTTTCTGCCAGTCACCTGCACCTCACTCCTCAGGCTGGCTGTGTTTTATCTGCATCTACCGTTTTACTTCCCTGCCTCCTCCATCTCTGCCACGTCAGGCTGTATTTATCCGCGGCAACTGTCACATGTTTTGTCCATGCGTCTATAGATGTGGTATACAGGTCCAGAACTTGCCTCCTTTGGACCCAATCTTAGGCTGTGTCATGATATTATGTAGCATTGTATAAGGTCTCAAGACGAGGCTGTTATTAACCGAGCTTTATAAATTATCATGAAATCTTAAGTGTAAAGTGTAATTCTCGTGAATTCGTTTTCAATTTAAATGTTGTCTTCCATAGGAAGTAGTCCCATGTAGGTGTATCTATCGACAAACTTAGCTTCTAGTATCAAAACGTATTCATGACATAAACAATGATTTTGTGGCCAAACTGCTATAACATAATGAGATACACAGGTTTCCTTAACACAAAATGACGTTGGGTGAAAAACTAGTGCGAACTAAATCTGAGAGATCTAAGGTTACAGAGAATACCTCCAGCTGAGAGATGACAACGAACTACATCTGAGACTTGCAATTTGTGGCTGTGAATAGCCAGACAGAAACCTCTTTTGAATATACATGTGTGGACAATGCCTGAATCCCCTTTCCCTGCCCTTACTATAATATATTTTAGTTTAGAAGTCAGTGTACAAGACATATGGGGTTGTCAGTATTCACGTAAAACAGTTCATAGACTCCATGTACTAAAGCATAGTAATTGTGGTACTTTCCTTTCCATTGCAGATCCCCCTGAGACAGTGGCCTGTCCTGGAGTCATTATCCTACTCTGTGAGGGTGCGAGGTCAGCTACAGACCAGGCGTTACCATGGTGACGAGGCAGGCAGCCACACGCCGCGTCATCAGCCGCCATTCTGCGTCTTTATGTCGCTGTTTCTGTGGTTGATGACGTCACATTGCCGCTAGTTACTATGGTAACACTGGGCAGACATGCGCAGATGGCCCCGCGTTCTTTCTTCAGGTCTCAACCCACAGATTCAAGAAGCAGCCATTGTTTATCACACCCATTCTCGTGTTTTCACGTCGAGCATGAGAGCTGGACTAATCTCTGCATAGATACATGGCTCAGTAATTCCATCATATCAAGCATCTAAGATAATATGGGTTTATTTTTCTCAAGAAGGAATGAGAGAGAAGATCTGATCTTTAGAAAATAGAGCTAATGCATTTTGGACCCTTCATCTACATTATCATCGAGATGATTCCTCACCATATGAGAACTATATGGCAGTGAGATACATGGGTACAAATTAGATATAATGGCAGTATGTCCTGGATGGTATCCAGGAAATTCTAGCACTAATAAAACAAATACAATGTTGGAATACCAGGAGAAGTAGGTCTGGGGCCTCCTGCTGTAGGACCCCAGCTGCATGCATTAATAATGAGTAGCAGACGACTTCTAGAGAAGACTAATGGTATTTATATACCTCACCCAGGCAGCCCGCCCATCGTATATCTATCTCCCATGGCGGGCTTGTATTTCTATCTGTCAGTGTGTAGGGGAGGCCCCCATCCCTGAGACACCGAGACCAGCCCCCACAGGAGGGGGTTATACCCATCCATCATCCTGACAGGGAGCCACAAGTTTCACCTATTTCTATGCATATCATTAAGGAAATGGGAGTGGCGCCACCTGATGTTTTACATTGTAAATAGCGTGACGCTGAGATTATATACCTACGCATAAACAGCCGGTGACATCCACAGGCCCTATGTAGGCTATACCTAAGGAAGGGCCATGACCTCTTTAACCTGGAGAATATATTAAAAACGACATCAGAACCTAATGGAGGATTACAAACCTTACTGAATTTTTTTTTGTGGATTTACGTGACAACAGAGAAGATGGTAGTCCTAGGCTGTGCGGCCAAGGTGCGGCAGATGCGGCGTTCCCAAAGTCAAGGTCAGTAAAGGTCATTTGAATATTGATTCCCTTGCAGTATAAAAACGCCAAGGTAGCTGCACCTTTTTGTTTCTTGCTGCAAGCTGTACCGGGACCCATGGGAGAGCTCCTGCTGTGAGATATAGACCTGCATGTACTATGTATCCTAGCTTTCTTGAATGGTCTTTTTTAAACCTAAGGGGGAAATCCCATTAAAGGAGGAGGAGGTTCCTAAAAAGAGAGGGAATGGTATTTGATGTGTGCATGGGAAGTTACAAGCTCAAGATTACAGGTAGTTATACATCGTGTGGGTAAACTCATAACATGATAACATTAAATACACTTGATAGCCAATTCTAATATACACAGATAGTGGCAATTCTATGTTGCATAGTGTAGTTTATCTAGGTGCTATTTCACTTTTCTTTATTTCTATGAATGTAGAAGAAAGCGTTCATACTATTTCCAGTCCAAGGAGCAGTACCAAACCATTTGCAAATATACATACTTATCCTTGAGAGGCAAGATTACCCGTATGCACAGTTTTGAAGACTGCCTCCTAGTAACACAGAAATACACTCCCATTATACTAATCAGAACGCCCCAGAGGCCTCAACTGTACAAATATAGATATCGATCTTCAAATTGAGTCAGAACTCTGGGGATTAAACTGTGTAAAACACACAGAGACTTCATCTCTTAACTCAAGCAAATGAGACACAATTTGAGATTCAGTATTGTGATGTTGTCAACCTAAATGCAGTGTTCCTCTATAAGAAATATTCCTTGCGATTTATACATTTTCATCACAACGTCCCGCCCCTATTTCTGCACCCGGCTCTCAATAATATAACCCAGACACAGTACAGTGGGGGTCACCCCTACACAGACACCTCCCCCTCTCATGTGTCCGCATCTATATTCAACATGGGGGTCAATGTCACACTGTTTGCTTTCCACTTTATTTTGCCATCATGTTTTATTTACTTTTTGTCTGGTCTCATCAGTCAAATATAAGAGTTGCATCGATTTTCTTGCTGTTCAGATTGCCTCCTTTAAAAATCCATTTATCTCAGATTATTTATATATTGAGAATAACTTGACTCCCTCCATGCCTATCACACTGCCTCCATACTTTCCCCACTCACCAAATCCCTGAATCATCATTCAGCGAATCATCATTCATTTCTTCTTTACTCATTCTCAACCGCTTGCTTGTCCCTCCCCCATAGATCTGTCCAACTATCTGCCGAGAAGCGCACTCACTCACTCACTCACTCACTCACTCACTCACTCACTCACTCGCACACTCAATCACTCACTCACTCACTCATTCATTCACTCACTCATCCACCTTAGAGTGCCAATCACGGCTAATGTTGCAAAAGGTCTTATATAAGGCCCTATACCAGGTGCCAGGATGATTGGGGAAAATTGGGGTGGATTTTGCATACCATCACACTGAATTCACCTGCTTCCAGGGGTGGGGATTGCCTGCTGCTCCTCGGTCTGTCAGTGTGTCTCACCCACACAGGACCTCCCCAACTCGCCCTATAGGCCTACACATGGAATAAGATTGGGAATTATTTCTAACTGATCCAGAGGGCCTACCCATCTCTCTGTCTCTGTCTCTGTCTCTCTCTGTATCTCTCTCTCTCTCTCTCTCTCTCTCTCTCTCTCTCTCTCTGTGGCTCTCTCTCTCTCTCTCTCTCTCTCTCTCTCTCTCTCTCTCTCTTTCTCTCTCTCTTTCTCTCTCTACTTGTATTGATATCCACATAAACCTAGCTAGATATACTTAGTCATAAAATGATATATTGTTATAAGAATATGGCCCTTATTTGCGTACTCTTCCATATCCACAGCAGTATCCAGATCCCCATACTGTTAATCAGGATCAGTGGTTAATAAATCCTCATCAGCAGGCTCTGAGACCTGACTGGTCCTTGAGCGAGTTAGTCTACCCGTGGCAGTAGGCATTGTGTGACTGTAATCAGTGGGAGCAGCCGTGAGCAGCTCAGATTCAAAGTAGGTCCAGTGTGACCAACGACCAGGAACTCAGTGGCGTTCTGGAGGAGCAGGGAGAGAGGGGACGCTGCATTATGCTAATGAGGTCGGGAGACTGGCTGCGTGGTGGCCAATGACGTGGACAGACCATACATGTATGTCTGTCCATCAAATTTGCATAAGGAATGAAGCCTCTGCCCAATCTCTCCCATAAGACGTTTTCCCCAGTTCGCTATCAGATCACTCCTGTGGCTTCTGCAGAAATCGTCAGCCGAAGGCTCGCTGCGCCACTTAATCATAATCAAAAAGCAGAGGCAGGAGGAAGTAAGAGCCTTAACGGAAGGTGGGATGGTGCTAGCAGTTAGGAAGGGTGGGAGAGGGGCAGTAGTTAGGTTAATAGTGGGGCAGACAGATTAGAAGGCACTTGATTTAAGATGAAAAAGATAAAGGGAGAAGGCAAGGAAGGGTAGGAGACAAGGGGATAGGAAGAGGACGAGGCAGACAGGGTACGTGGAGATAAAGAAGTGATCAGAATACGGCGGTCTTGTAGGATAGAATAGGAGAAGAGAGCAAAGGCGAGAGGTTGAGAGAGAGGTACATATGAAGAGAAACACCACAATGTTGGAAGAGGTAGTTAGTGACAGTTGGGGCATGACGAGATGAAGTGAGTGGCCGAGGCAGATAAAAAAGAAGCCTTGAGGAAGTGGGATTGATGAGAGGGTCGTAGAGAGGAGGGAAGGTACACAAATGTCATGGAGTGAGGGAGAATGACACAGGTGAAGAGTGGTTGACATGGAGGATGGAGGGGCAGACAGAAAGAAAGGCCTGAAAAGTAGAGGGAAAGCATGTGTAGGGTGGTGTTGAGAGGGGAGGTGAACGTGAACGAGAGGAGGTGACAGGGCAGGTGGTGGGGGTGGTGGAAGTATAAGGCGGGGTATCAAGGGGGATGCATTGAACCAGCTGCCTGGTGTCGGCACTGATGAAAGGGAGAGTAGTGAGAAATACAAAAGAAAAAAAAGAATCTCACAAATGTGGATGTCATCTATCATTTGATATTTATGATTTAGTGTCAACGTCATAATCCTGCGAGTTAAACATTGGCAGTGGCTTTTGCTCGGGTGGATGATAAAATGCCATAATAATTAAGATATTCTATGACTTAGTAATATGTCAAGCAGCTCTCATAGCTAATATAATTTATTCAGGATTATTCTGGGCATGGAGGCAGTGAGTACACGATTGACAACGAGACATTTGAGGTTACTCATCTAAAGCCTTCATAAAATAATGCAACATGTCTATATTGAAAGAACGTGAACGAGAGTGAATTCAGTTAAAAAACTCTGTATACCAAGTATATCTGCCAAGGCACCTTACAGTGCACATAATTATACACTCTATATCAAACTATTTGCTGCAATAACTATAGTCAGGAAGCTGCCATTAATATGTATATAAAACCCATGTCTGTGTTCATCAGCGCTGCGGCAATTATCATTTTGCCAAACATTTATGTGCATTCCTATAAGGCCAAAAAAAACCGGTTCGTTTCAGGTAACATAGGAGGAAAATGTAGGGTCGGTAGGTCAGATTTAGTTTTATCTCTTTAAAAAAATGAATGCACTAACCAGCCTCTCTGCATACACTAAATTGACCATACAGGTTAAAAATACGAAAGTTTCTTCAAAATTGCATAAAAAAGTAGGGTCAGCCCTGTTTAGATAGGGTCGGCTAGCTGACCTGAAACAAACCTGTTTTTTGCCTGACTGCAAAGGAATTACCACAGTGGTTCTTTGTACCCAAATCTCACAGTGCATGATGTCCGTAGGGTATTGACCATTTGAAAGGTCACTGCATTATTTATACCCAAAGTCCCCAGGTTGACCACTAGACAGCTACATTGTCCACTTACTCAGACTATAAAGTCGGTATTACCTTATATACACCGCATCCCACCTGTGACATAAAGGACAGCCGTACTTATGTAGAGGCAAGCAGAGAGATATAGAGAGATGGATGGGGATACAGAAAGAGAAGAAGAGATATAGGGAGATGCAGACAGACACAGACTGATGCACATATATTGAGACGCAGCCCTACAGTACGACAGACAGACAGACAGACAGAAAGGCAGACGCAGACACAGATATTGAGACAGACACAGACAGACAGGTCTATGGCGACAGGCCTACAGTCTAAGAATGTTAGTCTACCCCTGGGCACATACAGGGCGAGTAGTATAGGGACGTGGGACGATTTCCACATAAAACAATCAAGATGTAGTGTAGGGAAATGGCAAGTTGGTGTAGGCATTCAACCAATACTGACTCTACATATTTGATAGGGGAGTGAGAGATTGACGCAGACTTTCAGCACGCATCAGGTATGCATGGTAGAGAAGTATATGATACTGAGCACTATATGATAAGACTTTCCCTCCACATAATTTCTGTATGACCAGAATACGAACAGCTGCCACTCGCACACACCTCACACCCTCCAGCACCATACAAACCTGATAACACCCCTTCCATGCTGCCTTTATCATCATACTGCTGCCCTGATATCAGCCAGCACACAATGGTGCACCGCCCTAAATCACAACAGGCTTATACAGCCTGACACGTATCCCACAAAGTGAAATACAATAGATAGATGTATAACAAAAAAATGACCATTCTTTGCTTACACCGATATGCACTGATACTGCCAGGCCTTGGATAGGCTGCCCACTATTACACACACCATTAATACCACACTGTTTTAATTACCGGCATTGAGCGTGGGAAGTTATGTGACTAGTGTGGCAACCTAACATCAGGATCGTCATAAGACTGGGACATGAAGTTACTGTCACTATTATCATTGGTTAGGTTCAACCCTGGACCAACCTGTTACCTACCATAACACCATTTACACACTGCTATATCTCATTAGCAAGGACCAACTAGATCTAACTAATTGGATACAGTAATAATCATCTTAGATATAACCAGACCAACTTTCTATCGTTTCTAGGAGCACCCTACCTATATGTATGTATTCATGGACGGGAAACTGTGAAGAAAAGCATAGTATGGTCGGTTTGGTTCATTTAATTGTTGAAGTATCACATTTCAGTGTCCCATATTACTGGAGAACCTTCGAGTTATAACAGTCAAGCAATGCCCGCATATCCCTTGAATCTAAATTCAATTGATAAGTACAAATGACGCCCCATGCACCACAATATCACATACATTATATCCAGACCTAGAGGCTCAGGTCAGCTCCTACATCACCTGAGCTGCTCCCTATAACAGCTCTCCAAGCAGATATTGTCACCCCTCCTGTGGTTACAGCCATATCATACCACACCAAAGTCCTGCTTGGAGGGCTCTAGACTGCCCAGTGACCAGTTGGTGGCATACCGACCCTTACTCTGAATAAGTATGAAAATAACTGCCCTCCTTCTGTGGTTGCAGTGGCGTCATGACATGGTTATTCCTTCATATGGTCAGTCCAAGTTCAAGTGCCATCATTATGGTCTGTAGGAGAACCCTCTGTTGGAGGCCACATGTGATGTTTTCATCTTTTTGTCTACTATACTGGAAAATGAAGGGCATATAGATGTACTAAACAAGAGTGATATTTAAGTGTGAAGCTATGTATTTAGGGAACAGAATAAGGACACATAAGTATGGTATTCCAAATGCTAGAAACACCATTATTCAATGTTGCTTTCAACTGTTTACTACAAAACTAAGGTCAACATAATCATCGACTGAGTCAGTTTATTACAAACCATCACCTTCAACTTTAGATTATAACCTCATTGAGCACTGTTACATATATTAAACCATACACCTCTATGACAGATAAATCCTCAATTTACGACCAGTCACCAGTCTGCACAGTATAGATTAGACAGCCCCAGTTATGGGACCATGCCTGCCACACCAGCAGCATTATGAAACCATATCGGTTTGTGATGGGGGCCTTATCTTGCACTTAATTAGCCATTCCCAGACTAATTAATCAGTCTGTGATGAGGCTGTGAATAATATATCAATATTAACAACAGCTCTGCACTATGAACAATAAGCGTCTACTAATCCTGGGACCAGGAATATAGAACCATGTTCTATAGATAGGAGATGTGAGGGCTTGGTGACATTACAGAAAGTGGTACTAGAGCAAAACAATGGTCCCTTTGGTAACTGGTCGCAGGTCAACGCCCATATATTTCGTGGCCACCAAGTAGAAAGTGTCATACAAAGAGGACAATGCTTTTTCGACCTTATAGTTTGAATTTAAACTTATACATTCAATTGCTACTTCCATTTGGGAAATGCAATAAAACGTACATGGCGAATATAACCCTGCAGTCTCATTCAAACAAAGAATTCGCAGATCGTTTGTGTCTTCAATTATTCTGTTATTCAGAAAAGGATAATTGCTGTTTGCTTAGTATGTCTAAAGCTTAGGTAAACATACAATATAATGGAATGGAAAACAAGCTAATCTTTATGTATAGAATGCTTTGTCATCAAGTTAATGCAATGTAACACACAACTTTGACTCATGGTAACACAGAACAATTGAAACTCAACTAGCCAACACCAAGTATGTTAGATTCAACCCCATGAATAGAGATATCGATCCGCAAATTGGACCAGAACCCCTGGGAGTAAACCCTATTAAATACACACAGGCCCAATCTCCTAACTCAAGCAGAATAATCTCGGCTATCTACCCAGCCCAGTGTGATTACGTCTCAATGACTCCAATTGGTCCCCACATGTGGTGAGGCAGGGAATCGGTCAGGTATGAACCAGTGTTGATAGTATTATGTCTATCGTGCTGTATTGGGTACAAATATAAGTCTTGGCATGGATTTCACTATGGCTAGGCTGATAAATCAATGTAGGATTTCATATTATCCACTTTCCCTGTGCCTGATAGCATAGAACATTTATTTTACAATGAATAAATATCTGAAGACAATCCCAGCTATTGTACATCTGGTACCTAAAGGTGCAAGTAGGATTTGAGTCATAACTGTAGATATCATGTCAATATTTTCAAATTAGACTACTAATCTCTACAACTGATAGGGAAAGGCAATTTAAACAGCTGTTACAAGGATAAATACTTTCTTAAGTGATAAAGAAACAACCACCACAATCTCTTAAAATTGCCAGGCCAACCTGTCTTTACTTTGCAGGTCTGTATACCAAACTAAGTCATTCCTTGGCCACATTAGATATGATAAACTGGCAGCAGGTCCCCTGGCTGGTGCACCAAGTGCTTTGACTTTGAGGGAAGATGACAGAAGGCTAATCAGTATCATTTCATTTAATAGCATTTCCATAAAGGGAGAATTATATTAAACCATGTCTTGGAGACCTGTGATCCTAGATATTCTAACTTGAGCAAATATGCTGTCCTGAATTAGGTTCCTTGGGATAGATCTTTGTATGCTGACATTATAGACAGTCATAAGTGGCGAACATGTTATATATTTTGGGCACTCCCCCATTGATTAGAAGGGGGGTACTCTAGATCAAAAGCTGGGGTACAGAAGTGTGGAATTGTGTGGAGTAGCCTGCCTGGCTGGCTTCCAGCCCAGCCCAGACACTCCCACACCCCAAAACAGCAAACGCTCCCAGACTCACTGAGGCGTGTCCCTGCTGTAGACACTCCACGCCCACTGTGTCAGTGTGCACTCAGCTGGAACCACGTCTAACGTGCCAGCCTGGCAAATTTCACACTGTCTGCTTCATGCCTACACTCCCCTCAAGTTTACTTTTATATATTCTACTTACTTTTTGTCTGTTTGTCGCGTCAGGCAGACCATATAATCTACAACCTGTGTTCACTAAGTTTGGCTAGATGGCCAATTTCTCCAATATTACAGCATCAATCTATTTATCATGACCAAACAACACCCGCCCACTCATTAACATCAGCCTTCCGTCCGTCCGTCCGTCCCTCCCTCCTTCCGTCCCTCCGTCCCTCCCTCACTCACTCACTCACTCGCTCACTTGCTCACTCACTCACTCACTCACTCACTCACTCACTCACTCACTCACTCACTCACTCACTCACTCACTCACTCACTCACTCACTGACTCACTCACTCACTCACTCACTCAATCACTCACTCACCCATTCACTCACTCACTCACTCACTCCCCTACTCACTCACTTAGCCAATATGCTCAAAGTGGCCCATGCCCATAGAGTTCCAATCACAGCTGTAATGTTGCTGGTGTGAGAAAGAGGTATTCAATGACACCCTACACCAGATGATTGGAGATAATTGGGGGGGGGGGGGTGTACATACCATTACCAACTGTCAATCTACAGTCCAGCCAGGGGTTGGAATTGCCTGCCGCTACCTGGTCACTCAGAGTGTTCTATAAACCTCACCCCTGCTCACCTGATTGGGTGTTCATTCCACAGCTGAGCCATCAGTAGTCTGTCTGCCCGGCCATGTTCTCCTCCTCCCTGTCTATCTATAACTGTAATGTGTGTCATTTTAGATGCACTTGTGAATAAGAATAGATAGGTCCACGATAATCTAACTGAATGATAATTTTCTCCAAGAGTAGTGTTTTGGATCATTAAATTCATTCAATATCAAATTCATTTTTTTATTATTTAACACAGTTCTATGTGTTAATCTAAGCGCCATTACAGGATATCGGTATAATTCAGTTTTTTTAAATATGTTATTAGATATATTTTCACAAATACTTTGCCAAATTTCTATGTACATCTGCCCTAAATAAGCCTTTTTCTTTTGTTGCAAAATGCTTCCGAAATGATCCTCGATTCTTTTGAAACAACTATCATTCCCGCTGCTTGATATTTCAGCGTAAGCATATATATGTCAGATGTATCTGCGATTCTTTATATGACACCACTACATATGCACTCTCTCATATTAAAGCCAATGCACTTCTTTTTTTCTCTTTGAGTAAGAATAAGGATATGTCTCTTAGGGCTGGACAGGGCTTTGGGACTCTGAGCCCTTTCAGACTAGCCTACTTGCTATGATTTGCATAAGAAATGAACGCTCTGCCCAATATCCCCCTCAGGTCATTACTACTGTACACTGTCAGAGAGAGACAGACAGACAGACAGACAGACAGACAGACAGACAGACAGACAGACCGACCGACCGACAGATAGACAGACAGAGACAGACAGACAGAGCAAGAGAAGGAAGTGGTTAAAAATATATCCTGTAGTACAGGGGCATGAAACGTTGGTACAGCAGTCAATACTGGGCCCGAGTAATATAGACAAATAGTAAATTAATGCAGATATTTACCCAATATAATCTCTGTATGCCAGGAATGAGAACAGATGGCCCTCACACACCCTCCAGTCTTGCGCAAATCTGATAAAGCGTTCCCAACCTACCCAACCCTCTGATATATCCACCATGGTATCAGCCCAAACACAATGGTACACAACCCTGAATCATACACCTATACAGCCTGACATGGATCTCATAAAGGGAAACACAATGTGGGAAAAATGGTAAAAAGGACCCTTCTCTGCGTACACTAAACCCCATTGATGCTGTCAGGCCTTTGTTAGGACGGCTAATATGACAGCCACCATAAACAGATCCCTGTCTGCCATATTGAACATGGGGTGTCACGTGAGCAGTGTAGAGACCTGCCACCAGGGATGTAATGTGTCAGGGGCATGACGTCACTGTCACCATTAACATTGTTTATGTCACACCCCATCGTAGACCACCGCTGTGATCTTAACTTAAGACATATTTTACACTAGCTGGCCAGGCAACCATATACTCAACCATGAGCCATATAGTCTTGCTCTATCTGACATGCAGCATTCATCTTTTCCTCGAAGTCATATATATGACATGATGAAGTACACTATTGCACATCCACCCCACAATATTATTTTTACCCAGACGTAGAGGCTCAGGTCAGCTCTTCAATCAACCCAAGCTGCTCCTTATAACAGCTCTCCAAGCGGATATCTGCACCCTTCAAGAGGGCACATCCATATCATATAACACCAAAGTCCTGCCTGGAGAGCTCTAGGCTGTTAGATGACCAGTTGGTAGCATACCAGCCCAGAATAAATATGAAATGAGCCCTCCCTGTGCCATTGTAGTGGTGTCGTGACGTGGGTGTTCCCTCATATCTCTCTCACTTCCGGTTGGTGCAAGGTCAGAGTCAGAGGTTACAGTCCCCTGAGGATTGTCCTTGTGGTGTCACCATGTGGGCTGAAGAGGAACAGGAATTCTGCTGCAGGCAGAGTGGCTTGTTTTCTTGCTTTTTTTTCTAAGGGAATGTCAAATAGAGGGTTATCAAAGGTGTATAGTAGATATATGGAGGGATTGTATTATATTGAACAGTGGGGTAATTAGGGAAAGGAAACTTAAGGATTTACTAAAAGCAGTGGAGTCTAAGGTTAGGGCAAGGGATATGGGGGAAGTTAAGGATGAACAGGACTGTACAAGAAACTCCAGTGACCTACCATAGACATGTATTAAACATCTGACAAAAAAAGTACAGTAATACCATCTTCAAATACAATTTTTGTGATACAATTTACTGTGCTCGTAAACAACGATGCAACTGAAATTAATGGTCATCGGCTTTTGTGTATTTGTGACATGGTCCTAATGAGAGTAACTGTTTAAGTTGCCGTCTTCCATGACCCTCATGGGATACAGTGTAAGCATATTCCATGGCTTAGGACATCATTTTTAGTTAAAGCTATTTCAATCTATTAAAGACCATTTTTTCATGTAAAAAAAATTAATACGGTCTCTTCTTGTGCTTGAATTATGGTCTGTGTGTATTTTATACCTGTTACTCCCTGAAGTGATGGCCCCATTTGAGGATCAATATTTCTATTTGTATGTGGAATCCTACCCTGCGGGGTGTTTGCCATTGCAATTTATCCTCAAACATCGTCATGTGTTATCATTCATGAGTGTGCCATCCAAACTGGGTACATGTACCAGGTACTGCATTGTTGTTATGGAACTGTACATTTAAGCATACAGAGTGAGAGAGAGCATTATCTAGCATGATAATAATGATGATAGCACAATTATGCTACTGTGTGCCTTTTCTCCCTCTCCCTCTCCCTTCCCCTTTTTTCCTTTCTCTCTCTCTCTCTCTCTCTCTCTCTCTCTCTCTCTCTCTCTCTCTCTCTCTCTCTCTCTCTCTCTCTCTCTCACTTTGTGATAGATCTATAAACTCAAAATATATATTGAAATATATTATTTAGCTACATGAAATTAATACCTAGTTCTGAGAATAACACTCCTTATTGGTGTATGTGCATTCATAGTAGTTCCAAGTACAGGTCCCCATACCTTTAATGATGTCAAGAAGAGCTTAGCTGTGTCTCCTGGGAATGAGAACGCTTGGGGGCTCTGGGCCCCTGCAGACTAGACTAATTGCCATGATTTGCATAAGGAATGAAGCCCCTGCCCAATCTCCCCCTGAGGACGTTTCTCCTGTGTACTGTCAGTCTTATTCCTGTGGCTTCAGCAGAAATCATCAGCCCAAGGCTGTACACCACTACATAGTCAGAAAGCAGAGGGAGGAGGCAGTAAGAGCATTAACATAGGTTTGAGGGTATGGACAGAATGTTGGGGCATACACCCTCAGAAAAGTCAGCGTCATTGTCGCTAAAACCACCCTCACCTGAAAGTCAGGTGTTTTCTTTCTGTGTGTGTGAAGGGAGGGAATGTAGGGGTAAAATGGGTCATAGAGGATTTGGGGAGGAGAGATAGGAGGTAGAAATGGAGTGAGAGGAGAAAGGAGTGTAGTAGACTGCATCCAACATAGAGAGGTTCGGAGAGAGGTAGAGAGAAAGCAGGCAGAGAGGGAGTAATGGCGGTATAGAGGGAGAGAGATATACAAGGTGGGAGCAAGATGAACAGAAGGGTGGTTGTTTGTTAGTGAGAGGATGGATGGTGGAATGGGATTCTATGAGTTGTAAGTATAAAGCCGGGCATTAGTAAGGCATGGGTTAAACCACCTACTTAATGTTGGCACCGCTGATGAGAGGCTGTTGGAATATTCATTATGACAAGAATTGATTCATTGGCAAAGTGAATCTGGCAATTGTGGATGTCATACATCATTTGAAATGATTTAGTGTCAATGTTATTACTCTGCTAGTTTAATATTGACAATTATTTTTTACAAGTGAGACAGATGACAAATGACAGTAATATTCAACACCTTGAGTGGGCAATATGACCAGCAGCACTAGTTGGTGTATTTAGGATGTTCTACAGGGCATTGTGGTATTACTTGCCTAATATATCTTGCTCATAGATCGTACCTTTGTATTGTTTAGGTCAGAATTGTAACAGTTGGATCCAGAGCAAGTGTTTCAATATTCACTACAGATGCAGTGCTTATCTCAACCTATTTACAGTTACAGCTGTAATACTAACATTGCTACCATTATTCATACTAATCATCCATAACTTATTTCGATTAGTTCGATTCTAGTGTCTTGGTGTCATGCTTGTATTTTTATGGGATTTGACACCCCTTGCATACTTCAAACTGTGTGAAATCTCCACCCTGATATCAGTGAGCACACAATGGTGCAGAACCCTAAATCACATACCTCTTCAGCCTGACAAAGGGAAAGACGATATGGAAAAAGGACTCACCTCTGCGAACACTGCACCCCATTGATGCTGTCAGGCCTTTATCAGGCTGGCTAATTTGACAGCCACCATTAACATTGTCCATCTGAAAATGGTGCTGTTTAAAGAGTATTGAACCATGCCTAAGGCACTAAAACCTACATCCTGAATAAGTAGCTGTTTTCTATAAGTGCTGGTGTACAGTGGTATCGGAAACTATCTGTGCCCAGAACATATTTGTGCCTATCAGCTAGAGTTGTCCATGGTAGAAAGGAGAAAGAAACTATTCGCTAGATGTGCTCTGGAATGTGCTTACCGTAATGCTTTAGACAGCCCTGTGATGTTGTGGTGTGCAGTTCATGAAGCAGAGTGTGACAGGTAGTAGGAGATACACCATACCTCATTGTGTGTTATGACATGCAGCTCATGAGTGTTGTTATATTATGGAGTGACTGCTGATATGTAAAAGCTGACAGACAATGTTTGGTGCTGTCAGGCAGAAGATGCTAAGAATGCTTCTTGTCATATCAGGTATTGTTAATGTAAAGTAGGGGAGTAATCACTGTTGTGCTTCTGGTCCGGTCTGTATGGGCCCTGTGAACCTGCTCAGCAGCCTTTAGCTCGATCTCCACTAGGGCGACACAGTTACCTGCGAAACAGGGCGTTCTTTTAGGTCTATTGTTCTGCAAGATGTCGCCCTGTTTTGCTTTGCTTCACCCTGAATGTCACCCTGAATGTCCACAGAAACCAACGTCTACCTAGCATAATTTCCCTTTACGAACCTGCACTCATAAATCCTAAGCCTCTTATTCCCTGTGCTTTTACAGGAGCATGAGTCATTTTAATGAAAGATTTAGAGTTTCAGGGGGTCCTAGGCCTGCAATCATTTGAGAACCATGAGCTTAAATGGTCTTTGAACATCTAAATCTGCATGATAAAGTACACTATTGCACAGCCACAGCTATATCATATACCTTTTACCCAGACCTAGAGGCTCAGGTCAGCTCCTCCATCACCTGAGCTGCTCCCTATAACACCTCTCCAAGCACCCTTCCTGGGGTCACAGCTAGCCATATCATATCACAGTCCTGCTTTAGACTGCCCAATGACCAGTTGGTAGCATACCCACCCTTCTTTTGGATGAATATGAAATGAACCCTCCCTTTGCCATTGTAGTGGTGTCATGATGTGGGTGTTCCCTCATATCTCTCTGACTTCCGGTTGGGGCAAGGTCAAGGTCAGAGGTTATAGAGCCCCTTAGGATGGTCCTTGTCGGGCCACCATGTGGGCTGTGGAGACTGCTGCGGCCACAGACCATGATTTTATTGTTAACTGCTATTTTCTCTCGGAAAATGTCAAATAAAATGTTATCAGAAATGTGTACTAATAACACATATAAAGTGATTGTATCATATTTTATACAGTTCTATTCAGCTTGTCTTGAGTCTTGAAAGACACTTTTCCTACTAAGTCTGCAATAACTTGTGTGGAATTTATCTAACATTGCAAAATCAATCAGTTTTTAGTCGCAGTTGGCTATAATTTAAGTCATAGTAGTCCTATCCCTTCTTAGACTGAATCTTATTGATGAAACCTTTATTAAATTGTGAATACGATTTGTTACTATGCTCAAGTACTGGAATCATCAAGTTTGATGAGCCTTTGTGAAATAAAGTGTTGCTTTATTATACTATTATACGGCTTGTGACATCATTAAGTAAAAGCTAATTTAATCTATTCTATACTATTTATATGTGATAGATACGGCCTTGTGTGGTACGACCCATGTCCATCTCGTGAAGAAGATGGAAGCAGACTCCACTGTCAGCATACATTGTCTACGTTTTACATGTTTCCAGTTACATATAATTATGTCCCTAAGCATTAAGTTGCCAATGGAAATTATCTAAATGTGATTACACCATGAGGGGGAGATAAATTGTATCATTCTGCTTGAATTCGTAGATAGGGTCTGTGTTTATTTTATACCTGCTCCTCCATACATATAGCCATATAGGTCCCAGCTGATGTTAGTTGCATCAAGTAGAGTACTCTAGATGTATCCCTGGCCATGATGATTGGGGATGAAATGGATGGGTTGTGCATACCATCACACGGAAGTTGTAGGCTGGTAGTCTGGTAGTCTGGGTCAGGAGTGGTAATTGACTGATGCTACATGATCAGTGTGTCCTATGATGCTATGTAGGCTCCATCTTTGACCCAACCCTGTCCACCTGCTGTAATATTGACAAATCTGTACCACTGCATAATTATTAGTAATATTTCTTGTCTGCCTCTCTCTATCCCTCCTTGTGTGAGTCTGTTAGTGTCTGTCTCTCCCTGAATGATAATTAGAAGTCTGATTCAGCAAAAAGAATTTCTTTCAGTGATTGCTTTTTATCTGAATTGTGTGCAACTGCACTAAGATCTCAGTAAATAACTTTTGTTCTTCATGTCTGTGAGAAGCGCCTCTTGTCTTTTACAATGCTAAACAGTTTCAAGATGATTCTGATGGCATGGGCATTTGAAGTGCAAATTACACATTACATTACATGAAAGCTACAGTGTGTACCTTTATTTTTGATAACTCTCATGAATGCTGCTGTCACTGATTTGTGAATTGAACATCAGTTATTTTGTTCCATCAACCTTTTTGTAAAATTAGCAATGATATTTTGAAGCAATACATATTTCAACACCATACTGATATTCTGTATTCATTATAATTCTGTATAGATCTATATATATCAATGTTTATATGGGAAGATCTATTTAGCCACACAAATACTATTTAGTTCTTAGAATATATCTTATTTGTGTATGTGCACTGAACCATATTCACAACAGTACCAAGTAGTCCTTAATAATAGAAAGGATAGCTTACACATGTCTCCTGGGTAACGGCAAGGTTTGAGGGCTCTGGGCCCCTGCAGACTAGACTAATTGCCATGATTTGCATAAGGAATGAAGCCCCTGCCCAATCTCCCCCTGAGGACGTTTCTCCTGTGTACTGTCTGTCTTATTCCTGTGGCTTCAGCAGAAATCACCAGCCTAAGGCTGTGACCAATTAATCATAATCAAAAAGCAGAGGGAGGAAGAAGTAAGAGTCTTAACAGAGGTTTGGGGGGATTGGCAAGTGAATGGGTAAGGCAGGTTGGAGAGGGCTTGTGGGAGAGGGAGGTAGAGATATAGGGAGATTGGGAGGGAGTATTGTAGAAAGCAGAAAGGGTAGAGAGGGTAAGAGAGAGGTAGTTGTTGTTGTTGTTTGATTTTTATTGGCATCATTGTCGTAGTCACACAGGACGATTTTCCATATAAAGCCAGAGAAGCAATAAAATGTACGACTTCATAGATAAATAGGAAGATGCGCTATGATAGCCATGATATCATTGAGAGTCTTTTCATGAAAATATCAATGTCTCTATGTGAATGTCAATTCAATTGACAACAAGTGTTGTTGTCCAGGGAGAGCGTAATTTCTACAGACTAGGATAAATATCTCTGCACTCTGGATGTATTTATGAATTAATGTAATAAGTACACAAATAATCAAATCTACAGAGGGGCGTCTGGTAGTTTTTTCAGGGCTTCTAGGGAAACAGTGGATAGAGTGATCTTTGTAGAAAGGGAGAGAAATGCAAAGGGAGGGAGGGAAAGGAACAGGGAGGGGCAGAGAAAAAGACACTGTGCGGAGGTAGAGAGAGCATGGAGGTGGAAAGGGGTTGGGTTGTAAGTATAAATCTGGACATAAGTAAGGCATGGGTTAAACCAATTAGCAGGTCCGGGAAATGGAGGAAAACCCTCCCCAGAGCCGTTATTTACACCAGTGTCAATTTTCACAACGCAGGTAGGTGTGAAAACACTGCAGGGCTCACTGCCTACCGGGTGAAATGGAGGAGCACAGAGGGAAAGTCTATAGAAAAAGCTTATTTATATGTGATTTCATGGCAATCACCTGTATGATTCACTATTCCCCATGTATGATTCAAGAGCATACACTAATCTAATTTATGGGATATATACATTTAACAGCAAATTGATAGAAAATTCAGCAAATGGGTTATAAGAAAACCGTTGCTAATTTTAGCCCTGCAGTGTTTATGCTACAAGCAAAACCGTTGCTAATTCTAGCCCTGTAGTGTTTTCACACCTACCTGCGTTGTGAAAATTAACACTGGTGTAAATAATGGCTCTGGGGAGGGTTTTCCTCCATTTACCAGACCTGATTAGATAATGTTAGCATTGCTGTCAAAAGAAACAAGAACCAATTTACTGGTTAAGTGAATCTGGCAAATGTGGATGTTACTCATTATTTAAAATGATTCTGAAGTTAACACTTGTATATTAGAACTTGTAGATTATAAATTGTACCCTTGTATTGCTTGGGTTATACTTGTAACAACTGGACCAAACCAAGTCTTTCAACAAGGTCACAATTAATAAGGTTGCTGTATTTTTTATACTCATAATCAGCACTTAGGGGAAACAGTTCGTTTGAGGCTCAGGCTCATGAGAATACCACAGAATAGCTATACCCAGATGTCACAAAGTGAATTTCTTTTTTTACATCCAATATTTTATTAGAATGATTCAAGTTATCATACATATTTATTTCTTCAAACAAAATTTGTGATCTCCCCTCTTCAGGGATGTGATTTTCGAACTTTTGTGGTATTTCTTTTAGCTTTTCCATATTTCACAGAAAAATCTATTATAATTCAAAGACATTAAAATGCTGTCATTTTATTTCTTATATAAATATTTAAAAATATACAACATGATAATACATAATTGAAAATGGGCTAGAACGATTGGAATTTTTTTTCTAATATTAATAGACACCATTTGCATGCAGATATTTGCATTTTTTCACCTTTTTTTAATTGTCTAAAGCCAATGTCACAAAACGACCATGTTAAGGTGTCAGTTACGCGTCCGTTACGCGTCCGTTACGCTATATGGCGCCATATGGAGCCATATTGAGCATAGAAGATATTACAATATGGCAGCTCATAATGTTGTTAATATTTGTCTTATAATAATTATAAGAGTACCTACCCCCCCTAAATCGATGTCAAGGATTCCAATGGAGCTATCCATTTTCTTCTATCTCAAATGGTTGCTTAGCAACCAGCCCTTTTGTATGAAAAATGTCCGATTTTGTTGAAACCATGACAAATCATGATTTTACATGGTATTTTCATGGCTACAATACAGTAAGAAATATTTATAGCTATATCACAAAATTTTATGTGCATGTTCCCAAAGACCCATATTTTCCATTGCAATTCAGATATAATGAGAATGAAAATATTTTTTATTGCCATTTTTTTCACTTTTAATTGTTGCAAAGTCGTGAGTTTGACCCTTGATGGGTGTTTCATATTTTGAGATACGGACAGAGCTCTCTCTTTTACCTGGAATCAGTATGCATACAATAGTGCAGAATCCTAATCACATACCTCTACAGCTTGCCAAAGGAAAACACAATGTGGGAAAGATAAGAAAAAGGATCTGTCTCTGTGAACACTAAACCCCATTGATACTGTCAGCCCTTTGTTAGGCCGGCTAATATGACAACCACCATAAACAGATCCCTGTCTGCCATATTGAACATGGGGAGTCACGTGAGCAGTGTAGACATCTGCCACCAGGGATGTAATGTGCCAAGGGCATGACGTCACTGTCACCATTAACATTGTTTATGTCACACCCCATCGTAGACTGTCCTATCATCTACAGCTAGGTATACTGTAGACCACACTAGCTGGGCATCAGAGACTGTCTAGTTGCATAGATCCTCTAACATTGGGTTTGTTGATAGTCTAAATAATAATGTTTGCTTCTTCGCAACAGATTAATTAGTTTACTGTTGTGTACGAACACGGGTCCTGTAGATTTATGTTACTGCAATCGCTTGTGTTTGAACAAAGGTTGGGGTGGAATTTGTGCTATTTAATGGGTATTGAAACACACTGTAGTTGGAGATAAAATATATATGTACCACCATGGGGTATGTAATTTGTGGTGATATGTGTGACAGGTAGTGGGAGATCCAATATACCACCCTATGGTGTTGTGGTGTGGAGGTTATAAGTGGTGTTATTATGAAGGAGTGACAGCTGGTATGTAAGGCTGGCAGACAATGTTTGGTGGTGTCAGACAGAGCCTGCCAAGGCTGCTTTATGTCATATTAGGTATTGTCAGTGCCAGTCAATGAGTAGGGGAGTAATAACTGCTATAGCAGTCAGCACTACACAGGTATGCCAATGGCAACCACATCCCCTCCTAGACAAAGTGTGGGTGTAGAGGTCCTGCACATGTTAAGAATGTGAATGGAAAAACTTGATTAGCCATAGCCCAATATTTCTTAACATGTATATTGACATTGAATTAATCAGGCATAAGAAAACACATGCCTTCATAGTGAGGAGATCAGAGTGCCAATGCCGGGTGGGGTTGGCATACAGAGGTGCCCACTGGTACCACACTCATAATGAGGAGAGTGTACTTAATTTACCACACCACACAGATAATCTTTTGTAAAGATAATACTATTGGATGGTCACTACGTAGATTTGCAGCACGCAGATGGCAGCCTACAGGAGTATCAGAGGCAATGAGTTGTATGCCTTGACTCATCAAAACTCCCACCCAACCTATCATGAAAATAAGCTTATATTTCTTACTGTACATAATATTATAAACCTCTGACATGTCTCAAATAAATAAGTCTAATTGTTAATCGCTTTTACAAACACAAGCTTCCCGATCCTTTTTATCATGAGCAGACAACTGATGTCTATCTATTCTTTTGACATCTTAATCTACATGATGAAGTACATAGCATGGCTACATCGCTATATCACATACATTATACCCAGACCTAGAGGCTCAGGTCAGCTCCTCCATCACCTGAGCTGCTCCCTATAACAGCTCTCCAAGCAGATATCTTCACCCTTCCTGGGGTTACAACCATAATCATATCATACCAAAGTCCTGCTTGGAGGGCTCTAGACTGCACGGTGACCAGTTGCTACCATACCAGTCCTGACTCTGGATAAATATGAAATGAGGCGCTTCTTCTGCCATTGTAGCAGTGTCGTGATGTGGGTGTTCCCTCATATCTCTCTCACTTCAGGTCGGTGCAAGGTCAGGGTCAGAGGTTAGAGTCCCCTGAGGACGGCCCTTGTGGCCTCGCTATGCAGCCTGCGGAACCACTGTCTGATACAAGCCACAGACATTAGTTTCTTTTCATTTCTATTTTTTCTGCGGAACCTCAGAGAATGTCAAATGGGGGTGTTTGAAAAATGTTATACATGTGAATATACAGAGGGATATACAGTGAGATATTCAAGCTTAGGAAAATTTAAAGGTTTAGAAAGGGCTGGGTCTAATGATAGGGAAAGTAGCATGGTTTATTTGGAAAATTAGGAATGAGTAATGCAATGCATGACTGAAAAGCTAGCGAACTTATTCCCACACATCTTCTAGAGAATTATTTATAAGGGCTAAAAGATGAGGCTCCACTTGGCAAATTTGTCCTCGAATCGATGCCACCACATCTGACGCAGACCAAGGTATAATATATACGCGGTCACACTGGCACAATCATGAAGTCATAATAGGATGTGATGCCTGCTTTATCTGGCACTTATAGACCTTAATTAGTCAGCCGCAGACTAATTAATCAGTCTATAATGAGGCTGCGGATAATATATTGATATATTGTCGCCAACGCCATTGGCTGAATGGTATAACGGATTTAAAGCCATGTAATATAGATAGGAATGTGAGGGCTAACGTAGGGTGAGAGGGGTTTAGCTTGAAGCCAAGATAATTAGAAGCTAAATGATTTTAGAACTACAAATCCATAAACCTATGGCTATAGCTCTGTATGCATGGTATTGGCAACAGTCTAGGCTGACTATATATACTAGTCGCAGACCGGTGTACTCAGCTGTGACTAAGCCAATATAATGTATTCAGAGCTATAGCTGTGGCTTAACTGACTTATGCCACACCAGTGATGATTGCTTTTCTCACCTTTTGTACGTCTTATACAGACAGGCAGTTTCTTTTGTTCTCTCCGCCAAGTGTGGTATAATTACTAAACGAATCCTATGGGTCCTCCACTATACCATACCGGGCTTTGGTGTCTAGTGAGTGGAGAGCTGTTCAAATATTCACCACTGATGATATGGCACGTGCATGATGGTCCATGCTGATAATGAAGATAAGTGAGTGATTACATTGATCTTGATGCAGATGGGTGAACATGCTAAAGAGACATGTTCCCTAGTCTTTCCGATGAATAGCAAGCACACTTTAACCTGGTTGTTTCATAGACAGGGAGACTCACACCCTATCATGTTCTGCCTCAGATGGGGTGAACTCTAGGCATTCAACGCAGACACATTCCTTCATCATTCTTGAGTAGTGTTATGTAGAAAGTATTAGTATGATTACATGTTGTGCGATAACACCGAGTTGACCAAAGGTTCATCAATAATGCTCACCGCTCATTGCGAATACAGCATTCTACTTTCTTTATGGTAATGTAAAGAATTATCCTCAGAGTACATTGTGGAGTGCAACAGGAACTAAGAGAGGAAACTTAAATGTTGGGGGCTGCACATTTTAGCACATGATAGGTGTTCACATCTTGTTGTGAAACACAATTCCAACTCCTTTCACCAATTCCTACTCCTTTCATTTTTATGAATTAGGCCCCCGGTGTGCAGGCCGCGCCCTGAGTGCTGGAGGGGGCAGTGATTAACTGTCTGGCCGCCAGAGGGCAGCACTGATTAAGCTTCCTTCCGGTCGGGCATGCGCATACTTTACATCAGCTTCCTGCAGTACTTACCCCCCGACAGACGGGGCAGGCTAGCACCTGCCTATATCTACACATATCTACTGTATAGTCTACAGTGACTACAGCTCCTTCCTCATACATATCCATAGCTATGCATAATTTATAATGATTTCTATTTTAAATGCTCACATGTCTGTACCCCTACATCAATAGTCGGAGTATGGTCCCTTATTATATTATAGGGCGGATGGGGGTTTAAGCCATATTCTTTTACACTAGACATAAAACTATATTATAGTAGTGTTGAGCTAGCCAACATCCAACATTAAACTGTTTTTACAGCCACCTGTACGCCCATAATACACAATTTCCTATTGCCTACACCTCATTCATTGGGGGAAGGGGCATCGTATTTTTGGTGAAAGGTCTGGTAGACCGGCCAGCAGGAGAAGTTAGACCCTATTTGGTGTGGGAGCTGTGAAGGTCGCAGCATAGTATAATGAAATAAAATATCCATCTATATGATACCTAAATTGACGAAAATTCCATCTAAAATAGCACTATGTTTGGAATGTAAAAAGAGCGTTTTAGACCCCATGCCTAAATTGGTATTGTTGTGCATGTCGATTGCCATGGAAACATGATTTTCATTCTAAATTGAAAAATCAAAAGAAGGCCTCACACGGATTTCTATGCTGGAAACAGAAGGTAATATTTCTAGATCAAAATACGTGACCAAATGTTAGTAGATTAATATCACTCGCATGAGTGGCCATATATTGAATTTTAGTAATTATCACATTTATGCTAATTAGATATATCTAAATCAAGGAAGGATTGAGGTTATTGGTGTGGTGTATGTGGGAAGAAATTCAGTGATCAAGAAAGTAGAGACTGAGGCAAGTCTAACTTCTTCTGCAGGTTGGGCATAACTGACCTAGTTTGACACGCTTTTATTGACTTCCGGTTTGTTAAGGTATCACAGTGCTATTTTCGATATACATTACAATTGGCATTTGAGATTGGCCAAGGCCCAGCTATATTCAATGAGGCAGTCCTCAAAAACTAGAAGGTGTACCTGCTATTGAAATATATCAATGAAAAGCTGATGACGTCGATTTTAAAGTTTACTTTTTTTTGGCTTGAAGGACCCTTTGCCCTCGATTGTACTCATAGGCCTACTTGATTTCGGAATCCGTATGCCTCATTGGGATCTGTGGTGCATTTTAAAACTATGGCTCTATATGGCTACATTAGAGAATAACCCCCCTATCTAGCAGGTATTAAAAACGGAAGCCTTACCCTAGTGTGACAGAGAGTGTGACTTGCCCTCACCGTCTTCCACCCCAGCCTGAACCGGTGACTTATTGCACGTATTACCCTCAGGCTGCAGGACCACCGGCCCCGATTGGCTGCATTACTTATTAACTATCTCAATCCCAGCTCGTCACCAGGGGTTAAGGCTGCCCCTGGCGCCCCCTGTTGGCGGTATGGGGAACGTCCTGTTGTCATGCCAACCATTAGCACCAGCGGCCGCCATGTTGTGAGGGGTCAAGGTGACGACGCGGCGGACTGCCGACACGGTTGTTACATTAAGGGGACTGCTGGGGGCCCGGCGGTGCCGTCTTCCCCTGTCCCCAGGCTCTACAACATCTTGATTCGATTCCCTCATAAACTACTGAATGCTGATCTAATAATCCCAACCCAAGAACCCTCCTCTCCCCCTCCCCAGCCGTCATCACGGCGCCATGCGACTTCCGCTACACAAAGACGCCATGACACGTGGCGGTGTCTCAGCAACATGCGCCCCCATTAGGAGGTGTCGCGTGGAGTGATGAGCCACATAAAAGTCATGTTTGTGGGACATGACGTGTTGGCGCCGTGTCAGGAAGAAGAAGGCAACTAAAACCTGTTCCATGTAGTTGTTAGGTGCAGAAATGATGGGAAATGGGGATGATGAAACCACGAACCTCAGAATGTGAATCAATTGTGAATAAACAATGAAAAAGTGTTCAATAATCCTTCAAGCCTACAATCGAGGATCTATAGGCCTATAATTATACATGTTACACAACTAATTTTCCTCAAACCAAGTTCTCTTTAGACCATAATCCCCCTAAACTATACGTAGAACGACAAACCAATGCAGTGCCAGATCCAAGAACTTCTTGTCAGATATCATCACTTGGATCACTTGGACCCTATAAAGCCTATTCTACTCTGATGATATCCACAGTAATTGCGCTAAGGGAGTGTTCATTTAATAAATTACAGGGGTGATGGTGAAATTTCTTTATGCCTGGTAGTCCTTATTGGCAATTCTAACGTAACAAAAGCGAATACCCGGTAACCATGCCTCACTGGCTTAAAGCTGTTGGTTCAAATAAGATCAACCTTGTCTAGCACTGACGGTTTTCTCGGGCTGCAGGTCAGAAAGCAATACACACGACTGAGAACGGAGAATGTGATCAATATTGTAAACACTGAAATATATAAGGTGAACTAGATATGAGTAATGTGCCGTCGTCCTTATACCTAAGCCAATAAGACCAATCACTTCCGGTTCCGGCCCTGCTGGGGGCATGCTGGGTAGAGTCAGACCATTTCCAGTTTGTATTATACGGCGTCTGCGTCTCTAAATCCTCACCACCCTCTCCTCAGTCCTACCGCAATCTCACCGGATTCTCGCGGCTGTGTGAGAATTCGTTTGTGATGTGATTTGGGGAAGTGCATTTTGGTTCTATTTCTCCGACCCCACTCGGCGACCAGGCTGCTGCACTATTAGATCCTGACGTGGGGCGGTGAGAGAATTATCCTGCCTAGATCCCCCCCCCCCCCAATGTCTTTCATACTGGGATAGCTTGTGTTCGTCCACTGACTCATGTTGAAAACTACTTGTGAAGGGTGTTGGGATTTATTTTATTATCATGTCTACCTAAACACTCATGAATTCTCATAGCATCTAGACACCTCGCCTTTCACATCAAAGATTTAAAATCACCAGGATATCATTTAGATACTGCATAGACATAGGAAGTGGGCAGCCCCTCATGCCGTGGTCAGGGTGTCAGGGTGGCCCTCTGTGTGGTGGTGGCGGTGTGCAGGAGGCAGTGGGCAGCCCCTCATGTTGTGGTCAGGGTGTCAGGGTGGCCCTCTGTGTGGTGGTGGCAGTGTGCAGGAGGCAGTGGGCAGCCCCTCATGTTGTGGTCAGGGTGTCAGGGTGGCCCTCTGTGTGGTGGTGGCAGTGTGCAGGAGGCAGTGGGCAGCCCCTCATGTTGTGGTCAGGGTGTCAGGGTGGCCCTCTGTGTGGTGGTGGCAGTGTGCAGGAGGCAGTGGGCAGCCCCTCATGTCGTGGTCAGGGTGTGACCCTCTGTGTGGTGGTGGCTGTGGGCAGGAGGCAGTGGGCAGCCCCTCATGTTGTGGTCAGGGTGTGGGGGTGGCCCTCTGTGTGGTGGTGGCAGTGTGCAGGAGGCAGTGGGCAGCCCCTCATGTCGTGGTCGGGGTGTGGGGGTGGCCCTCTGTGTGGTGGTGGCAGTGTGCAGGAGGCAGTGGGCAGCCCCTCATGTTGTGGTCAGGGTGTCAGGGTGGCCCTCTGTGTGGTGGTGGCAGTGTGCAGGAGGCAGTGGGCAGCCCCTCATGTCGTGGTCAGGGTGTCAGGGTGGCCCTCTGTGTGGTGGTGGCAGTGTGCAGGAGGCAGTGGGCAGCCCCTCATGTCGTGGTCAGGGTGTCAGGGTGGCCCTCTGTGTGGTGGTGGCAGTGTGCAGGAGGCAGTGGGCAGCCCCTCATGTCGTGGTCAGGGTGTGACCCTCTGTGTGGTGGTGGCTGTGGGCAGGAGGCAGTGGGCAGCCCCTCATGCCGTGGTTGGGGTGTGGGGGAGGCCCTCTGTGTGGTGGTGGCAGTGCGCAGGAGGCAGCGGGCAGCCCCTCATGCCTTGGTCAGGGTGTGGGGGTGGCCCTCTGTGTGGTGGTGGCAGTGTGCAGGAGACAGTGGGCAGCCCCTCATGCCGTGGCCAGGGTGTGGGGGTGGCCCTCTCTGTGGTGGTGGCAGTGTGCAGGAGGCAGTGCGCAGCCCCTCATGCCGTGGTCGGGGTGTGGGGGTGGCCCTCTGTGTGGTGGTGGCAGTGTGCAGGAGACAGTGGGCAGCCCCTCATGCCGTGGCCAGGGTGTGGGGGTGGCCCTCTCTGTGGTGGTGGCAGGAGGCAGTGGATAGCTCATGTTGGTGTGGTCAGTGTGTGCAGAGGAGAGGGGGGTCTTAGCCCTGGATAGAGTAGAGTAAAAACCAGGCGGTGGCGAAAATGAGTTTACAGATAAGTGGTAATGCGGGAAGTGGTGCGGCCCGGAGTGTGGGTTAGACGTGATTCCTCAAAGAGCCTTGGAATCAGCTCTGGCAGGGGCTGGGTAGAGACTGGTCAGTTAGACTGAGGGCTGGATAGGGTCATGTGGACTCTGCTGTACACTCTCTACTATATGTTTTGCCTTATATCTTCCTTGTGGAGCTTTTTATGGCTTTGACTGCTGCTATATAGTTTGATCAAATGTGTATGCTTATATAACTTGTATTCAAGTGACAATAGCTGTCAGAGGGTCACGTTTCATGATACATGTTCTATTAGAAATATTAAGGGACGCACTAATCTTCCTGTAGCGGTAAGCAAACAATCGAATAGAGGATGAAAATAGAACATCAGCATTATGTAATATCACCAGGACGCATCCAGGAGATGGAATCGCTAGATACAGAATTAACAGAGAGGTAACTCATGATCAGAAGCATAGTGAAAGTGTGGTAAGGGTATGGCAACAAGGAGTAAGTAGTCAGTAGTATAGTGAAAGTGTGGTAAGGGTATGGCAACATGGTGTAGTAGTATATAAAGGAAGAAGTCAGTAGTATAGTGAAAATGTGGTAAGGGTATGGCAACATGGCCGGTGTAGTAGTATATAAAGGAAGTAGTCAGTAGTATAGTGAAAGTGTGGTAAGGGTATGGCAACATGGTGTAGTAGTATATAAAGGAAGAAGTCAGTAGTATAGTGAAAGTGTGGTAAGGGTATGGCAACATGGCCGGTGTAGTAGTATATAAAGGAAGTAGTCAGTAGTATAGTGAAAGTGTGGTAAGGGTATGGCAACATGGTGTAGTAGTATATAAAGGAAGAAGTCAGTAGTATAGTGAAAGTGTGGTAAGGGTATGGCAACATGATGTAGTAGTATATAAAGGAAGTAGTCAGTAGTATAGTGAAAGTGTGGTAAGGGTATGGCAACATGGCCGGTGTAGTAGTATATAAAGGAAGTACTGAGTAGTATAGTGAAAGTGTGGTAAGGGTATGGCAACATGGTGTAGTAGTATATAAAGGAAGTACTGAGTAGTATAGTGAAAGTGTGGTAGGGATATGGCAACATGGTCTAGTAGTATATAAAGGACGTAGTCAGCAGTATAGTGAAAGTGTGGTAGGGGTATGGCAACATGGTGTAGTCATACATAGAAAGTAGCCAGTAGTAGGGTGATGAGGTCGTAAGGGTATAGTAATATGACCTGATGACGTACTATACAGGAATTTCCAGGCTAGTCACGGATGGCTGTTCCAAAACAAAACAGTGTTTGTATGGTGACATGATCCGTTTATAACACGTTACCATGCAGTCTTAGGTACCTAGCATCTAGCCCCAGGAGGATTACCTACTTCATCTACCTCCACCTGTATTGCTGTAGAATGTAAATAGACTTTACATGGTTGATGCGTAGATTCACTAGATTATTGCTGGCATCGATACAGTAGATTGATATAATAACCAGTATTTTAAAGCCCGTTAGCATCGTTTGAGTGTAAGTCCAATAAGATGGTATGAGTGTCGATTTACCACTCACAGACAGAGCACCCTTCACTATTGTAATTTATATACATCCAAATGTACTCACGTTGTACTACCAAGGCATGCCGGGTTATACATTGCACCCCACACCATCCCTGACCACCCCAGGCACTGACCCCTGACCGCTGACCTCTCACCTCTCACCCCGGGTTGACTTGGTCATAGTCCTAAAGGCTGCACCTCTGTGAGCCCCCCAATTTCAGGTCCATATTCAGGAGTTGGTTACATCTATCACCTAAGACAGGTCATCCAGAATGCACTTATCACAACGTACTAAGATGGGACAGCCCCTCTCCTTTCCCTCTTCTCCCTGCTGTGTTCTCCTCTTTACCAGCTTACTACAGTACACCTCCTCCCATCTCTCTTCTCTCTCCCAATTCGCTTCTCATGAATACTGCTAGCGTTCATCAGTTCACAGCTATACCTTTTTGTTTTGTTTGAACCCTATACCCAACCTATACCTAGATTCGAGATATAGGCCTACTTACAAGGTATCCTATGCATCTCTGTTTTCTTTAGACTGTTAACAATATAGAGAAGTAGTGTCACAACAAAAAATAATCTGTCCTGAACATATAAATTGCCCAATGAATGACCTCAAATATGTAAGATCTCCTTTAAATCGGCAGCCTGAGTCAATTCCCCCATAAACGTCAATATACCCCGGCAGTCTCGTCCGAGCCTTTTTTTAGTTTCCATTGAGCACTGAGATAAGCAGTGAGACTCCCACAGATTTGTGACCACCTGACTACCTGACCACCCCATCCATCCACCCATCCACCACATCCATCCACCCACCCACCACATCCATCTCCCCAAACTCCCCACCTCCCCCAGCTGACCGCTAATTGGCTCTAAGTGGTCACGTGATTACAGCGGTGCATGGCGGGTAAAGTGGCGCCCCCTAGACGGGACGCCCACCCGTCACGTGACTGGACATAGGGAGGGTCACGTGACCAACCTGAACCACAACGAGGCTGAGACAGACTAAAAGAAGAAGGGAGAGAGGGTTGGACCACGTGGGACACATCAGGTAGGGGGTAACCACAAGGGACAATATACAGGAAGGGTGCCATGATGGACAGGGCATGCATGGGGTATGGAAACCCAGAAGGGACTGTGAATAGGACTGGAGTATGGGAACAATGAGAGACATGGCCTGGCCAGGGGTAAAAAGAGGGGCAAGGGACAGAGAGATGGGGGTAAGGTGACCGTGAGAGATAGAGGACATAGACCGGGAAGGATGTATGAGGGACAGATGGGGTGACCATAGGGGACAGACTGGGTAGAAACTATGAGGGACAGAGACGGAGTAGAGGAGCATGGGGAGAATAGACAGGATGGGGGTAGGGGAACCATGAAGGACAGGGGACAGACCACACAGGATAGAGATACAGACGGGGATGGAAGCAGCAAGGCAGTGACAAAGAGACAGTGTTTGGACGGAATGAGAGAATTCAGCGGCTCTCCCTGATCACGCTCTCGTATCAGCTCAGTGACATGCCATCAAAGTAGTCTCTCAATCAGAACATTTCAGCGCTGAATTTTGTAATTGATTGATGTAAAAGATCCAAAGGCCAATGCAGAAGAAACATGTCACGTCCCATTCTGACAGAGATCTAATCTAGAAGCCAGCTTGTCTTTAAGAAGCAATCTAGGGGGAGCCTTGTGTCAGGAGTTGGGTCCTGTGTTCTGAGGGGGAGGGGTCCACTGAGGGTTGGTTTAAGAAGATGACAGAGGCACGCGGTTAACGTCTGAACCTAAAGGGGGTGGGTGGGTGTGTAAGTGGGGGGGGGGGGGGGGTAAAGGGAAGATGTAGATTTAAAGTAAAGCATCTTAGAAAAGAAATCGTTCCGGATTATTTTTTATGACAATTTTCTATTGCCCATTGAATTTCGCATCTATAAGAAGTGTTAGGACTTAGATACTATGTTTGATGCCGCTGTTGGGGTATGAAGGGCTTGAATACCTCTCCCCACTCCATTCTGAATTGTTCTGCATGACCAGCATGCTTTCCCCCCGAGCAACGTATTTTGTACTTGAAGAACTCTCAATTCATCTTTTTGTCAAAGTGGAATAGCTTAGTAGATAGAGCTTGTTTGTCTTGCTCCTTATGGCCTAACTGCGGAACATGGGTCTGCTCAACCATTATGGCCCTAGACCCCTAAACTCGATTTGGCGGCATTGGTATTTCTTATAATCCACATGCGACATGAGGCCTAGTGGCATGGGACGTGAGGCTTAAAAAGATAGAGACATGGGACATGGTCAGTTCTTAAAATCGACATGGGACATGAGCATTTCTAAGCGACACGCGATATGGTCATTTTTTTAAACCGATATGCGACATGGGGACCCCCCTCATCAAAGGCCCCACCATCTCCCTGATCACACGACGTGTAAAGCATATCATTATTTCATAATAATTACAAGACACATTTCAGTAGTCCACAACCAATGCCAGCAGGGGTAGTACAGTTGCTCTAGGTTGTACAGAGTACCCGTGATGCTATTCAGGTCTGTTTAAAGCAGGGCTCTATGTTAGCATACAGATGGTTAACACCTACACGGCTATTTTCTTTTGCGGGTAGTCGATAGACGACTGGCCGCTAGCCATCTAACACAAGTAGCCTGCCGTGTACGCTATGGAACTCCATGATGGAAAATAACATGTGAGCATCCAGCATTTAATGCAATAAAAAGGCCTTATTCAAATGTTTATATTATATGCAATACTCTCATATTACATCATCTTTGCAAACAGTAAATAATTCATTTAAACGATACATTTCGGATGCATTGTCCATTTTATAGGTACAAGAAAACTGAATCATTTAACAGCCAAATGCAAACAGACCCATGTTCATGATAATGGATTTGATTCTATTGTTTAAATGTTTTACAGAAATACAGTGGAAGGGGACCTTTGCATTATTTCATGGCGGATATGATGACCACTATGCTTAAATACTATGTGACGCCATAATGTGTTCAAATTATTATTGGCATTTATATGCACTTAAACATATTTTGAAGAGTAAAAACCATGAAATAAAGGCAAAGACCAAAGCCAGACGATTTTTAGTATTGTTTCCCCCCTTGGTGGGTCTGGGGCTGCATCCCACGGCTTTGTCTATATATCGCCTTTTTGAGAATAAAATTAATTATCACTGACTCATTTATTCCTTTCAAAGACACATAAAGAACCTTAATCTCAGATATATTATTCTACCTTACACACTTAATTCCCGCGAAGGACTTCTACTGATTGATTATCAAGATTGAAGGGAAATCTGCTCTACATGAAAAAAAAAGGTTGTTCCCTATATGGTACCCCATACAGGAAGACCGTCTGTTGGGGTGTTTTGTCATGGCTATTTTTATGGGCTGTGACCGGACCCGTTGGCACTTACCGCCGTTTCATTAGTCCAACACGGTCCTTGCCAAGTAGACCACGGTGCTTAGTGGTGCTGCGTTCACACTGCCAAGTATTACCCACATTTTGATACCTCATTCACACTGCTTTAATGGGGCACTTCCTACTTCATCTACAGTAAAAGTCAGAGTGAAATAAGGACCTCTGACATCCAGTTCAAAGTGCCTAAATACAGTCCGTGCAAGGATGACCTCTTGACGCCCTGTTCACATTGCCTAAACACAGTCTGTACAAGTAATAAAGTACTGAAAGTGTTATTGGACATTCACCTCGTTGGGGAGTTATTCCAAGAACAAATGAAGGATGTGATTACAAATGCTGATGGATACAATAGAACACAGTGTTGAATAAATGGCTGGACCTCCTGACGCCCGTCCATACTGCCTACACACGGTTTGTACCAAGACCTCTGTTTACGCCCTGGCCACACTGTCTGAACACAGTATGTATCAAGTATACCTTCTGAATTCACGTTCACATTACATTAAACAGACAATACTTCATGTTTACACTGCTAATAATGTCAAGGTGTTCTCTTAAAGAGAACATTTTTACGATTACGTCTCATCCATCTAAATGATATAAACATAGATAATCTGCATTATATTTCATAATCATTTTAACAATGCATATTGTGGATTTACTCATAATATCGTCTGTGGCTCCAGGGCTAAGGAGAAGACAATGTGAGTACAAAGGGGTAGTATGCCTTGCATTACATTGTGTGAACACAGTTGCTGTCGCTGAGGGAGATGCTGCTGGCCCAGAGTAACCCACTGACATCGACTTATACATCACTGTCAGCAATTATCTCTGTGCCAATACTCACTGTCAATAATTAGTGTCACTGGCGATGAGCCCGCTCCTTGAACATGATAAGTTATGTTCCCATTATTCTAGCGTCTGAGCTCTCTTGCTGGGCTTACTTTTGTGATATTGTGACACCCACATATTTTATTGACAATCTCCTCTTTCTACTGGATGTCTCTAAAGCTTAGAGTTAAGATGGATGACTAGCACGAAATTTAATAATTCAAATAGGAACAGAGGTGTTCTAGTGATTGTCACATTAAATGTTTTACGTTTCCTACCTATAGTCTCCAGATTCGTCAGAAATCAAAGAGTCTTCCCATAATTGCATTCTTACTTCAGTACTACTGGAATGTATAAGAATGTATTGCCAGAGAGGATGTTTCGTTATTATTAGAAGAATGCAGTGATGTCCAAGGACCATTATTAATAAAGCTGTGACCTATTTTGAGTGCGAGCTGAAAGAGCTACACAATAATAACCATCTAAAACACAAGATCCAACCATTATGTTGTTAAATTGGTTTACTACATGACTGCTTCACAGAACTGAGTTATTAAAGGCTCTCACATTGCTACTAGTACTCTTAAACCTGCCGATAACAGACATTTACACCCCTTTCTCAGGAATCCTTACAGTTTAATTCCGAGGGAAACTCATGGATTTTCTCATCAGAATTGAAAAAGAGACAATTGCCTTTCCCTGCAGGCTGTGCTCTGCAGGAGGCTGATACCATTTTAATTCAATCCACGTAACTCACAAAACACACTGCAGGTGGCACTGCCACTGCTGACAACATGAGCCAGTGCTCTCTTAAAATAGCACACAATGCAATTGCGAAATCCAAGTGCTTTCTGTGTAATTCCATTATCTCCAGTGAACAATTTACCCAGTGTAGATTCTCAGAATCCTGAAGTGACTAGAATTGTAAACCATCTTGTGCACCGGTACAGTTATCTGAAAGGACCTTTCTGCAACCCAAAGGACATTCAGCTTGTCTGAGTGATTTATGGGAATGCCATTTGAGACCATGCAGCTATAATTCACGGCAGAGAGTTTTCTTGGAGAATTCTCAATGGAATTTGGCAATGTTTCAAATATAAAATAGTGTTGCTTTCGAAATGGACGCACTACATCAAGATTCACCAATACGTCCATGACTAGACAAAAGAACCTCTTATTCTAGAGTATAGTACACGGGGATTGTTGGTAATCTATGCTTCTGAAAATTCATGAAACATTGGTACTTGTCAGTACCTGTAAATGATATCTGGATATAGCTGCAGTACACTGATCCCGTTTCACTGTTTGTATGGGCTAGTCTGTTTCTTCCCTGCTTATGGTAAGTTTTGAATAGTCTGTTAAACAAATACAGGATAAACCAATTTCGAAATGACAATGGACTATCCTTTAAAAAAAGAACGATTTCACGAATTGGAGATCGACACATTTGTTATGTGCTTTGTTATTTGTTATTTTGCACAAATTCAGTTTGTATTGGACTGATATGTATTAAAGAAGATGTGCATCAAGTCTGCCCCCAAAACTTACAAAAACTTCTCAAGTGAACCTCTCAATTACTGTTGTGGAAACCACTTCAAATTTACATGATATAAGTGATCTTCAAAGAAAGAGTTGTTAACCATCTAATCTGGCAATTAACTTGATTCTCCAACCTTTACCCATTTCTTGTGAACATCATGGAACGCTGGGTTGCATATATATCTTTGCCGTAATCTGCTCACTGATCCAAGCCTCCATTTTCTATCCTACAGACGATTAAAACTTTCAGTCACCTGAGGTCCCTTTCTTCTCTCCAAGCTATCGTTGATGATAAAACTTTTTAAAACGTCTGACCAACTTCTGTGAAATTCGCCAAAACCCTTAGCCCTAAAGGAGACTTATCCATTTCCAAAGGGATTCGGTGAACGGTTTCCCTGTTAGTATCTCATCTGCAGGAAAAGTTTACACATTGAGATCTATGATTAAATCAGTCAATTATATAAATGATATTTCGGACAGATTAAATTAATATCAAAGTGCAATATCAAGTTAGTTTTAGCTAACTCATACAGGTATATATATATATATATATATATATATATATATATATATATATATATATATATATATATATATATATATATATATGTATATATATATATATATATATATATATATATATATATATATATATATGTATATATGAATGTTCACAAAGTCCTAGTCAGACCTTAAGTCTCCTGACACTATCCATACTGTTGGCCATACCTCTTAGGGGAACCTCCTCCATCTCGTTTCTTGGTGGGTTAGCCTCACTTAGCACTCAACAGGAAGACAGATGAGAAAAAAGACACTGATTTTAAGCTAAAAGGTTTCTTCATTAGGTATGTCTCTTGGGGGATTTATCTATTTCAAAGATAACATGGGGGGGGGTGCGTGTTGATTCGATGTTTTTTTATTGGAATAATGGTGCTTTACACATTTCCTAATTTGTACCAAGACATCTAATGTTGGCTCTGTTATGCTATTTCATTTAAGGTTGCTGATACACAGGAGCATGATTAACCCTTGAGGATTGACACAAGGTTAATAATAACATTCACACCACTAACGTATTGGGCATAGCACACACCACAGGTTTCTCCATTGATTTTGTATTCCATAAAATAGAGGAACGACACAAAAAAAACTTTTTGAACCGTATACACAAAATGATATAGCCCTGACCTCCTCTGTTCCTTGATTAGTAGGTATGTCACTTCAGCAGCTAAGTGTTGTCAGGGTAGAGTCAGAGTGCAGTCAATAGCTGACTCATCGGACATAATGATAAGATAATTGTTCCCCACTCTCCCCAGTGCCAAGAATCTCCTCCTTCTCTCCCTCTGTCTCTTTGGCCCTTCTCCACTAGACTTGGGTGGCTGACGCCTCCCCAGTGAGTTCAGGTATGGACTAGATCCCACTGGAGGAAATTAAGTCAGGAGCTAGGAGATTATGGGCCGAGGGAACCTCCAGACACCCCACCCCGCCTCCCCACCCCCATATCACTCTGGGGATACTGAGTGAGGAAGCCCCACACCTCAGCCCTACTTCTATGCTGCCATCCCACACCAGCTGTTCCCCCAGGGTAGGTAGCTGGGTGAGTGGTGAGTGGTAGAAAGGGCGGGGCATCTACCAGACTGAACGGGTGTGTCTAGAACTAGTCTGGTATAGTTGAACTAGATGAGCAAGAGTTGGGGGACTTGGATTCACACATAACTAATATGTGCATAATATGCGTGTGAGTAGGGTGTGGTCCACACTAGCATTTGCAGCGCCGTTGAAAGATGAAAGGAAGGACGGATAATTGATTAAAAACAGTTATTTCAGGTATGCATATTTCAGAAGCGTATTCGGGGAGTTACTTGCTTATCAATTTCTCAGAGCAATACACCAGGATAATACCTTACATATAAAAGAGGAATATTACATCCCAGCACTTATACTATGACACACTGGATAAGCAAAATTCATTCTTCAGCCATCCCAGTATTTTACATAGAGTCTTGGCATTGTAGATATCAATAAAAGATAAGTTCTCTCTTTGCAGGCATATCCAACCATGCAAGCTAAGACAGATACAATAGACCTTTACCCTGTAAACTAATATATGCAATTTCTAATAACTTTCTGAGAACAGTTTCATGACTAAATCTGCTTATGTGTTTAGGGAAGGGCTGCATACCCTTTGGATGAGTCCCTCTACGCACATCAGCCGGGAAATGAGGATTCAGGGTGCCATTGTGTGTGTAACATGGATGAAATAGAGGGTGCTACAATTTTCTATTGAGCCTCTCACCCAGAACAGTACTAGCCCTTAGGTCTACTGAATGCCCACACTGACCTGCTCTTTACTGTATACAGTAGAGACGCTTAGTGTTCCCATGGAAATACCCACGTGCAATGTTCCCAGGAGTCTTGCTTTATAACTAAGGGACATGCTCTCTTTGTCAGATCCTTTACATGTATGTTCATGGTCTTTTCACCACTAAATCAGCTAAGTTAGGTTTTCCTTTCTTTGCCTCTCATGGCCATGTTCTTTTATATGATGTCAATGTACCATCGTCCATTGGAAACATTGTGCCACGAACCCGAGCTCAATACGTTTCCAATTGGGTCATCGTCCTAGAGCAGACTGAGATATTAACAATTGTTGTCACTTGCACTGATCCCCCTATTCTGCTGATTACAATTGCTGAGTACCATGGCACATGAATTGCATTGTCCTTTTTTATTACTGCGTGCATCAGTCTTCATACTACATGTCTCCTTAGCTTCTGAATAAAGAGAAATAAATTACACTCTCATTATCAATCCACATCACTTTTGGATGAGGTGTTATCAATAACTGGTTCCCTGCAGAGACTACGCGTCCTTACACTGTCATAGAATTTTGGTTAAGCTTGGTGGGTAAAGGTATCATTGATATCAAGATGCCATGTATCAAGTACAATCATGCTCATTCATTTAGATGACATTTAAATTAAACATTAAATAGTCTGCGTATCATACCTTCCAATATGATGAAGGTTCTCGCTAGTTATTATAGCCTAGCCTACCTAGTAAATACACTTCTACCCCTGGCATTCATGATATCAAGGAATAAGTTTCCTGGAAAGATTCCCAACTTCTGTATAATACTACTATTATACATACAGCAACAATTTTACCTGATAATGCCGGATCCACTAAGAAATCTCATTTCCGCTTGGCCATACTTATATTATATCTTCTCATCAGAGTTTAAAAAAGAATAGAGGAAAATAAGGTAACCTCATGTCCTGCCTGCATGGCCACCTTAACAATGTTGAGTTGATAGACAAGAACATAATCAACCCATCATATCTGAGTGTCAGCTGCCAGAGCTTGGGTCTCAGACCGTAATAACCTCTATGACACTACTAGGTTAATGGAATCAGTAGTATTGTATGTATCGGAACGGGACTATAGTTAAGTACTGTTTATTACTCAATCGACATGCAGCCAATCAGAGGCCTCCCTTTTGGCGGGAAATTCAAAAGCAGCCAATGAGAGGCCTCCCTTTTGGCGGGAAATTCAAATAGGTCACGTGACCGGAAGTGACCTACTTCCGGTCACGTGACCTTTGGGCGGGAAATTCAAATAGGTCACGTGACCGGAAGTGACCTACTTAAGAGGGTCACGTGACCACCATGTTGGCGGGAAATTCAAATAGGTCACGTGACTGGAAGTGACCTACTTAAGGGGGTCACGTGACTACTAGGTTGGCGCGAATTTCAAAATAAGTCACTTGAGATTTTTATGGATAAATAAATTTTAAAAAAGAAAAAGCAAGCTGAAAGCTTGCTAAAAAATAATTTAAAAATGCGGCTCTTTTTTTTAGGGGGGGGAGGGGCACTCTGGGGGGGCACTCTTTAAGATGCATGGGGGGGGGGGAGGGGGGGAGGGGGGGAGGGGGGAGGGGAGGGGAAGGGATTTTAAGAGTGAGACTCGCTTCTCTGCCCTCTCTTTTAGAGGGCAGAGAGGCGAGTCTACTGGTTCGTCTACTTACAATGAAATGTATCATGATGCGTTTATGATGATGTGCATCATGATGTGACTATCTTACAACCCTATAAGAAATAAGCAAGGTCTCTCTCCTATACATAGGCGTACTTACACTGGCTATTTGTAAACTAATGAGTGCGACTTCCTCGTTAAAATTAGTATCTACAACTCTTTCAATCTTAAGGCTTTTGGTTTAGTTTATTCTTTTGTTCAATTTTGGTCCCACCTCAAAAGAGGAATAGGACCTCTGCAACAATTGTCGCTTGCTCATCAGAGCCGGGGTGTAGAAGGCCCCTGCCCTGTCGGGTACGTTCTAATGAGATAGATCTCACTCTGGTACGTTTTGGTTGGTTTGGAGCTCTCAGTCGACTGTCTTATGCACCCGAAAAAAACAGACTTTCGGTGTCTCATGATAAAACTGGCGCGTTATACTAAGTGCTGGATTACTTTCTCATTTTTTTATTGCTCTATCCGATGCTTATTTAATTTTTGCACTGATAAAACGGTTAGCTTGTACAAACACGTAGTCTATTTAAGCGTTAAGTGTAGAAAATGAACAGAACAGTGCACAGAAAATAGAGCTACCGACTACATTTCGCCCAGTCACTCAGCGGAGAACAAAAGAACTACTGACGTAGTGTACCCGCTATTCCGACAGTTGGCGCCACCGTTCGAATCTTTATACTTTTCCCGCGTGCGACATGAAGCCCTGGGGTGGGTACTGGCTGTTTGGTTGTAGGTACCGAAACATAAAAAACTACAGCCAGTCCATGCTATGGTGAGACGGCTCTCTTATTCCCCCTTGAGTAGCGTCCGTAGGGCCTATGACAAAACTTAGTCCCGTACACTGAGCAGCTTCAGGTCTGAAGGCTCATACAGAAAAATGTGTGGGTGTGTGGGTGTGTGGGTGTGTGGGTTGCTTTACGCCTTAGTTAACAGCTATGGTCATTTCAAGGGCGGTGATGGTGATCGAATCTATGGTCCTTTTACCGAGACAAGGGTTTCTTTTACATCCCACACTACATAGGGGTGTGTGGGTGTGTGGGTCTGTGTGTGTCTGTTCGGTCTGTGTGTGCACGCGTCTTGCACTCTGGAACATGTTCAGACACGTTCGAACCTGCTCGGACGTGCCTGGACAGGTCTCACACGCCGACCGTGTCTGAACATGTTTTCACCTTATAGCTGCTGCCGATGCTGCTACCGCTGCTGCCGATGCTGCTGATGTTAGTAGTCGCGTCGACAAAGAATCGTCATTTGTCACACTTAAGCCTCTAGTTAAATGCGCGACGGGTAGTAAGGCTACCAACGCGACGACCGGATCGCGCTCTTGCTTAAAGGTGCACCTCAACTCAGTGCGCCTTTAACACCCGTCCCAAATAGGTAAAGTTCCTGACACAGCACAGCACCTCCCACCAGTAGCCAATCAGCGCGCCGAACGCCGGACACACCCCCACCGTGTGAGCCTCTAAGTAGGTCACACGAACCATACTAAGATGCCGACAGGACCAATTGGTCCGTCCGCGGTGGCTGCGAGAGATTGCGCGCCGTCTAAATTCACTGCCATGATTGGCAGAGGGGGGGGCTGATTACCCCTCGTCGGATGAATTGCGGCGGAACCACAATCAATTTTTCGCTGTTTTAGATAAAAAGAGATCCAGAGCTATCCGCTCGTCCAAGAATTATTTTTCTATCAGCCCGGGATCACCCCCAAATTCAGGCCTAAAGTCCAAAAACCCAAAAAAAATTTCCTATGGGATTTTAAGGTTGAAGCGTTTTTTGTGACCCCAAGGAGCAGCTCACGAGTTCGAACCCTGTAAACGCCTTGACGCGCTTTCGTCGCCTTAGGCGACGTGGCTAGACGTCTTGACTAAAACTTAGTGAGGGTTCGAACCCGGAACGTCCATATTAGCCGCCTAATTTCTACTAGCCCCGAAAACGAGAGTATCACATCTATATAGGTCACCCATGTTAGCCTTGGTTTAAGTGCGTGCAGAACCGTGTATTGTGCATTTATGCAGCATACAGATATGGAGACATGCTGCTACAGTGTCAAATTGATCGACATTGTATGTAACTGGACATGAAGAAGGATATTTTTACTTAGTTTTCTAAAAAGAGGGTAGTTCTCGGTACTCCTCCAGCAGCAGTGGTAGGGGAGTCGGACAGGTACTTAACCCTATTTATAGGGGCGCTAAGGTAGGGAGTTTGATAAATTTTTGAAAAATGAGTTAAAAAATACATAGTGGTTCCATTAGTATAGATCTCTATGAGAGCTTTTCAGATCTGCTTAGATCCAGAAATATCATGGTGAATGCATCTGAACATATTTCCCATTTCTGTGATCTAGGCAGGAGAGGGGCACCTTCACAGCAGTTAGGGGTTCTGTAGCTCTGGCCCTAGGCACCCTTCTAACTCAGACAGAACAGGTTTACTTAAAATGGCTAGGGTCATTGTTGGGCAGAGGCACATACATCTGGATTTCACATACGTCTTCAAGAACACAATTACCAACATCCCCATGGTAACAAGTTTTAACAACTCATATTTATTTATTACATTTTGACATGAAGAATGTCACCATAATATTGTAGGCTACAGAAAACAGAGACTCTTATCTTTCTCCACTAATGACTCCATTCATGTTGACTGCCATGATATTGTGATTAAAATGAGGGGTTTGTGTTTTTTTATAGCTCAAGAAATGAGGTCAGGAGGGCTATTTTTATGCAATGCACCAGTGGGGGTGCTATTAGGAAGGGTGCATATTTGATCACAGAAACGGGCAGACTACAGCGGCAGCGCTATTTTGAACTCTCTAGAGGCTAAGGGTTTGAGATGAACGTGTCCCATGTCGCATGTCGATTTTTAAGAAATGACCATGTCACATGACACTAAGTGAAAAAGGCGTTGTCACTAGTGTCACTAAGGGAGAAAATGTAGGGGCACCGTAATTGATACAATCGGACTCTTGGGACCATAGACTACTAGGAATTTTTTTTTTAAAATTTGACCACCCGCAAGGCCGGAATTTGAAGGAAGAGTTGAGGCGCCTACTTATACAGTAATTGAGAATTTTTTATTCATGTCACATGTCGATTTTTAAGAATGGTCTAATGACACAGATAGCGCTAAACTTAAAGACCTACTCCCCGCCCCCTTAGTCTTTCTATACTGAATCCGGGACTTGCCGGCGAGGCCGACAAAGGGCTGACCTAATGAGCTCACAGCTGGACTAGATACCCAATGTTTTGGATTGGAGAAATCAGCAGAGCAATAAAAGTGTGGTGAGGCTGGTGTTATTTTCAAGGGTGGCCCCTGTGAGTTGTAAAATTGGTGCTAAATGTGGTAACCAAGAGGATGCTAAGTTTATTGATATTGTCCGTTAATGATACTTAAGGTGGGTGTTGTCTAAAGTTTTAATTGATATTACCAATGTGGCCAATAATGACTTCACAGTTGGGGCCCTCGCCCGCAGGTCCCAGATTCAGGGTATTCTTTGTTTATTGTGTGGCCCCTAAAGAGGGGCCGACTAACTCCTTAGAGTTAGTTAGATGCTGCCGCTGTGCTATGCAACATCAGCGTAATTAATTACGCCTCATGTTGGGCAGCATGGATCACTTGATGGGTGATACCTCAAAGCACAAACACGGCAGAGCCGTGTGTGGCATGCGAGGACCAGTGGGTCAGGGGTGATCCGTTGCAGACAGAATACCGATCTGTGTGAGCTTCTGACTTTCTATAGCTTTTTATAAAGCCTTAGATATGGTGTGGTATTTTTCATCTCGCTATAGTTTAGTTGGTATTTAAGGAAACCGCCTCATTTCTATCAGAAATACACAATATTGAATTGTTTTTATATTTTAATATATTAGAAGCGCGCTTTGTTGCCTATATAGCTCATTATGCGTTGAAATGCTCGCGAGCATCGTAGGAATGTACAAAACCCCTATTGTGGCGCCATCTGACGAAAGAGCGGGGAACTATACTAGCGCGTTCGTTATTCACATCTTTGACAGGGACTTGGTTGGCTGTTGGGCTGCTTTACGCCCTAATTAACAGCTGAGGTCATTTCAAGGGGGGTGATGGTGATCAAATCTATGGATGACTGAAGGTGGAAAGCACACCCCTACACTTTTACCGAGGCAATGGAGCTGCTCAAAGGGTGTGGCGAGCTAGACTGGAGGATGTAATAACTAGGCGGCAGAGGGGACAAAAAGACAATCTCGTAGTAGTAGGTCTACTTGGATCTTGAGTAGCCGCCCTTGTGGTTATAATTACCTAGACTAGTTGGCTCTGCCAGCCTGGTCAAGTGAAAATTGGTAAGGAGACTATGAACTAAGCTAAGCTCGGATTTTAAAATGGTCTATAAAAGTATAATAAAACTATAGCGCACCCTCTTAGATTTGATGATAAGACACAGCCTACTAGGTATACGCATTTGTACAAGGGTATCATTGTGTATAAAATGCTCTTTTGGTACATCATCCCGACTCTACACGAGCACCATTTTCAACGACAGATAGTGCTGTAGTGAATTTCCCATCTCAAGGCGAGCCCCGCTAATTATGGAGACCCTGGAGTAGGATTAACATTATATCCCAATGTCTGTGGTGGTCATTTATGACATGCAGACTGCACCCTGGAGGTGATAGATCTGACCACAGGCCCGCAATATGGGGCTCCCCTCTGAGAGTATCAAGGTTTGCGTATAGTCTCCTGCAGTTTAAATCTGTTACCTCCCCCTTTGTCGGCCTCGCCAAAATCCTGGGAGATTCACTTTAAACCTAAGGCTTACCCTTTTTTATTCTTTGTTTATTGTGTGGCCCCTAAAGAGGGGCCGCGGTGTTGATTAATTACACCACATGTTAAGCAACATAAGATCAAACCTCCCTCAAAAGCGTCAAGGCTCAAAGTCCTGATGGACAGGAGCCCTGTGTGGCATTCGAGGACGAATGGTTGAGTGATCCGTTGCAGATGCCGTTCCGTGAGAAGTTCTGACTTTATATAGCTTTTATATCGCTTTAGATATGGTGTAGTATTTTCAATCTCGCTATAGTTTAGTTGATATTTCAAAGAATCTGCCTCATTCTATCAGAAATACACAACGTTGACATGTTTCTTATATTCAATATATTAGAAGTGTGCTTTGTTGCTTATTATAGGTCATTATGCGTTTAAAATGTTCGCGAGTATCGTGGAAATGTACAAAAACCCTATTGTGGCGCCATCTGACGAAAAGAGCGGAGAACTATACTAGAGCATGTAATCGCCAGACCAGCAGGCGGCAGCAGAGTGGTCAAAAGACAATCTCGTAGTAGTAGGTCCACTTGGATGTTGAGTAGCCACCCTTGTGGTTGTAATTACCTAGACTAGTTGACCCTGCCGGCCTGGTCAAGTGAAATTAGTAAGGAGACCACCCATTAACGTGCTCTACAGTCTTTAGACAGTTAAGCCTATAGTCAAGACCGGAGAATTTGGCGAGACGCCCCTCTGGGAGGTCATAATCCTCAATGTTAGGTGTTAGCTCATTAACATCAGATACCATATTAACAACCCATTTAAAATGGTCATTTTAAGAGCAACTCACCCTATTCTGACAAAATCCTATTAGCAGGTAACCTCTGTATAATCCATACTGCAAACATCTGCTACTTCGAGCGTCTGCCTCGTGACTGATAGTGTACAACAAGACGAAGTGGGCAGAGATAAAAAAATTGAGGCTCTTTATATAGCCGAGAGAGCGGCTAATCTGGATGGTCTAAGCTTGTTTTCACCTAGAGCCCCACCCTCTTCCAGAGAGGAATCAAATCGCTTTTCACCTGAGCCCTTCCACCCCTAATCCCTCAGCATGAAAAGAGAGATAACGAGTGTAACGTGCGCTACATGTATATGGGATTATAGCTGGTGAAGAGATAAAGCCGGGTCACCTGCGTATACAAAGACTACAGGGGGTGATTAACGACAGGTGTGACGCGCCAGCCCGTGGACGGATTATCTTTTAAGCTGACGCTTATTCAACTAGCCAGCCGACGTCCGCGCCACTCACTGCGGCAAGAGGAGGTGCTTTTGTTTTACACTTGAGCCGCTTACCACATGGTCTCTACCTCACAGACAGACACGCGCCCCCTGTAGCTTTTTTTTTTTTTTTTTTTTTTGTATACACACGCTAATCTCATAACCCCCTTATCCGTTATACAGGTAACGGGTATTCTCTTTTAAAATAGCTGCCAGTCAGCTTAGCTCTAGAAGTAAGAAGGCGTATATAAGGAGGCTCACACGTGTATAGGCGCCTTATAAGTCGGCAGGGGGTAAATACTAGTGAAAAAGGAAGGCAGGTGTGCAAGTAGCTTTTCTAAAAGACACGTGTGTGCACTAAGCTGCTTAAGTCTAAACCCTCCCGCAGTAGTCAGGTGGCATGTGAAAACTTACTTAACAGATCTCTTACATTGAGTAGAGACTCTGTGCTGAGAGAGTCTTTTCAGCTGTTTAAGAGGATTATCTAGGACAGGGTACATAAGGAGTGAAACGCCGAATAGCGGCTACTCGGTCTCGTGCAGCACAAGCAGCAGCATCTGGCAGAGGCTTCAGCAGCATCTGTCAACAGCATCTGTGACATTGTCAGCAGCTGCAGCAGCTGCACGAGCAGCACAAGCAGCTAGCAGCTGCTGCAGCAGCTGCACGAGCAGCACAAGCAGAAGCATCTGTCAGCAGCACCCGTGACATCGTCAGCAGCAGCAGCAGCAGCAGCAGCAGCAGCATCCATGACATCGTCAGCAGCACAAGCAGCCAGCAGCTGCTGCAGCAGCTGCACGAGCAGCACAAGCAGTAGCATCTGTCAGCAGCATCCGTGACATCGTCAGCAGCAGCAGCAGCAGAATCTGTCAACAGCATCCGTGACATCGTCAGCAACTGCAGCAGCTGCTGCTGCTGCAGCTGCAGCAGCTGCACGAGCAGCGCCGACAGCAGCAGCACCGACAGCAGCAGCAGCACCGACAGCAGCAGCAGCGGCGGTGTGGACCACTAAATTCGAGATGAGGCCTAGTGACATTTGACATGAAGCTTGAAAAACATAGTGACAGGTGACATGAGCAATTCTTAAAATCGACATGAGATATGAGCATAATTAAGCGACATCGACATGCGCCATGGCTATTTTTTAAGACAAACGTCATATGCCATAGCCTCCTCATCCAGACCTCCACTAGTAGTGCTCTATAAGCGCAGGCGTTGCCTTAAGAGAGCTGTAGCTGTGAACCCTCTCCTCCCCCCGTGCACACAGGCGAATATCAGAGTCAGCTAATGGCGCCAATACCGCTCTCATACAAGGGTCAGGCGCTGCTGGACTATAATAGATGGGTCAAGGACCGTTCTACTGAGGGTCAGGCAGGCTAAGTCGGACATTCAATGACAGGCTGGTCTTTGGCAAACTTGCTTGAAAGTCTGGCCAGCATTGACAGACTGGGGCATAAGGATCCCGCATGGTAAGCCTTTCAAGCAAGTTTGCCAAAGTCCGGCCTGTTGTTGAATGTCCGGCCTAGCCTGACCCTCAGTAGAACGGTCCTTGACCCGTCTATTATAGTCCAGCAGTGCCCGACCCTTGTCTGAGAGCGGTTTAGGTGTCATTGGGTGCCTCTGATATTTGCCTCTGTGTAAGATGAGAAAAGGGGGCCGTCGCTGTTGAAAGACTATATTTCAAGCTCAGAAAACTGTAATTAGCTTTCCAAGTTGTTTATTTAACAATATCTTAGCCTAGCAAGAAGCTGTCAGATGACATCTAAGAAAAAATGTAAGCTGTTAATTGATTCAAGAGAAATTAGTTTACAAATAGCCAGTGTAAGTACGCCTATGTATAGGAGAGAGACCTTGCTTATTTCTTATAGGGTTGTAAGATAGTCACATCATGATACATTTCATTGTAAGTAGACGAACCAGTAGACTCGCCTCTCTGCCCTCTAAAAGAGAGGGCAGAGAAGCGAGTCTCACTCTTAAAATCCCTTCCCCTCCCCTCCCCCCTCCCCCCCTCCCCCCCTCCCCCCCCATGCATCTTAAAGAGTGCCCCCCAGAGTGCCCCTCCCCCCCTAAAAAAAAGAGCCGCATTTTTAAATTATTTTTTAGCAAGCTTTCAGCTTGCTTTTTCTTTTTTTAAATTTATTTATCCATAAAAATCTCAAGTGACTTATTTTGAAATTCGCGCCAACCTAGTAGTCACGTGACCCCCTTAAGTAGGTCACTTCCAGTCACGTGACCTATTTGAATTTCCCGCCAACATGGTGGTCACGTGACCCTCTTAAGTAGGTCACTTCCGGTCACGTGACCTATTTGAATTTCCCGCCCAAAGGTCACGTGACCTGAAGTAGGTCACTTCCGGTCACGTGACCTATTTGAATTTCCCGCCAAAAGGGAGGCCTCTCATTGGCTGCTTTTGAATTTCCCGCCAAAAGGGAGGCCTCTGATTGGCTGCATGTCGATTGAGTAATAAACAGTACTTAACTATAGTCCCGTTCCGATACATACAATACTACTGGAATCAGCTATACCACTAACTCAATGCATACCTTACACATTCACTAATCATGTTGTGTTCTGAAAATAAGTAAAAGATTAAATTTGTATTTTGTTGTGTTGTCACCATATAAGTGGAATACCTTATTCCTGACCCTCATCTTTACAGTATTGACTTGTTATTGAAATGTCTTTGCCGTGTTGGACTAAAGGCCACGGGTGATTGATTGAGCATGAATGTGTAATTACCCCTATAACAGCTCCTCACTCTCCTTGATTGCTCATGATCAATACTCCCTCACAATCTTCCCCTTTCATTTGTCCCCTCCTCAACGTTTTTCTCATAGTAGTGAGGGAGTGTCACCTCCCCTAGTCTGAGGTATGGACTAGATCCTGCAGGATAAAATTGAGTCAGGAGTTGAGGATTAGGTTTGGTTGGGGGAACCACCAGACATCCCTGCTAACTGCAGAATACCCTCAATTGTAGGGGATTAGGATTCAAGACCCAAAGATGGAGCCAACCCCTTGCCGTCCCTCTCTGCATCCCACACCAGCTGCTGGTCCTACTGGGTGGTTGGGTCCTGAGTGATAGGAAGGAGGGCAGTGTTTAAAGATAGTATCTCAACTTGAATCAACCAAATTTCTCTTGCTATATTGTAGATGTTCCAGAGAGTATTGCATAGATATTTGGAAAGATTTAAAGCTCTGAGATATCTCTAAATATATGAGAATGAACCACATTCATGCAGAATGAGTTACCAGCCCTAATAACAATCATGTACCCATGGTTGGGTGTGCTAGCCCAGTCTGTCCAATCCACCCGTGAGTGCATAACAAGGGTCAATCTAACACTGATCTATACTGGGCGCCTGGGTATACATGATTGTATTACCAGGTAGTGGCAGGTTTGCTCCTGTAGCACAGGTATATTCTTATCATACTCCAATATGATATAAAGGCAGGATTTCCCCCCAAACAGGTTGTTTGAACGATGTGAGCCGTAATACCATCTTTAACCTAGAGGCATATGCTATATATGAGTAAGGGTTGAAGTAATTGGGTGAAGAGGCAAAGCTCTCTATGTACAAAAATGTGTCTGATCGGGTGTTTCTTTTAATTTTCTGTGCTTAGTGGATCAAATGAAAAAAGGACTGGCAGATTGGGAACAGTAACTGTTATATATTTGTAAACATATTTGGTAGGCCTGTTCCAACATTGTTAAATAAGCCAGTTAGGACTTGTTGAACTTTCAATTATAAGATTTGATGAATTGATTGGTTTTACTGGCATGATGAAGTTCAATAACATTTTGCTGGTAAAGATCATTATCATAAAAAATATAATAATGCTCTAAGAATCCTATAGGTAAATCTGCTTACGTGTGTAAGGGAGGGGCAGATACCATCAGACTCCCTGTGAGGCCCATATCTTATAAAAAATTGTAAGATAGGGGCCGTTTGTAAGATAGGGACCACCTGCAGCCCCTACCTTGCAAAAGGCCTCTATCTCACAATTTTTTGTAAGATAGGGGCCACTGATAAACAGACCCTATCTCACATAAATTTGCAAGATAGGGACGCTTTGTAAGATAGGGCCCTATTTTACAAAAAGTCCCACAAAAAATCTCACAAAATCCCTATCTTACAAAAAGACTTAATCCACGTCAATGTACCCAGCTAACGAGAAAAAATTATTTTGTGTGGAGAAAAACGCTTGGGAATACTGTAAACATTAATTTCTGCGCTTTAAAATTTATACAGTAATGAAAATTTATACAGTAATGAAATAAAGTGCCAAATTTCGGAAATCAGCATGCCTAAATCAAAAACGCTGTTGACAGTTAAAACTGTCGACGAAGGAAAATATTTCTGTTAGAGTCTGTCAAAATCGATTTTTCTGTCAAAATCGACTTTTCTGTCAAAATTCCAGCGAAAGCGATTTTTTTTCGTCAAAATTGGTTTTCCATCGAAATCGTTTTTTTCCGTCAAAATCAAGAGCTGTTCTTCCATGAAAATCTGTTCTCAGTCTTAATCTGTTTTGCAGTCAAAGTCTGTCAAAATCGATTTTTCTGTCAAAATCGATTTTTCTGTCTAAATCTGTTTGAACTGTAAATAGCAAGATTATAGTCGGCCAGCTATTACCAGTGGAAACTTAACTTTCTTATTGACAGTTCGAACTGTCAACAACAGAATAAAATTCTCTTATTGACAGAACACTCCTTGTAATATAACTACTTTCGGGATTAAATCAACATTGCAGTCAAAATCAACATTGCAGTCAAAATCGACACCCCAGCTAAAAAAGACATTATTTAACGCTGAAATAATGATATTTAAGGTTTGGAAACGCTACAAATAAACAGAAATATAACGTAAAATAGCTCATAAACATTGACTCAAAATAATGTATAATCATATTAACACTATGTAGAAACGTACCAATGCAGCCCCAGCGAGTAACTTGCCAGTGCTGCATTGGTGCATCATGCCACCCCTCCAGGAGTGTCTCAACCCCGTTGGATGGGCAGGATGCTTGAATGCAGCACAGGCAAGCTACTCATCAGGGCTGGATTCATACATCAGGACAACTGAGGGCATGATGGATTAAGGCAATTGTAACATTGTTGGTGATGAAATTGCGATTTAGGGACTGGCCAAAATTATTTGCAAGTTAGGGCCTAGCCTATATGCCCTATCTGACATATGAATTTGTGATTTAGGGACTGCGCAAAAATATTTGTAAGTTAGGGGCCTGACCTATGCCCCATCTGACAAACGATTTTGTAAGATAGGGGCTTTTTAACAGATAGGGGCCTGACATGGTCCCTATCTAACAAAAAGGATCAGTTTGTAACATAGGGGCCGTTTGTAAGATGGGGGCCTCACACTCCCTCTATACCTATAGCAGCTGGGGTTAGGGATGGTTAGGGTACCATTGAGTGTGTAACATGGATGAAATAGGGGGTGCTACAATTTGTCCATTGAGCCTCTCAACCTTCACAGTGCCTACCCCCTCACGCCTACTTTATACTCATACTGACCTGCTGTCCATCAATACAGTAGAGACCTTTAGTGTGCCAGTGGAACTACCCAGGCTTTGTGAGGGACATGTTTTCATTGTCAGTGCTTCTTCTGCATGACTTTCTTTACAGTTATTGTTTTTCCCGTCTCTACTTTCTCTCTGTGCTTCACCCTTGTCTTAGTCCTCCCCAGTATATTTCGTTGTTTTGTTATTTCATTAATTGTTATCACTATCCATACTATCAACCTCTCTAGTTTCAAATGGCAACATTAATTAATTGGGAATTGATTTTAGATTTTTTTTCAAAGTGTACACTTTTAATATTAGGCGTCATTGACTTTCTTAGTTAACACAACAGTAGCAGGATCTCAAAATAGATTTGTCAGGTAATAGCTTACTGTAGTGCGCATGCGGGAAATGCCCTATCTCTGCGATTGAGGCAAGGAATTGTGCTGTACGTGGTAAGAGAATACCTTTTGTTTACTCTCAAGTATTTTCCTGCACTTCCCTTCAGTATACAGAGACTCTTAGTGACTTTGGAATACTGTAATCTGCTTAGGGTTGTTCCCTGTGCTGCCAACCAAACCCCATCACCTACCTCACCAACCCTTAAAACTTACTGACAGCCACCTGAGGTCCCGTAATTCCTATTCCCTCAGCTATTTAACAATGGGAGAACAGCCACTCTAAACACAGACCTAGCACCATGCCTCAAATTGAGCCTGTTGGAGACAATTACCTTTTCTAACTGTAAAATTCTGGCCAATCTCTATTCAATTAGTATCAAAGATTTAGCTTGATTAAATCGCCAGGTGAGTCTCAGGATCACGTGCCTTCATGGGGTCAACGTTAGAACACTCCAAAAGCAGATTTCTAGTAATATTACCTACAGTGTACGGACCTGATGTTTACCACTTGCTGTGAAGTTAGCCAATATGGGCAATCTGAATGGAATTAGATGGTACAAACATGCCAGGTCTCAATAATATCCTAATCAAATAATGCCCTGAGAATGCTGTACCTATAGATACTTAGTTATAATGGAGCTATCAGCTTTTGGATTTGTCTACCCTCTCCTATTCACTGTAAGCCACTATGGGAATATCCTACACTGTCTTATATTTTGGAACAAACCTCAGATGACCAGGGTATTGACAAGAATGTACTCTTCTCACCTGGGAATGGATGTAAGTGCTTATACAATTTATATAATCACAATTACACTCTAATCTGTATAACTAAAGACATGATAATCATATGGCTAGGGGTCTATCTCCAAAAGATATGACACCACTGCAACATAATAATCAATACACTCTGTGCCACAGGCCATGTGGTAACATTCACATCATGATAACGTGAGCACCACCAGCCTGTCATTCAATCACGTTTCAGCACAGCATTCCAATAACCTTACACAAGGCTAAGCTTAATTTCAATAGACATAGAGTTGGAGTAAAGGCTCAAATTAGCTATTCAGAGAATTTCATATATATAATATATATCACATTTCTGATGCATCCACTATCATCATAGGCACATTAAGGATATCCTCCTATCTAGGAGGACCTGGTGACAACAGGAAACCTGCTGCTGAATACAGCCAATAGGCTGGAGGGTCTCAGGATGATCCTCATGCAATGGAAAGGAATATGTGGTGCATAGGTTAATAAAGGTGAATACAATATACACTACTCACAAAGTATCTTTGAATCAGGCATCCATTTTAAAGTATATTCTTGAATATCTATTACCATGGACATTGGAATCGAATCCCTTTATCTCAGAGACTAGCCAGCTGCCACTTTGAGTGGGGCAAAAACAAAAAGGTCAATCTATCAATATAAATGTCCACAGATTAATGAGATAGTACAGATTTAGATGGTCCTTGTGCAGGTGCAGACAATCTGTCATGCATATTCATGGTATAATCTCTTTACACCCCCACCTCTTTATACAGGGCTAGAGTACGAGTACGAGGGCCAGTATTCGCAGTATATGTGGGTCTTTACAGCATTGACATTGTTACTCTGTACAAATATTTGAAGATCAAAGATAGTAGAACCGCATCATTACATTCATGAAATATAAGCAGATACAGAGGGGACTGATATCGAATACATAATATGCGTTCCAACTAGAATATGACATTGAAAGATTAGATTAGACCAGCTTATAAATTCTGTACATCTCCTGGCAATACATTTCTTCACAAAGCTGTACACAGGGCTGCATGGATTCTTGAAGTCTAATTCAAGGTAATTTCTATACTTATTTCATGTTCACTGATTTTGTCTATAAAGTAAGAATTTAACGAATGCTTTCACACATAATGTTTATGATACCACATTAGGAATCTTGGTTATTTTCATCAATTTTCCATAGCCCAGTGGACAACAAGTATACCTCTGTTCAACTATTGAGACTCACATTTTCTACAAATCACATTCTCTCGAGAGGCGTGCAGACATCATTTCTTCTTGAAGGTCACAAATTATCTTTCCACATGATGCACATTCCAAGGTCTTCAGTTCTGATCTAGTGCCGCCACATAAGTTCCAACTCACTACTGAGGCCTGGATATTCTGTCAGGGCGAGTTAATAGGATATTAACTCTCCACAAGAAATAAACAAATTACAGCCAACCAAAAGATAGATTAGCCTCATCAAGCACCTGCCTTTAATTCAGTCTGGGGTATTCATGGCTCACTTATACAGCTAAAGCAGTCTTCTACTAAACTACCACTTACTACAGATATCAATCAGTCTGGGTCCTGTAGCCTGCCTCTAGTAGTGGTCATTACTTACACTCCTCTATTCTGCATGTAATAGCCACCTCTTTATGGACACTGCACATTAATACTTAATGCAGGATAACGTAAACAGGCTGGGGAGAATATGCCAATACCAGGGTCTCAGCCTATAGGGAAGGTTAGTTGCAAAAGATGGATATAAAACTGATTATTTGGTTTTCTATAATTGCCATCCTCCATTGAAAGAGAGTGTTGATCGACTAGTTGTGTGTGTAGAAAAATGCCTGATATGAGTCAAAGTCAGTGATACATGAGTGAAGAGACTGCATTGGCGAGTGCATAATGTGAAGCCCTTAGTTTTACATAATGCCCCCATGTGGCCATTATGTATATTTGCTGTTATTATCATGAATAAAGCAGACATAATGAAGGCAATCAACCACAGCAATTTGTGTGTAATCAGGTTGATGATGTAGCCCCCAGCTAGGCGTGTGAGGCTGTGAATAGCTTAGCTTCTAGCCACCCTCTGTATGTACACCTCAGGCTTTCAGGGGGCCGATGCACAAAATGTCAGAGTTAACCTGGTTTGTATAGCAGCCTTGTAGGGAAATGTGAGAGATAATCTATGAAAAGGAAAAATGTCAAATTTGATGTTGTAGGCTTTATCATAGAAATGTTCTCAAAGGTTGAAGCTACTGGCAGGAACAATGAAGGCATTGAGAGCTTTTAAAATATGAGAACTCATATTCTATATGATTCTTCTATTCAAGCTGATGTCACAACAAATAGTAAAGTGCATATTTTTGTATACATATAATCCATAAATTGAATTTCTGATATTGATCCTGAGGGCACTCTCAAAACCTCCTTATCCGAAACACTTTCTAGCATTTGTTTATCATATCTAACCTAAGACAAAGTTAGACTTAAGGAAGACTAAGTGCACCCCCAAGTAAAGTATCGATCTATTATTCAGCCATGTCTCCATCCCTCAACCTGTGGGATTATATTAAAGTATGCCAGGCGTACTTCTTGCACATTGATCACTCCCATGGCCCTGCAGGATAGAGTCTAAACACGGTTATTCAGTGTGTACATAGCTACCAAGGGATCTAACGGATTTTTTACTAATCCTCCAGCCAAAATACATACATACTGATACTGCCTCTTTGTTCTCTTTGTTATACCAGAATCTCTTCTTTTCTTTGTTCCAACCATCATCCCCTCGCTTTTCAAACTGTTTGAATTTTCTATGTCTTACTCTTAGTGTTACTCTGTCAACTGCTATGTAGTACAAGGGATGAGTGGCTTTGAGCTAGAGTGTATAGAGGTGAGGCATTCATTCATCTTATATATGACAGGAGTTGTATGAAGAGGGCATAGAGGCAGATATCTGAATGTGATCCATCATTGTATGCCTCACCACTGTCCCTAGGCCTGGTTCTGCCCTCCTGCTGTAGGCTAGATGCAGGAAGGATGCTCCTGCTGTGTAGGCACCCATGTTTTGCACCTTTCCCTTGTTCTCATGTGTGGGGCTTAGACCACATGGCTGCCTTTGCCTGCCCAAGATAACCACTAGCAAACTACATGTATTATAATTGCCACTATAGGGTGATAGAATTACACTTAGCCAGCTGCAAACTCACAGGGTGAGAGTAACTAGAACATGTCCCATATTATTATGATACTTATGCTAGTATCATTCAACATTGCTGAAATGATACACAGGGACATGATTAGCCCTTCAGTACTGTCATTCATACCAATAACTCAATGTTTACAGCACACAGCACATCATTCACTATTCATTTTGTGTTCTGTAAAATATAGAGTGTTAGTAATAGATGAATCATTAATCATTATAGTTTATCTATCTGTAATTGCTATCTACCCGCCCGACTTCCAAGAATCTTCCCCTTATGCCTCTTCTCTCTCTCTCTCTCTCTCTCTCTGGCCCTTCTCCCCTAGACATGGGTCGGTGACTACTCCCTTGTGGGTTCAGGTACGGACTAGATCCCACAGGAGCAAATTAAGGCAGGAGCTCAGGGATTACGAGGGGAGGGAACATCCAGACAACCCCTCTTGGAACCACTCCACTATTGGGGATAAGGATTGAGGAAGTCCTAGTCTTCCCCGAGTGGAGTACTGGACCAGGGAACAAGCCTGAACATATTTACAGGCGAATACAGGCTGCCCCTGTACACTCTCCCAGCACAGCAGGCTGGTATATATACGGCTGGTAGCCTGGCAAAAGCATTGTTCTCTGGGGGGAAGGGGGGGGGGATAGTACGTTTTTCCGTACTGCTCATAGATGTATTTTGCTTCTCTAGACCAATCAGAAGACAGCATGCTTGCCACAGGATCATACAACAATGGCGGCAATGTAAATGTGTGATCTAGCATCAGATTTAGGCGATCTAGTAGGGAAAGCCAGGGATCTCTAACCATGTTAGCTCAGACAGATACATCTAGACTTTCCCTATGATCTATGCAATTTGTAATAACTTTCTGAGAATCCTACAACTAACTACTGTAGTTGATTGGGTCAGCGCTTATACAGTTTGATGTTATCATTTACATTGCACTTATACAAGACTTGTGCTTTTTCAAAATACAAAAATGGCCAGCCCATACATCTGCCTATGTGTGTAGAGTAGGGACGCATACCCTCAGAATGGCTCCCTCTATACCTATCAGCTTTGGTAAGGAGGGTTCTGGGTGTCATTGAGTGTGTAACATGGATGAAATAGAGGGTGCTACAATTTGTCCATTGAGACTCTCACCCTGGACGCGTTGTATCTACTGAATTTCCCACTGGACCGGGTGGGTGATAGGTGATAGGAGGTAGGGGGTATAGAAGACTGGCCAGGCTTGTTTTAAACTAGAGACAGGTATCCTGGAATTGGCTGGGCTTAGTGGATTAAGTACTATTGGTGAAAAGAAGGACGGATGGATTGGAAACAGTTATTTCATTGGGTAGTCATCTTTCAGAAGCAATGAAGCTGCATGACAGTGCTTTGCTTATAATTGTACAAAGGTTTGAGCCTCAGCTACAACAGCGTCGCCTCAGTATACAAAGGTGGTAAGTGGAAATTCTTTTCAGTTTTGAGATATGAGCAAAATAAGAAAAATCAATGTGATCTTTAGACTGTAATTTTTTAAATACATGGTATATTGCCCAGGAAATCATCCTACATACAACAACAAATAACTAAAAACTAATTATATGAATGATACTAAAATATCCTTCCTAATTCCTCGGTTAATATGGCAAAAACTAGGGAAAAAAGGGGGAAATTGGGTCACTTACGACCTTTGTATACTGAATTGCATGTATATTTTAGTACATCTCTTCAGAATACAAAGGTTGTAAGTAATTTCCTCAGTTCAAAACTGTAAATAAATGCCCAAATAGCTGATTAATTCAAGCCTAATATTATGGTCCCTAAATGAGTTGTTTATATTTTTAGTTGCTTGTATCACTTAAAAGAATCATACACAACTTGCCTAGCAACAGTAAAATTTCGGCTAAAATAAGCAATCTTAGTCATTTTCCCATTAAATTCACCCCATTTACACTTCAAAGTACGCATATTTTGTAAAAATATCCAAAATGTATGTATACAATAGGAATTATATAAAATGGTTAGAAAAAAATATATAAAATAAGTCATTTTAATGATAAGATACATTGGGATTACAATTTCCACATCACTTACAACCTTTGTATACTGAGAAAAACATCATTTTCTCAGTTACAACCTTTGTATACTGAGTATAACCTCTCAGAAAAAGGTCATTTTTGAAAAATTCCAAAATTGTCGAAAATTTATTGGATAAAGAAAAATATTAAAGAATAAAAAGAAAATCTCATTTTTTCACTTACAACCTTTGTATACTGAGGCGACGACATGTATACACCTAACATGTAGATATATGGAGACCACATGTACATCTATTGTGGAGTGATATTTACCCAAGTTGAACCTCATGCCAGTTATATGAGACAGTGGGTACTCCTATGTCATCTCTGCATAATACATACAGCAAGGGTGCAACATGTGTTCTCATGATATGCAAGGTTGTTAATAATTTGTTAACCATCATCATGAATCTTGAGACGTTACTTAAATTGTTATTTCAAAAATTGTTATCCTCATACGTATCAACTTCTTCTGTGATTCAATGAGAAAAAAATTAATTGTTTCATACTTTTATGTCTATTGAGATTAGCAGTAGAAAGGCCTGCCATATTGAATAGAAATTATAATCACCATGCTCTTATCCACACTGTATGTTATTGATATATATTATCTTCTGCTATGATTCCAAGATGACTCATCTGTTTTAAACAGAGACATGTCCACCATTCTACACATTACCCTAGAACAGACTAAAATACAATATTTTATATCATTAACTATAAGTACTCGCTGGTCATGATCCCATTATGCAAACCATATCAGCTCTATCCCCTGTGCTTATACCAGCCTAGCCACTATGCTCTATGGTTAATTCATTCCACCCTACAAACCTGAGGACGTGGTACATGTATTGATAAAGGCCTCTTTCAACACTGTCAGTACTCTAAAACCTAATAAAGATATGCAATTTACGATTTCTCCTAAGGGCTGAAAAAGAGACAATTGTCTTTTCTTTGAAGGCTGCAGGAGTGTGATACCATTATAATTTATCATTTAACTCCCAAAACATAATGCAAATGTGTTTTCTTGAAATAGGACACAATGCAATTATTAAATTCCAGTGTTCTCTGGGTGATTCCATTATCTCCGGTAAACAAAATACCCAATGTGAATCTGAAGTACTGATATTTGAGACCCCCTTTATTTTCCACTGCATATACTACTAGTATGTATGTATGTATGTATGTAGGGGATCAGGAGGAAAGCTGTCTCTATGTGGCTAACCGTTTTATTCCGTAAATAAGTGTCCAACCCCCTATTCTACAAAACGTATATACATTTAGTACTCCTGCAAAATAATGACATACACTCTGTGCCACAAGCTATGTAGTAAGATTCATATCAAAGTAATGAAAGCCCCATGAGCCTATCATTCAATCAATCATGTTTCAGTACAGTATTGCAATAGCCAGCTGATAACCATACCCACACCCACCCAGAAGGGCATTACACATTACCAGGGTTAAACATATTTTTTGTAATGAAAGCATTGGGGTGATGGGGGACATTGGAGTATTTCTTGTATGACGGTATTACTCAGCTGTTACTCTATTATTCATGAGGGCAGCACCATCATAGACCTCCCAGTAAGCCTACTTATTGTTCAGTACCACCTGCCCCTCATGGTAGGAGATTGACCCTCTACTCAGACATCCCATCAAGGAAATCCTCCCACCTAAGAGTGCCTGGTGGGGCCGGAAACCCACTGCTGAATACAGCCAGTAGGGGAGGTGTCTCAGTGTTAACATTGATCTTGGAAGAGGCCATCATGTAAGGAAAATAAATGTAGTACATAGTTTAATCAAAGTGCATAAGATATGATATGCCCATTAAGTATGTTTGAGTCATGCATCCATGCATCCATTTTAAAGTATATTCTTGAAGATCTGTTACCATGGTAATTGAAATCAAATCTTTTTATTACATGCCATTCACTCAGATGTGCTCAAAGACCAGTCAGCTGCCACGTTAATTGAGGAAAGCAAAAACAGAAAGATTAAACTATCAATATGAATGTCTACAAATGAATGGGCTTTCTCACCATCAATGCTTGTGATACAAGAGATACGTGTGCAGTCTGTAATATAATACATTAAGAAGTTAACATGGTAGGCAGGGTAGAGTACTGGTATTTACATCACGCCAAACCTCACTGGAGAGACAGTACATACTTAAAATGTCGGCCTTTATATCATAGTAAAAGGTTGATCCAGATGTACAATACACATGTGTGGGGGTTTTATTAGTACTGTTTCTACAAGAAAATCGTTCTGTCGACAGTACATACACAGAGGAGGCTCAGGGGGATAGTTTCTCAACTCATCCAAAAACAGCTCACTGCCTGGCATTCCAGCACGGCAACAGCTGTCTGCTTTGTAAGTGGCCAGGCGATTGGCTGTTTGCCAACACTTCCGTTTAGGCTTTAATGAAGGCTGTGATCGGCAGAAATGCAACAGGACCTCAAAAGGCTGAGGTTTACATCAGCGGTGTGCACCATGTGACTTGTAGCATCAATTACACCAGGATACAGCCTTGTCTATGTTAGCTCTTTACCTTACAGCACGATGCACCACATGTTTACATAAAGCTTTTACAGTGTTACGCTGAACAAATATTGAGAGATCAAAGATGATGGAATTACTGCTTTGCATTCATTCCTCATTAGCTTTTTAGAACCAGTAGCATATACAGAGGGGACCCACATTGATTACAAATCATGTGTGTTCCAACTGAAATATGATGCTGAAATGATATTGTTTGCTCATTTATTGGCATAACATGCTTGCAGGTGCACAAATTTATACACAGGGATCCATGAGAATTGCGCTGAATTGAATGCTTCTTCACATGTTAGGCTGAAAGTCACCAAGTAAAATAGTCATGAATTTGAAGCAGTTCAAGTTAACCCTTTGAATTCTGACCCAAAATCACATGGCTTACTGTAGGGACCACCTCTGAGAACTACTAGTTCCCAGGAGGACGGACCTCATATCAATTCCTATAATAATCCTGTGTAAATGGCATCGACTATAGTCGACGCTAGGCTTGCCATGGTGTTGACTATAGTCGACGCTAGGACTGCCATGGCATCGACTATATAGTCGATGCTCGGCCTTAAAGGGTTAATAGCTTAAGACTTAACTCTCGACGCAAATTACAGCAAACCAAATGATCAGCCTCCTCAAGCACCTGCATATATTGATAGAATTAGGCTGTTGGTGTGTCCTCGAGTCTACATCTGGCCCTTGTCACGTCGCCTCGAGAGGCCCCGCAGGGGACTCGAGAGGCGACGTGACAAGGGCCAGATGTAGACTCGAGGGCACATCAACAGCCTAATTCTATCTCTATCCCACCAGAAAAGGAGACAAGGGTCAAGGTTGTTACATGTTAGAAAGATTTAAGGTGGTTGCCTATCTTGGGTCTAGATTTACTCCTAATATTTACCCAATATACCTTACATAATTTGGAGCCAAACAGTGAAAAGAATAGTAGGGGGTCCCGAGCTACTTTTTGAATCATAGAATTTTGAAAAATAAAAGTAGTTCTGGTAGATCAAACCAGAAAATCCTTCATTTTGATAGCAATGGTAGTAAAAGTATCATCATATTTTTGAAACTTTGTTAAAACATTCTTCAGTTCCTTTTTGAATTAATGGCATCCATTTCAACATATGGTCCCGCACATAATTCAGTAGTTTTGGGCAACTGAAAATAAAAAGTAACAATAATTAATAAATTGAAAGGTAGTCTACGGGTAGATTCCATTTTGACAATCCGTAGTCCTGCCTCGGTGGTGTAATGGGATCAGCACTGAACTTGGACACTGGGGTTGTGAGTTCGCTGCTTGTTCAGTCCAGCAGTTTTACTTACTTCTCTATAGGAGGGCCTACACGTCAGATGCGCAGAAATCGTCGCAATCAACGTGTTTAGCATGGTAGGCAATCACCTTAAAGTAAATTAGGCTATCAAATCGTGAGAAAGTGTGCATATCTAGGGCCTCTGCAAATCTCCCTTCAGGACCCCAATATACGCAGCCCTTAGAGACGGAGGTACGTCATGTTGCTAGGGCCAACAGAGAGTTGTTGCCATCGGCGCTCTCGATAAGGTTTGTTAATACTCGATTCACTGCTGTTTAGAGTGAGAATAGCTTAAATATTACTTGAGAATCGAAGAGTATTCATCAAACTACCCTAGTATACTTGTTTTTAGCTCTTAGTTTGCAACATTTCCCCCAAAAATTAGGACTGCTCATCATAGTCCCATGGGCCCCAAAACAAGTATTAGAAATTTGTGATGCAACTTTCATTCATGCTCTACACCAATCACGATGCCCTAGTTTTACAACCTTGACAACATAGTAAAACTGCTTGACAACATCAAATATCACTTGACAACATCAGATATCGATCTGATATTGATGACTTGACCACGTCGAGTAGGATAAATAGCTTTAGTCCGGGGCATTCATGGCTCCCTTATACAGCCAAAGCAGCCTTCTACTAAACCACCACCTACTTCACATATTAATCAGTTTTGGACTAATAGCAACCATTAGGGAAGGCATTGAATACTCATATAGTCTGTAATAGTCACCTCTTCATGGGCACTTTGATATTGATACTTGATGTAAGATCATGTAAGTATGCTTGATAAAATATTTACCAACACTAGGGTGTCCAGATTGTAAAAATGTATGTGGTTGTTAATGTGTTTTTAAAACTCATGGTTGGATTGTCTATAGAATAATAGGCCTCTCCTAAGAGGGAGTATTATTTTGGTGATAGACTAATTTTGTATCTATCACAGACATGTCTTCTCTTACATGCCACTTTATGTTCCTTAATCTCCCCATGATTTCAGTCTGAATACTCAGAGTAACATGGATGTCATGATGAAGAGGCTGCATTGGGCAGTTGGTGCGGGCCATGGTCTGGGGCCCTTAGTTCTACATATTGCCACCAGGTGGACATTATGTTCATCTACCGTTATCAGCATGAATAAAGCAGACATAATGAAGGCAATTTGTGTGTAATCTGGTGGTTGATGTAGCCCCCGGCTATAGTAATGTGATGTTGTGATTAGGTTAGCTTCTAGCCACCCTCTAAACGTTCAACCCATTGGGGGGGGGGGTGCTCAAAATGTTATAGTTACCTTGGTTTGTATAGAAGCCTTGTGAGGGAAAAGGGGGGTAATCTATGAAAATGAAATATTTGATGATGTAGGCCATATCAAACAAATGCCAGAAAGTGTTCCTCCTTCCAAGCCACTGACAGGAACAAAAATAATTTGACATATTCTGCAATGTTTCTCTTTTCAGGCTAATGTCCCAGAAAATAGTAAAGGGCATACTTCCTCCTAGGAAAGGCAAACAGTAGAACTAATAATCAATCCAATGCAATACTTTGGATTCCTTAACTTTATATGTATGAATACTTCCTTATACCTATCCCAGAGGGCAATTCCAATGTATGCCTCCCTATCTCCCCCCAAAAACAGGTTGCATTTGCAACCTTTGCTAAATTGCTTGCCAGATCTGCCTTTAGATAGATTTCTCACTAAGTGCGCACCGGCAGTAAAGGATCGATCTATTATTTGGCCTTGTCTCCATCACTCCACCATTGAGATCATATTATTATAGTATGTCAGATATACTGCTTCCATATGGACATGCAGGGTTCGAAAAGGTCATTCACTGTGTATATGTAGCTCCCAACGGATCTAACCAATTCTTGGCCAATTCTACTGCCAATCATACATATACTGCCTTGGCTCTATTCTTGTGCGCACTCTCTAATCTACCAACTGTTTACACATTGTTCCTGTACATAACTCTCATAGTAATTAATTCTCCTCCCAGACAGGCCCTTAACGTTTGTTCCTTTCAGCGTTTAAGTAATTAAAACCCTTCACTGTGAAAGTGAGCTAAATGGATCAATTTTCCATGTTGTCATCATCAACCCCTCTATTTAGTGTTTCATTTCTCCCTCTCTCGCCTCCTTCCATTTTCTATGCCACATACTTTCTTTGTTACCTTTCTCAGTTGGAATTTCCTTACCTTCTTCGTCCCACCCATCATCTACTGTTCTTCCAAAGGTTTCGATTTTGTCTGTCCTATTCTGACAACTGCTATGTAGTGTAAACTGTAATGGATGTGACCGTTTTTCATGAAACTGCTTTTTTTCATGCACTAAGGGGTCCAAATATAATGTAGGAGTAGGCTTAAAACCTTTTGTGTCCATGTACCTTAGGGGATGGGCCATACACCAGATATATTGGGGCAGGTTAAATATATATAGCAAATGTATGATAGAAGGGCAAAGTTGTATAGTCATATTGCGTGGCTTCACGCCTAACGCCCTTTTCCCCTCAAGAAGGAGACCCTCTTGTCATGTATAAGGGCATTTCTTTCATAAATATTATGTTTTAATATTGAAGAAAACATCCTAACCGTGGGTAGGAATCCATTTATAGCTACCTGATAGGTCATTTTAATGGTTTCTTGGCCCATGAAACATGATGGTATATCTTGAAAAAACCTTAAATCTGTACATTACTCATTGTCAAAGAAAATAATTCTGTGTTAACAGGCTAGATATGGTTTAATTGTCCATAATGCATTAGAAAACATCCATATCTACAGCCTGGTATACCTTTGTAGGGGTCAAGGGTAATTATATTATGTTTTAAAACTTTCTAAAAAGGGCGTTAGGCGTGAAGCCACAACGTTGATAGAGAGGGTTAAGATAGGATATATGCTCCCCCTACTGTATTCTATCCAATCTCACGGGTTCTTAACTGCTACATATATGTTCCTGGACAACTCCCCTACCTTGTTCTATTGTTTAAAGTATACATAAGGCTTTTCTACTGTACAGAGAGCTATTGGTGAGGGCGTTAGGCGTGAAGCCACAATGTTGATAGAGAGGGTTAAGATAGGATATGCTGCCCAAACTCTATTCTATCCAATCTCACGGGTTCTTAACTGCTACATATATGTTCCTGGACAACTCCCCTACCTTATTCTATTGTTTAAAGCATGTATAATGCTCAACTGATAGCTTATTGTACAGCACTGAGAGCTATTGGTGAGGGCGTTAGGCGTGAAGCCACGACGCTGACGGACAGGGTTAAGATAGGATATGCTGCCCCAACTCTATTCTTTCCAATCTCACGGATTCTTAACTGCTACATATATGTTCCAGCACACCTCCATTTCCTTATTCTATTGTTTAAAGCATGTATAAGGCTCAAAACATTTCTATATTTTGGGTTCTTGTAATAAATTGTTGGCTTTGTGGTCGGAAAGGGATAATAAAACATATCATTTACTACAATTAACCTTAGATACTCCATGGGAAGAAGGGTGGTACATGGTAGCACCATCTCACATCGATCCAGGTGGGTTGGATAGCTCTTTGTACAGCACTTAGAGCTATCTATTGGTGAGGGCGTTAGGCGTGAAGCTGGGGCGTTAGGCGTGAAGCCGGGGCGTTAGGCGTGAAGCCTGATCATGTAGCTTTTGCTACCCTTATGGCAGAATAATGCAATTAAACCAGAAACTAACCTATATATATATGTTTATTTATAGCATAGAGATGGTGGTTAAATACAATATCTCTGGATGCTACTACAGCATTAGAGTGTATGTAGGGCGTTAGGCGTGAAGCTCCGTAAAGTTCCCCAATCTGGTCAATGTCCTCTCTAGGCTATTATAGATAACCGTCACTCTTAATTTTTTTTTGTTATGTAAGTATATGTTAGGCCTTAACATACCACAATCAGATATTCTGTCTACTGCTTTAATCTCAGAGGTGGAGGACATTGTTTAGGGCGTTAGGCGTGAAGCCAATAAAGTTCCCTAATACATATATGCCTACAGGACCTATACAATGCTGCCTATATGTCCATATTTGGTACTAAAAAAATCCTTACCTTATTTGGGAAGTGGAATAGTAAAGAAATAAGCACATAGCTATTTATTTTATTAATTAGTTAGCTTGCAATATGGGTCATCATGATTTTAGGGTGGAAAATGGCTGTTTTTCAGTACTTTTTGACCTCCAGCTCTCTTATTTTCACTCATAGATAGGCAAAACCAGGGTACCCTGTAAAGTCCTCGTCTATCCTGACCAGAATACATCAAAAGGATTGATGTATCTATCATATTTGAAAAAATATAGGCAGGAGAAAAAAAGAAGTGAAAAAAAGCAGTTTCGTGAAAATCAGCCATGTGTGGTTTTGAACTGGATGTGCAGGGAGGGAGGGTGTCTGAGTGAGACATGACAGGATTTGTGTGCAGGGTCTAGAGAGGCAGGTATCTGAATGTGATCCATTATCTTATTGGCTAGATGCAGAAGGGATGGCTCTGCTGGTCTTGTGTATGCACCATGTAATGCACCTCTCCTTTATCCTCCTGTGTGGTGCTTAGTTGTCGACTTATCAGACCACATGGATGCCTTTGCTTGCCCCAACTGCCACCCCAGCTAACTACTCTGTGACATCCCGACAGGGTACATTCATTACGACTCACATTATAGGGTGAGTTACACCAGCTGCAACCTCACAGGGAGGTCAGCATTGGTAACCAATTGGTAACTAGGCCATGCCCTGGACGCTATACCAATACTACCATGATATGCAACAATGCTGTTACTAGTTTTAGGGTATCAGCTACTTAACTGGTTGGAATATTGTCGGCTTACCCTAAACGCATTGTCTGCTAACACTTCAGCTGCACTTCAGCCATACGACAAATAGGTGTCCCTCTGTGTAGTGGATGGTTTTGAGCCAGACCTGTTTTATCATCTGCTTTCGACACCCATATTGACACCAATTTTGTGGACAATTATACTAATAACCCTGACCAGAACTTGTGTAGGGTATTCTATTTGTAGAACCGTAGCCTATACCCCCCACACCTGCACCATAAACACATGATCCCAGGGGCCATATGGGGATCGAAACAAACCCACAGACTGACCCTACTGACTGCACCCAGCACAAGGCACTGCATTTGTTTGATCCCCATTGACCCTCAGCACATGTAAACCTATAGATAGAATGCTGGGCACAAGGTCTGGTCAAGCCTATCATGGAAAGGATATAACATTAAGGGTTTGTGTATCAAACTGCAAACAAAATATGTGGCGAGAAATGCGAAGGTCTATAGGTTAGACTTGTTTTTATTCATTACACAAAAAATCCCGCAGTCCACTTCACCAGCCTCCCTTTTAATAATAGATTACAACCCCCTAAGTAGAAAAGACTTTGGTGGATTTGCAAGTGGGCATAACATATGTTGACCCCCTCCTGGGGGGTAGGGTGGGGGCATAAAAATCCCGTGTCCTCTTGAGGGTAGGGGCTGTGAAACATATATCCCCAAAAATGAGCACAATATTCTAGGGTCTTCCCTTTTTTGAACCTAGGGCTCAGTTGCCTGAAACACACATTCTTTTAACTTTTTTGGCCTAACCCTGAAATGTTGTATACATTCTGTTGAGGTCTGAAGTGGGAAAAACTCCTATGAATTACTTTATAATGCTTTTGCTGGATAGGGGTTTTGATACTTAAGGATCTTTTGAAGGACAGGGGCTTGACATCCCTATCCCTCAAATGGCCCCTGTCTCTACATTTTTTGTGAGATAGGGGCTGTTTGAAATTGGTCCCTACATCCCAAATATTTGTGGGATAGGGACTTTTTGACATATAGGGACTTCAAGTGGGCCCTAAGTCTCAAAAGGTCCCTATCTCACAAATATTTGAGGGATAGGGGCTTTTTGAGACTCAGGGGCCTCACAGGGTCTCTTCGTGTAATATATTGTACATTAATATTAGGACCAAAATCGGTAAATATAATAAATAAGGTATCAAAATCTGGTTACAGTGTTGGTTAGAAATTACCATTAGAGCTCCACGTGGTGGTTAATGTGATAAATCAATATGACTCTGGCAGGATTGGATAATCAGTGTTTTTTTTAATAACTGAAACATTCATAAAAGCAAATGTAAGATTTCCTAGATCACAATCATGACATGGATTAGTAACAATGTGAGTAGTATAGTATGTATCGGAACGGGACTATAGTTAAGTACTGTTTATTACTCAATCGACATGCAGCCAATCAGAGGCCTCCATTTGGTCACGTGACCGGAAGTGACCTACTTAGGGGATTAGTGGTGCATTCTGGGTAACCCTGCAGCCAATCAGAGGCCACCATTTGGTCACGTGACCGGAAGTGACCTACTTAGGGGATTAGTGGTGCATTCTGGGTAACCTACTGACCTACTTAGGGGACCGGAAGTGACGTCATATGACCTAATTTAGGATCACGTGACCGGAAGTGACCTGATGAGTCACGTGAGCGGAAGTGACGTCACATGACCTAATGGCCGACCGGAAGTGAGTGACCTCATTGAGGATCACGTGACCGGAAGTGACTTGATTGATCACGTGAGCGGAAGAAGAAGTTTTTTGTTTAGGAAGTGAGGGTCTTTAGGATCACGTGACTGGAAGCGACGTCGTCACATGAGTGCCGCTTTAAGAGACTGCGCGACTTACTAGTAAAAGAAGACGTATGAAAATAAAAACACAACAATATTTTATTTTATTTTTTTTTATTTTTTTTTTTTTCAATCTTGATAAACACTCTATTTTTGAAAAGATGCACACGCTTATTTTTTTTTTTTTCATATCTCTAAAGGACTCGTTGTCACACCGTCAGAATGCACGCGACGCTTATAATACAAGTAGCGCACGCCGTCTTTCTCTATGGTGTAGGTGACCATTTTGTTTCGCACCACTTTGAAGTTTCTATTTACAGCAATGAGAGTTTTTCGTTGGCGAAGAACATCCAAGAAGTCGTCTGGTTCCTGAGGGTTTTGTTTCTTCTGTACGCCTTTTGCACTCCATTTTTTGGATTTTCTTTCACCGGTGTCGCTGACTCGATCGTAGCAAATGTAAGTCTTAGGGTTGAGACTTAGGATCCCGTCACCTTCCCACTCCGCTTTCATAAGCCCCGAAGTTCTCAGATCGTGAAGGTACCGTCTCTCACAACATCCGCCGGGCGGCGGACACCATTCTCGCACTCTTTCCGTTTTTGTCTTCACGAAAAGCTCTAAGTGATCGTCGCACACCGCTGTCGGAAGCCACTTTCGTTTCTCTCTGAAGTACGTCTCTCTCAGGCGAGGTTTGACTAGGTCATCCAACGTGTCACCGCTGAGAGCCATGTAAAGACTGTCGGTGTCCATTTGACAAAGGGCATAATCGTGCCGATCGACGAATCTATCCAAGAAGTCGTATGTGAACTCTAACATTTTCAACTTCGCGTACTGGTATACCATGAACCCTATTTGAATAGGGAGGTTGTTGTTGACTGTTTTCGGTTGTAGTTCGACTTCAAACAGATCGGAACTCAACTCGGACGCCTTTTTGAAGCGCCACGAATTGGCCAATAGTTCGAACTTCCGACTGTCAGTGTATCTCACCGCCGTGTGTTTTTCTTTGTTGCAGATTGTTTTACCGTACGTAGCGTTTCCCATTAACTTGTAACAGTCTGACAGAATTTTCTCGTTCTCGTTCACGTCGCCACGTCTTCGCGCCGCCGTTACTTCGTCCGCGAAACCGGCAAAGGAGCGTTTAGGTAGGTATTCTACCACCAGCTGCACTTTGGTGACTATCAAACCGTGCTCTAAATACCACTTGAGAAGCGGCGTTCCCAAGAGAATATTTTTTCCGTGGTAACTCCCTATCAGACATCTCTGAGGCGTGTTCAACAGCTTTTCTTCCTGCGCAAAGTCTGACATGTGAGGTCCTATGTCCGATTTTGAAACGGTCACGTTCTTGAAAACGGGGGTCATTTCTTCGAAGTAGTCTCGTAGGTGAGGCGGCGTAGTGATGTCCACTTGAACTAAACCGAACATTTTCTCCTCTTTCACAGCGGAAAGGATGTCGCTCTCGCTCATCGCGTTTCGAGACACTTTCAAAGCGTCAACCTTCCAGCGTTGTTGGGAGGCCTTGACCCGCTCATCTCGACGCTTCATCTCTCGCCATTCGCACTCCCACACGACGACCAGCTTGTGACCTATCGCTTTCAAGTAAGCGCTTACTCTGGTCGTTCTGTCGCGTCTCTCCTCTCTCAGTGAAGCGCACTGATATCGGTGCGACGGTATGCACTCGTGAGCGTGGAACCAACACCCGTGAAACTGGAAAACCGTATTAGAGGCCGCGTGAAACCCGTCCACGCGAATTCTCTGACAGCCTACAACCATCTCGCCGCCGTTCAGAGCGTGGCGCAGTTTCACGTCGCGGTCGTGCTCTACGAAGCGTAACCACTCCAAAGCGCTGTGAGAGTTTCTTTGCCTAATTTCGGGCTTGAACTCGGTCTCGGGCCGTCTCACCGCGTAATAGCCCGTGCAGTGCGCTTCGCTCATGCAGCGCAAGTACAGAGAGTTAGCGTCTAGTCCTAGGATGTGTTGGCACGGTCTCGCTTCTTCGCCGTACTTGTGCTCCCTTATCCGCGTGGTGCCCTTCTCGTGAAATCTATGGAAGATGATGGAAGGACCGCCGACTAGATTTTCTTTGATCAGAGCGTGGAGGACGGCGTCGGACTGGGGGAACGTTGTGAACGCGTCTTCTAGGTTTTGGAAGAGGAACCGTAAAGTCAAACCGGCGAGAGAAACTCCGTCTTTCAACATGTCAATGCCGCGATCTTGGAAAAATTTAGCGTGATTTTTCAGAGCTTGTATGAAAGGTTTGACGTCTTTGTTGTTGTAGTGGATCAAGTAGTCTTCCATAGTTTGCATCTTCTCGTCGGACCAAACTTTCTGACATGCGGCGTAGTCGGATTCGGACATTTTGACGCCCGTCAGCTCGCTGTCGAAAGCCGATCTCGGTGGCAGCGTTCTGTTTGCCAGTTTCCTGGTAGACGTCATCCATTCGTAAGGAAAGTGACCTTTCTCTTCGTTCCTGGTGAAAGCTCGCAAATAGGTCGCGTAGTTGTAACCGGGTGCCAAATAGTTGACTACGTCCAAGAAAACCGTGTGCTGTGTGTAAACCGCCAAGTATTGATTGCTTCTCTTTATGACGCTGAATTCTTGGTTTCTTCGGTCTCCGGAGGCGAAGAATGAGTGAAGGCGCATTTTGATCAGGTTCAAGTCGTAACGCCCCGAGTTGAAGCCCACGACTGGAGCTTGACGGATGTATCTCAGAAGCCGCTTCTTCAGTTGAACTAACGGGTGTCTGGTCTGAGCCGCAGCGAAGCCGCCTGGAGAAGGGGTGAACGTCGCCTCCTCCAGCAGGAGAGCTTCACCTATCGCCGCATCTAACTTCGCTAAGGTCGGTCGGTAAAGTTCTAGCACAGCTTCCCCGATGACTTTGGCGTTCTCGTTTATGTGATTTAAAACTCGGTCCAACAAGGGGTCGGAATCTGCGTCGGATTCTCTGACGAAGCAGACGGGCCCCTCCCACCCCGGAAAGTCGGATGCGACGCTAGCCGACAAAGGGACGTGATCCCACAGCAGGGACACGTGTTCCGTCGACGGTTCTTTGCACGGTCTGAAGAAAGCCTCGAAATCGAAGGCGATCTTGTAAGGGTAGATTCCGGAATGTCCGTCGGGGGGAAGAATGGAGAAGTCTGCTAGCGCTTCGAAAATCGTTCTCGAATTTTGGTAGATGCCGCCTACGTAGCGCAACTTGACTTGTCGGCAAGAGGAAAGCTGGTTCCTGTGTCTCTTCAGCAAGAACTCGGTGGTGAACGCCGCCTTACACTTGCAACATTCGTATATGCCCGCGTACGCGTTGAAGTCCGTGACGAGAGAGACGTGCAAACCGCCTTTCGCCGTCAGGTGTAGGTTGACTTTACCTCGGGCGGCCAGAGTTCTGGAAGGCGGTCTGATCAGAGTAACGCGTCTTCTCAACTTCCGCCCCGGCACTTGACGCGACGCGGTGTAAACCGCTATCTGTACGTCAAACAAGTTCTCTAACGCGGGTAAGTCGCGGATGTTCAGACCCGGAAAGGATTCAGGTGTGGCAGCGGGACAGAACTGACGTAACAAATCTGAAGCGCGCTTGCTGGTCTTGTATAAGTGAAAGGAAATGCAGCGGAAGATGCAGAGGTTGTCCTTGTTGGGAAAATCTAACACGCCGCTTCTCTTTCCAACTCGACCGGCCTGAGTGATCCTACCGCCTATGGGGAATTCCCCCGGTCCCATGTAAACGCAAATGTTCAAATTGGTAGGAAAAAGAACGTGCCACTTGGTGTCAGCGTCGCAAAGTTTCCGTACTTCCTCGCAAGCGACGGTGTTTTCCATCTTTGAGAGGAGCTCTTCCAAAGTTTCTGAATTAGTTATAGTAGGGAGCGGTTGTATGAGAGTTGCGTTGTTCTGGGAGGCGTGAAAGTAGCGCAGTTTGCTCTTGTCTTCTCTGTGTTGTAAGAGTAAGCCTACCGAGAAACCCACTTTGTATCTGAATCTTTGTGTCAAGTGAATGCGACGCATAGTATCTACAGCGTCACTCAACTCGCCGGTTGGTAGCCTTAAGTTTGTTACACTCACGCGAGTCCCGTGCATCCTGACGCCCGTTTGTATCGCAGGCCAATTCGCCGTGAACGTTTCCTCCCCGTTCGGTACAGCACATATGCGCGGAGGGACGGTCACCCCGTCCAGAGATTCGCGTCGACAGGCGATCTTTCGGCAATCGCCTTCGCCGCATAGAGGGCAAAACTTAGGTACTACTCTACAATTTTCTACGTGTCTCTCGTGGTTGTACGGTCTTTTAAACATTTTGAAACACTTTTCGCATACGTACTGTGTCATGTTTTTTTTTTCACTCAGTTACCAACTACTTAGCCGTCTAACTATCTATCTATCTATCAATCTATCTGTCTATCTATCTATCTATTTATCTTTCTGTCTGCTGTCTGTGTATCCGTCTGTCTGTCTCATACAGCGTACGTCAAAACGCTGTGTGTGTGTGTGTGTGTGTGTGTGTGTGTGTGTGTGCGCGCGCGTGAGCGTTGAGCGTCTCTCATTCCGAATCTATGCCGAGATATTTCAGAATGATCTCTGTTTTGTCATCCAACTCTTTGAGCGCTCTGGCGGACAGCGTCACTCCCTGCTGTGTGGGTTTTTTGTCAGGACCTTCGTACTTGCGCACGTGGACGAGGTTCTTACCGCTGTAGTAGCTCACAGCTGCGTACACTTCGCCCTCCTCATCCAGCACTGCGAACCAGGGGGTGTGATTAGGTTTTCCTTGCGCAGCCGCTGTGTCGCGTATGCGCACCACTGCGCGGATATCGGCGATGCGTGCTATGAGCTCGCGCAGCGCGTCGGCCGTGAAGTGCACTCGCTTGCTTCTGGTCAGAGACGCCTCTTTCACCTGGCCGTCTTTTGTGTAGCGTGGCCTCCTAGACAGTCTAGCCACGTCCTCCCAGATCTCCAGCGTCAAAGCTCCGTCTAAGCAGAACTCTAACCCGAGAGGACGGGAGAAGGTTTTCTCTGCTTCTTCTCGTCCATCTCGTTCTTTTTCTTGTATTTTTCTCTTCTTACTAGGCCTTGTTGTTCTGGAACTCACCTTAGAACGTTTCACACCCGCAGGATGAGTAACACCATCAGCGTGAGCTGAATCAGCAGCAGAACCGATAGCAGGAGCAGCGTCAGCGCTGGTGGTATCCGAGGCCTCGTTGTTGGAACAGCGCAGCCACACGCCGTCGGTGCTGAGTGTAGCGGTAGAAGATGAAGCGCCGCCGCCCTCGTAAGGTGGCGGTGAGGGCAGTCGCCACGGACCGGACGGGACGCTACTAGTGGAGGAAGTGAGGTCGAAAGGTCGAAGAGGGAAGCCGAAAAACGTACCGCCCACCCCTTTCCCTTCGGGTTGTTCGTACGCCTCGTCGTCAGCGTCGTTCTCTGTCTCACCCTGTTGCTGCTGCTCCTCCTCCTCCTCCTCTTCTTCTCGGTTTAGGGGCTGAGTGTCCGAATAGCTGTCACTCTCAGCGCGAGCGGCGTCGAGGGCGTCGGTCGATGTAGTGGTGGAGGAGAGGGGCTGTGCAACGTGCGGCAGGTCATCAAAGTCATCAACAGTAGTGGGGAGGTAAAAACCCGGTTGCCAGTACTGCGCTGTGCCAGGAGCGTTGTCGTCAGTAGTAGTAGCGGTAGCAGCAGGTGCAGCAGAAGCAGCAGCAGCAGCAGCAGGCGCAGCAGCAGACGCAACAGTAGCAGGCGCAGCAGCCTCAGCAGGCGCAGCGGTAGCAGGTGCAGCAGCAGCAGCAGCAGCCGCAGCAGGCGGGGCGGCAGTAGCAGCGGCAGCGCGCTTAGCAGCAACGTGTACCGTCGCGAGTGTAACAACGTCGCTAGCACGACGACTACTACCAGTAGTACTACTACTACTACTACTACTACTAGTACTACTACTGCTACTACTACTGCTACTACTACTACTACTGCCGCGAGCGCTCGCTACAGCGGGAGGGTGATAAGACCAAGCGGCTGCGGCGGTAGTCTCATGTTCAGTAGCAAGAGGAGGCACTGACGCTAAACGAGCGCTGTTCCGCGTAGTCTTCTTGTTCTTGGACGGCGCTAGGTGTTGTCTTTTGCTCATGGTGGTGACTGTAGAGAGCAGCAAAAGAATGAGTGAGTGAATGGAGGTTTCCAGACCCCTTATATACGCCTTCTCGCTTCTAGAGCTAAGCTACTTACTGACCCTGTTCAGCTGCCGCCGGCTGGCCGGCGGCCATTCACAAAGAGAAACAAAAGACATAAGGCATGACGTTTTCAGCTGGATCCCTTTCCCCCCTTTTGAGAGATCGACTGTCATGAGCTAAGCCGCTTAACACCCTGTTCAGCAATTCAACGCGCATTAGCTGTATAAAGGATTAAGCGGTTGCTGCCGTCGACTGACCGGCGGCCATTCACAAAGACATAAGGTATGACGTTTTCAGCTGGATCCCTTTCCCCTCTTTTTTTTTTTTTGAGGGATCCACTGTCATGAGCTAAGCCACTTACCACCCTGTTCAGCCATTCAGCGCGCGTTAGCTGTATAAAGGATTAACGGTGACGAGCTTAGAGTGTGTGTACAAAAAAAACTACAGGAGGCGTGTGGCGTGAAGCAGGACCCCCCTAAGACGAACGTGTCTGTCTGTGAGTAGAGGCGTGTGCATGTGGTGAGCGACTTAAGTGTAAGACAAAAAAAAAAAATCACCACCTCCTGCCGTGGTGAGTAGACCGGGCCGGCCAGGCGGCGGCCGGCTAGTTCAATAGACTAAGGCTGTGCATGAAAAAAATCCGATTTTCACCTGACCTCTGACGTTTGTTACAATGAATGTCAGAGGGAGGGAGACGTCCTCAGGTAGGGGGTAGGAGGTAAGGCTAATGGATGAGGAAGAAACACCGTTTTCAGCTGGTCTCCACGGATAGCGATGACACACCCCTCGTCATCTAAGCTCTTAAGGAGCGGAGCGGTTGAAAAAGCGTCATGCGGACAGGTCGCTACACAGCTGGAGTGCTGTTGGAAATGGGATTAAACTCCCTCTGTATAAAAAGCTCTGATTTCTGTTGGAAAAAAACCATATCGCCTCTGACCACAGTAACGTCTACTACCACCACCGCCGCCACCACTGCCGCCGCCGCCGCCGCCGCCACCGCCGCCGCCGCCGCCGCCGCCGCCACCGCCAAGACGAGACGAGATGGCTCAAGCTATTCCACTTTCAAGCTCGCCTTCACCGCCTTGTCCACCTGAAAAAAAGTTAATGCGGCTTGACGACGTGAGACGCGCGAGGCAGACCGATGGGGAGAACAGAGAGGTAGGACAGCGGCGGTTAGCCTATAGCGACGCCTTGCTTCGTCAACTAGGTAAAGAGTTGAGCGGCTGTTGGAGAGAGTTGGGCAGTAGCTTAAAAGTTACCGCCTCCCGTATGGATGCTCTAGTAGAGCGCAGTGTCAAGACACCGGAGGAGCTGTGTACGGCGATGTTCCGAGTCTGGTGGGGTGAAACCCCGCATCGTCATAGATGGGGAGAGCTCGGTCGCGTCTTCACCCGCATTAGACGCGTGGAACTGTTGGCTCAGTGGATGTCCCTTCTCCACAGACAGGGGTTGGATTTCGAAAACCCCGACTCGCGCGCGATGCATAAGCACTTGGGCACCCTCGGCAGACGTCTAGGTAGCAGGTGGAAAGAGGTGGGGGACCATTTAAAATTGTCGCCTGAGAGGTTAGATAAGATCGCTGAAGAATGCGAATACGGAGGAAGTCCCGCTGAGTGGGCCTTCCGAGTGTTGAAAATGTGGCAAGATGAAGCTGACGGTGCCGGCGGTACACCTTTTGAACTCCTTCGAGTGTTGACTGAGGACATGGGAAAGTTTGACCTCGGCATCACGATATTACTTGACTTTATCAAGCAAGAAACAACGAGAACGACGGACATGTGAATTGTTGTGTTTTATTTTCATACGTCTTCTTTATTAGTAAGTAAAAAAAAAAAAATATCATAACAATTAAGAAGCGCGCCCTCTTAAAGTGTCACTTCCTCCAGTCGCAGCTGATCGCCTCATCGAAGCACGTGATAAACAAAAAAAAAACGAAGAGACACGCTTCTTCCTCTCGAGAGGAAGAAGCGTGTCTCTCGATTGAAATCTTTTTCTTTTCTTTTTTTCTTAAAAGAGACAAACGCCCCTTAGAGTGCCCCCCCACCCCCCTAGAGTGCCCCCCTCCCCCCTCCCCCCCCTCCCCCCCACCACCCGCCCCATGCATCCTAAAAGCGCCCCCCCTCCCCATGCATCTTAAAGGGGCCCCCCTCCCCCCCTCCCCTCCCCTCCCCTCCCCCCCCCCCCCCCCTTATACACTCTACACTCTAAAGAACGCTTCTACCTAGTTCAATAAGTCACTTCCAGTCGCTCGTAAAACAATAAAAAATGAAAAAAAACAAACAAACTTATATCGTAGTGTTTTTTATTAGTTTACCGAAAAAAATAAGAGACTCGCCTCCTCCTCTCCTTCTCCTCCTCCTCCTCCTCCTCCTCCTCCAAAAAAAAAAGATATCACATTTTAAAGCCCGTGACCCCTTAAAGACGCTCATCTCTTCATTAAGTCGCGTGACGTCACTTCTTCTTCTTCCGGTCACGTGATCAATCAGGTCACTTCCGGTCACGTGATCCTCAATCAGGTCACTCACTTCCGGTTGGCCATTAGGTCATGTGACGTCACTTCCGGTCACGTGACTCATCAGGTCACTTCCGGTCACGTGATCCTAAAGTAGGTCACTTCCGGTCCCCTAAGTAGGTCATATGACGTCACTTCCGGTCCATAAGTAGGTCATATGACCTCACTTCCGGTCACGTGACCAAATGGCGCCCTCTGATTGGCTAACTAGGTCACGTGACCTCACCACTAATCCCCTAAGTAGGTCACTTCCGGTCACGTGACCAAATGGAGGCCTCTGATTGGCTGCAGGTCGATTGAGTAATAAACAGTACTTAACTATAGTCCCGTTCCGATACATACTATACTACTAATGTGAGTCTCTTCACATCTCAAAGTTTCTGACATCGTTCTAAGGGTACGTTTTATGGCAGCACATGCTGCTTAAATATTAGTTGTTGAAATCAGTAAACGATTATAATAAACAGTACACTGAACCTGTGATAACTGATTCTGTTGTACGGACTGCAACATGTTGTCTATTTATGTCAATTCTTCCTTGAATACAACACTATTGTGCACCAGCATGAGCCTACCTAAACATGTTGAAGTTTTGAAGCTCTTTTTACAAACGGGACATGCGTGCTCTCCTGAGTGGGCCAACATGTGTTTATTTAATGTCCATGAAAACTTCTGGCCACAGTGAGCGCATTCGTGAGTCTTCTCCCCTGTGCAGATCATCATGTGTTTCTTTAGGTTACCTGCCTGAGTAAACTGTTTACCACATTGCGGGTATTGTTTTTTTCCCTGTGTGAATCAGCATATGTTGATTTAAGTTACCTACGAGTATGAACCGTTTCCCACAGTGATGACAGCCATGAGGTTTCTCCCCTGTGTGGGCCATCATGTGTTGCCTTAGGCCACCTGCCTGAGTAAACTGTTTACCACATTGAGGGCATTGGTGAGGTTTTTCTCCTGTGTGAATCATCATGTGTTGCTTTAAGTTACCTACGAGTATGAACCGTTTCCCACAGTGATGACACCCATGAGGTTTCTCCCCTGTGTGGGCCATCATGTGTTTCTTTAGGTTACTTGCCTGAGTAAACTGTTTACCACATTGCGGGCATTGGTGAGGTTTTTCCCCTGTGTGAATCACCATGTGTTGCTTTAAGTTACCTGCCTGAGTAAACTGTCTGCCACATTGAGGGCATTGGTGAGGTTTTTCTCCTGTGTGAATTATCATGTGTTGCTTCAGGAGACTTGCATATGTAAACTGTTTACCACATTGAGAACACTGGTTAGGGTTTTCTCCTGAGTGGGTCATCATGTGTTTTTTAAAGTCACCTTTATAGCAGAACTGTTTACCACAGAAAGAACACTGGTGAGGTTTCTCCCCTGTGTGTATCGTCATATGTACTTTAAGATTTGAAGATGATGTAGCAGCGTAATTGCATAAAGAACACTTGTGCGGTCTATCATTATGATAGGTCAACATGTGTGCATCTAGCTCATGTTCACTAACCTCCTGCCAACACTGGGTGCACGTTACCCGTCTCTGCACCCCATGAACCTGGAGGTGGTCAGTGACAGCCTCCCAGGTGTCAAACCCTGCGCCACACAATACACAGGTGTGTGCACCTGCTGATGTACCTGTCCTCTGGGCAGATGCTCTGGTTTGATCAGTCACCGATGGAGAACCCTCAATCCATATATCTCTTGAGAACTCAGCGCTTTGAGAAGACTTGCAAAGCTTATCATCATTTGGTGTAGGTAAAAATAATTTAACATCTCGCTGCGAAGTGCACACTACAGGTTCAGCTTTGATATGTCTGGAAGAGCCAAATGACCTTTTGTCCTGATTCGATAGGTCCGTTTTTGGTAGAGAAGCAGAGGTATGTCCTGGGAGATATTCTTGAATGGGATTGTCCATGGAAGAAAGGTTGTGTGTTACTGCATCGAACACAGGTTTGTGTTCACTGCGGGAAACATGTTGGAGCTGAGGAGGATGTGAGTTCATGCCTATATTATCATCTAACCACTTAAATGGCATGAAGTCTCCGGTGCCATATGTGTCCTGGGTTTTGATATAGAGCTCGTTAGTGTTTTCTCTCGTAACACTTAGTTTGGTATCCATGGCGTCGTCTTCAGTGGGAAGCTTTGCATAGATCTACAAAACATTAATATGAATCAATAGTTAGTATTCTGAAGTCTGATCTTGAGAAACATGACATTGATTGTGGCCATAGTCAAAGTCAGAGGGTGTCTATTGTACTCTATTGGTAAGGAAAAAATCTCCCAAAAGTGTCCATACTTTTATTTAGGACCCTGAGTAAAATAGCAAAAATGCCCACAAGAACATCGATAAGGACTCAATAGTCATTCAACTATACCATATGTAGTTGGGTGACATATATATATATGTCCAGCGATTAGCCGACTTATGTATTCAGAAAGGGCTACATGTAATATGCTGCGGTGTACGTTGAAGTAATGGAAATCACATCAAGTGTACATTGTGTTCTTACCTACTCTGGTTTACACTCCGGTCGTTACAGTGTGTAGAGGAGATGTGGGTGTGTATCAGGGGTTTGTAAAATGTAGATGTAACAGCACTGGTTGCCACCTTATATATAGATACCTCCCTCGGTGACACCTGAGTGAGTGGCACCTGGGTCCGTGAGCACCTAAAGTCTGAGTGCAGAGGTGTGACAACAGCATGTGGGCTTCACACTTCACTCAGCTGAACAGGTGTCACAGCAGCATGTGCTGTTCACACCTCAGCTGTCAACACAATGGCGAGATGCTAACTACACAGGTGTGAAAACAGCACTAGCCCTGCAGCTCAAGTTGAGGTATATTCCCCGGTATATTCCCTACTCCTAATAATGCACTCATCAGATAGTTTATACTACTGTCATTGTGAGAGGACTGTGGCATGTTTACAGCAACATCGATAATATCTATACGTCTATGTCAGGACTCACTATAGCCGTATAGGCCTCACGGGGTAGCCCGCTCAGGCTCATACCATATGTTCAATAAGAGTTGGGCCTGAATAAGTAGTTTCTTTCATACTTCAGTATCTGAAATACGATCTGTAGAGTGTTCGAATTTTTTTTGTTCATTAACAGCTACTTAATTTAACAACGATATTATGGAAACGAATTAGAATTAACCTTTACATAACGCATTCAAATCGCAATATTTTTAGTTATGTGACAGTGAGCCGAAGCAGGCTTTTTATGGTTTCAATAGGAGCGCTGAGCTCCAAAACATAAGTCGTAAATAGAGATAATGAATGTGGAAATGCAGATAGGCATGTCACCTATTTTTATATCCTATATAACCATGTAACCCAACTGGACTATAGCTGAAGCAATCCTGAATGTTTTTGATATTTTCATCAGACCTACTCCATTACCAACATTGGTGAAAAATGATACTCTCCTAGCACAGCCCAGTCAGATGTACTGTACTCCCTTCTGAGTGCAAACGCCTGTGCTTGAAGAGGGCCGTGAGGACAGATGGTGATGACCCTATAGGACCCTGGGGGCTAACAGAGGATGAAGATAAGGCCGGGACATCTCGTTAGTCTAAACCCCGCTAGGTGGCGGCTCTAGTCCTCCTGAGTGCACTAAGGGTATGTAACTATGGTGTACCTACAGGAGGAAAGGGGACACTGAGCAAGCGGGAGATTTATTCTTTTGCCATCTCGAGAGACATGGGTGAATTCTATCTCTCCTGGACGGTTTCGTTTTTACAAACGGGTGACAGTTGGTTTTCATATTATATTTATCATCAGGTCATGGGCTCCTAAACATCTTTACCACTCACTATATATAGGTATGGGCATTTGAAACGCTCCAGAAAATATGTCATCTACACACAAAATTACACTTCACTTTCCTTAGATCTCTTCTGCTACTGCCACTCCTAACCACTATAGCTGGGAGGCTGTAGCAGCAGGTAGAGGCCGTGACTTTGAGCTGCAGTCAGCTCCTCCCCGTGTAGCTGGGAGATTGTAGCAGCAGGTAGAGGCTGTGACTTAGAGCTGCAGTCAACTGCTTCCCTTGTAGCTGGGAGGCTATAGCAGCAGGTACAGGCTGTGACTTAGAGCTGCAGTCAGCTCCTCCCCCTGTAGCTGGGAGGCTGTAGCAGCAGGTAGAGGCCGTGACTTAGAGCTGCAGTCAGCTCCTCCCCCTGTAGCTGGGAGGCTATAGCAGCTGGTAGAGGCTGTGACTTAGAGCTGCAGTCAGCTCCTCTCTCTTGTAGCTGGGAGGCTGTAGCAGCAGGTAGGGGCCGTAACTTAGAGCTGCAGTCAGCTCCTCCCCCTGTAGCTGGGAGGCTGTAGCAGCAGGTAGGGGTCGTGACTTAGAGCTGCACTCAGCTCCTCCCCCTCCCAGTGGGCACGCCACCACTGATTAGTAGCTGCTCTGGTGGCTAATGACCTTGCAGGGCGTATTATCCATTCAGGCAGCACACAATAGTTGGTAACATTTAGGATGGTATTTGTACTCAATAATTAACAGAATATTAAGCTTTTAATAAGTGATGCACATGCAGGGCTACATATGCCTCCCTTTTTAGGCGGGGCCATGCAGCTCTGGTTAGCTACAACAGCTGAAGGGCTACAGAAACAGGACTTATTAATGGTGGTTTTCATAATAACTAAGAAGGCCTACATTTTTAGTCCTTATTAAGCAGTGTATCAACATCCCCTGATAAAGGCTGCTTTTGCACTGTCTAATAACCATCACATGTAAGACCTTATTTAGGGTTATGCAGGGCTGCAAAAGTAGGGCCTATTCATAGCTGATTAACTATAGTCTTTGTTACGAATATTAAGCCCTGCAAATTAAGTTCTTATCAGTCAGTGCAAGATAAGTCCTTATTAAGCAGTGATTCGACATGCCCTGATAAGGGCTGCTTTTTCACTGTCTAATAACCATCACATGTAAGACCTTATGAGAGGTTCTGTAGGGCTGCAAAAGCAGGGCTTGTTAGTAACTGATTAACTATCTTCTTTATAATGGATATTAAGCCCCGCAAATGAAGTTCTTATTAGTCAGTGCATTGACATCCCTTGATAAGGACTGTATTTGTATTGTCTAAGAACCACTTTATGTCATAACATATTAATACCCAAGGGTAAGTTGTGTGATCTTTGAGAATACTTTGTGTCTCCTTGTTGTCTTCTGTTCTGGTACCTATTTGAGGGGGGAATACACCATGATTCTACAAGGAGATTTGGTGGCCTAATGAGTAAGTCGCTGGACTTGTGTGTGAGAGGTCCTGGGTGCGATCCCAGAAGGAGCCACGGCACCAAATTTTCCCAAGAGTTGTCCTGACAGGAGTCGCGTCTGTAAGTGTCAGTAGACAGACTGCAGTGAATCTTCGGTGTCCTGGTCTCCCATGAGACTTGCACAGATCCGCTTCAGCCCGTATAAGCATAATACACTTGCGACTGGTAAAAAGATAGCAGATATCAGTGTTGACGAAGGTGGTCCTAGCCGGGAGGGGAAAAGGCTACAATGGACCACTGGAGACTCTGAGAAAAGGTTGTGACAGCAGCCATCCCACGCTATCTGACAGTGAGTACGGTCAAGGCACATTGCACCACAGTCACCAGTTGGTTATCAGGTGTGTCAAGTTTGCCAGGGTCAGGAGCTAGGATGTGTTCACAGTGGTTGACTATGACTTGTACACTGTCAATACAAACTCAATTTTGATATAATACTTCTATTCCCACTTTTCTGTATATTGTGAGAGGTTCGATAAAACCGAAAAGAATTGGAGAAAAACTCATCCGGACCTTTTGCTTTTGCTTTACGCAAAGAGAATGGGTACATAGCTGAAGAGAATAATACTTCCCATCTATTTCCAAAATGAATTGAATGGGTTTTTCATTCAATCAGATTCAAATAAGACAGTTCTTGTTTGTATCTCACTGCAAATAAAGCCCTTTTTAGCCAGTGTGTGAGCATGATATATGAAGGGCTGCTATTGCAGTGTACCTAGGGTATGCTAGGGGTACAGTAAGGTTTAGGACCACCACTTATCATCAGCCCCACTAGCTCATGCAATAGCACACTGGACTTTACATCTGGAGGTAAGGAGTTCGATTCCCATTGACAACATTAATTTGTACAACAATCATGAATTTCCAATGTATGTATACTGAGCTGCTTATGAATGTTGTATGCTTGAATAAACAGCAGAAAGTTTCAGTGGAATTCCTTTTTAGATAGTGGCACACTTCAGCTTATTACTAATCACTGCTTTGAAGTGCTTAATAAGAACTGCAGAGCAAGTCACTTATAAGTGCTGCTTTATAGCAGTGCGGTAGTGTCACAATTATAATCTTTGAATAAATTTGACTTTTGTTGCCCTTATTAGCTGAATTATTGAACCTCTTGATGACCATTGCTTTGAAGGGCTTAATAAGTGCTGCAGATTAGCTGACTAATAGTTCTTACATTCTAGCCACAATATAGATGGATAATAAGCACTTCATTGGAGAGCTTATTAGTCACTTATTAAGTGTTGCTGTGCCCACTGGGCTGTAGCTGGGAGGCTGTAGCAGCAGGTAGAGGCCGTGACTTAGAGCTGCAGTCAGCTCCTCCCCCTGTAGCTGGGAGGCTGTAGCAGCAGGTAGAGGCCGTGACTTAGAGCTGCAGTCAGCTCCTCCCCCTGTAGCTGGGAGGCTGTAGCGGCAGGTAGAGGCTGTGACTTAGAGCTGCAGTCAGCTCCTCCCCTGTAGCTGGGAGGCTGTAGCAGCAGGTACAGGCTGTGACTTAGAGCTGCAGTCAGCTCCTCCCCCTGTAGCTGGGAGGCTGTAGCGGCAGGTAGAGGCTGTGACTTAGAGCTGCAGTCAGCTCCTCCCCCTGTAGCTGGGAGGCTGTAGCGGCAGGTAGAGGCCGTGACTTAGAGCTGCAGTCAGCTCCTCCCCCTGTAGCTGGGAGGCTGTAGCGGCAGGTAGAGGCCGTGACTTAGAGCTGCAGTCAGCTCCTCCCCCTGTAGCTGGGAGGCTGTAGCGGCAGGTAGAGGCCGTGACTTAGAGCTGCAGTCAGCTCCTCCCCCTGTAGCTGGGAGGCTGTAGCGGCAGGTAGAGGCCATGACTTAGAGCTGCAGTCAGCTCCTTCCTCTGTAGCTGGGAGGCTGTAGCAGCAGGTAGAGGCTGTGACTCAGGGCTGCAGTCAGCTCCTCCCCCTATATCTCAGAAGCTATACAGCATGCACACGTGACAGGCTGTGACTTAGGACAGTGACATACAGAGAACACTGACAGGTGACAAATGGGGTACCTGAGGTGGAGGTAAAGGGTAGCCTGATGGTAGAAGAACATATGTATCAGGGACAGTGATATGGGCCATAGAGAAATTATACTCTAGTAGTGGCCATGCTCGATGACATCAGCCATCCTGTCAAAGGATACAATTTCAGACAATGCCCCGGAAATATGGGATGGTACATCCATACCTGTAGACCAGTGATCATATTCATGATTCTCGTGTTCGGTCTTTTTAAATTAAATTCAAACATCTATGTAGATGTCATCAGAAATGTTTAGTAATATGATTAATTCACAATAATAGTTAATAATAACCTGAACTGACATATTCTCCTAGGAGGGTCCACTAACATTGCTCAAGATCAGCCCCACACATTTCTTATTTCATTCCCATTCCGTTCAGAATGCACATTTATCTGATTATGCTACTCGTAGTCAGTTCAGTGACTATGTCTCTGTGTTTAATGTGCAGTGATGAAAAAAAAGTTAAAAGATTCTTATAGTTCCACATGTAATACACCATCCAGAATATCCCATTAACCCGTCTTCTCTTTTGTCACAAAAGTATAGAGACTTGAAATTCTATTAAATTCTGTGTGCAAGAGGTGCAGATCACATCATTACAGACTACTGCAGGGATACTACAGGAACACAGCAGGGTCTATAGCTTTTGTGTGAACCCATAGAGGCTTATATCATACATGTATAAGAAGAAATAATACGTGGGCTTCCTCTGCTGACAGAAAATAAATGAGCACCCCCATTCACAGTCTGTAACAGGACAGCTTTAGAAATGGCAAAGGTTACTTTGCTTCCATGTTTCTCTTTGTAATTGAACAGGCCTTCAGCACCTCCCCGGAATACTTACAGAATGTTAAATGAAATAAGAACCTTACACATGTATATTGATTTGTCTGTAAAAGGGAATGTATGTCCTCTTCCTTGCTATTTATCAGAAATTTCCCATTGTGTGAACTTGCTTCAATTCTGAAGTAAAGGTCATGCATAGTTCAGAATGAATATTATGCTGCATATCGATATCACAATGTTGCAATAGAGAAAGTGACTTCTAGATTTAAAACATTAAGATGCTACTGTGCATGACGTAAAATGTGGCATAGGCTGTTAAACTCTTGTATTCAATGTGAAATAAAACACTTTATAATGCTTCTGTGCCTTGTCCTAACAGGTGAGTCCCTCTTCATGAAATACACCAAACAAGGTGCAGGTAGGTGGGGACTACTCTTCAAGTTACTCCAGGACATTATACTCTTTAAGTTGCCTTGTGGTATCTGTTGTTATTTTTATGGGGATTAGGGCCTACCTGATTGCATCGTACCACAGAAGTTTGTCATTTCGATCAAACTATTCAAAGCCAAATGGAATACACACAGAGTGGTCACAACATATCATTCTTTATTTAAAGCATGCTACTAATGGTATTGCTGTCTGTCGATTTATCAACTACAATGTGCCTTTACTTTAATTTAAGTTAATACTAAAATTTGTTCGTTAACAATAAGAGTGGCCTCAGGGATGAATGGATGTTATTATAAAATTAGACATAAAGGCACCGACTGCAAAACAACATTAGAAACTTAGATGGGAAAGCCAGTCTAATAATCATAACATCGTTGCCAGACAAAAGATAACTAAAAGTAACTATCCGCATATTGTCACCCACTTTTTCCCCAGCCTTCCATTTTCACTAGAACATCTTGTTTGTTGACAACAGTTCCGTATGTTGTTACTAATTGCAACTGTCTGATAAGAGGGGACTGTCCTTCCTTTGTACACTTTCAGCTTCATACAGTCATGTCCCTTTTACTCCTACCCTCTGTGCTCCACCTTACATTCCTCACATGGAATAGCTCATGTATTGTACTACAACTACTCTACTTCTCTCCCTCAACTCATGTGTCTCCCTATTGCTCTGATGTACATAAAGCCTAGGCCTACTATACCTACTTCATCCCCTCATAGTGGTGCTACGTCTAACATCCCTCAGATCTCATAACCTGCTTTACAATGGGGATGCTTATTCCAGGTAATGGTATCCCCTCCTCCTTAGTCCCTCCTCTACTCACACAGAGTCCCCTTCCACTCTTGAAGCACACTCCTGATTCTGTCTGACCTTGTGACATTAACCTGGATATCAGACTGCTTGTTATTACCAGTAATGAGCGGCTGGGTCGAAAACGAGGCTGTGATGTGCAGGGGAGTCTGGAAATGGGACATTGCTGTGTCGAATCACAACCAGGGGTTGCTCTAATTGTTCATTACAATCTCCCATGAATACCACTCAGGGGATTGGAGCCTGCTGATGTGCTGAATGTTGTCGGTTATCATATGGGAATTCTTCACATGGCACCCATACTCTCAATTGTAGCTGTATTCCAATTCTTGAAAAGAGTTATCGACAGTCTTATCCATGTAGTTAGCAGTCTGGGAAGTGTTGGGGAAACTGTATATAATATCAATACAGATATAATTATGATACTACTCTTTATTTTTATAAATACAGTAGAAATGAGCGAAATATCATGTTCATATGAGCAAGCTAACCTAGATGTTGTGCTGTCTAGAGTAGTATAACATAAGGGTTGGTTTGCTGAAGAGAGGCAGTGAAGCTATGAGTAGTATATAACATGTGGGTAGTGCACAGCACGAGTGGTGTTGTAATGTGGTTAGTAGTATATAGAACAGGGAGGCTGCTTCAGGCATATTTCTACTAGCGATGTACTATGAGGAACCCGAGGGACATAGAGAGGGAGATGTGGAAGTGTGGGGATGGGAAGAAGACCCAAGAGAGGAAATTTAAGCGAAAAAAAGAGAGAAATGATATACCAAAGATATACAATTGGCCATTCACAGCAAACTTTAAAGCAAAATGCAGCAATGCAGCCTTGGTGAGTCTACTCACCAGGGCTGCTTTGGTGCATCAATCATGTAGGGTTGTAATGATGGTTGAATGCAGCACTTGCAAGTAACTTGCCAGGACTTCATTCATGTGACATTTCGACAAAGGGAATGGTACCATCCTTTCACTGCTGGCCTTGAAAAATGCAATTTGGGCCTTAGCCACCGGCCCCATGTCATGAGAATTTGTAAATATGTAAGTAAGTCATCTCTGGCTCGATGGCTAAAGAGTGAAATAAGTTGCATTGGCTACAGAATTTACATTTTTCTGAAAAGGGGACATGGTATTTATGCGGTTACATTTTTGGATTGGTTCAAAAATACTTAATATTTGTTTCATAGGGTAGCAGTAAACAGGTGGTATTGCTGTCATTGGGGAGCACTGTCACAGGGCAGCAGCGGTTTTTCAGGGGTATTTTAGATGCTGTCCAGAGGCAGCCGCGGCCCTTAAAGGGCTAAAGGGTTAACAATGGCCTCCAGGATAGTGAAGCAGCCCTGTAGCTCTACACCCTTCCTGTACACCACCCACGTGTCCCATTCACAACCCCAGTCAGGCCGCCATCTTGGTCTCAGACAGAGGCTAAAAAGGGCGCCCCCTGCCGAGCTCTTTGTGAGTGGAATATTTAATCTGCCACTTGAGCAGATGTTCCTGTTCTCTGTCAGCCACAATGGGTTTTACTTGACACGTTTTTGTTGTAGGAGACAACGAGCAGCACATAGATCCTGTAAAGGAATGACAATACCAAAGGGGGGTAGGGAAGGAGGATCAGAGATTATAAATGGTACCGAGTAATACAACAATGATAATGAAAGAATGCGGAGAGAAGAGAGACATCAGGAACGGGAGTTGTCAGGCAGGGATACATGCTTGATGGAGAGCCAGGATCGAAGGGACAAGCAAGAAAATGTCAGAATAGAGATGGTGAGAAATGAATGAACGGTCATGTAGGGAGGAATAAAAGCAGAGTAGGCAGCAACATGATCCAATATGAAGAGGTGCTTGGTGGACAGACAAAAGATGCATGAAAGGAAGGAGAAGAAGGACAAAAGGGGGGATGAAGGTAGGCGACCCGGAAGCGGCAGCTTACTAAAACGGTACATACCACACGACAGCTTAATAAGAAAGGACGACTACAATGTAATGAAGGAATGTGATAATGAGGGACAGAAGCAACATCTAGACAAGTATGGAGGATAGTCAAGATCGACCTGTAGAAACAGTAGAAAATCATTGTGTGCAATATACAAATAGTATTCTACGCTGGAGTTAACGTTGTGAGGCATACATCGGGTTCATATAATTAGATAGATCTTCTGCTCTTCTAACCTCTGTATCTGAATATGACCTGAGGGAGCAGCAGTAATACACGAGTAGGCAGCACCGTCTGTGAGGTGAGTGATGTGTGAGGGCTGCATAGGCTGATCTAGTTATATATCCCACACACTGTCAGGGAGGGAGGGTGGGAGGGAGGGAGGGAGGGAGGGAAGTGAGAAGAGAGGGGGTAGGAGGAGAATATCTGGGAGGTCAAAAGTAGGGCAGCTAGGGTGGTACTGGGGAAGGAAATCAAAAAGGAGAGCGACATTAAGTGAGAAATGCAAGAGGGTTAGGTTGACCTGTGTTTCTCAGGGGTTATATATCAATATCTCAGATGTATAGCGCTGTATAGAGCTAGGCAAGAAATACAGATTTTGCATGGATATGAGAACGTTGGAAGTCCAAGGAGTGTGTTGAGAATCAGCACTCGTAAATACTCTAGCAGGGAGTGGCAGAGGGAGAGGCAATGGGTAGAGGGAGAGGCAATGGGTAGAGGGAGAATCAATTAGCAGGAATGAAATAATGTGATTAGGAGGCAGACACAGAAGGCAGAATGGAGATGTAGGGAGTGGAAAACAGACAGCTGGATTGGGAGAGCCTAGGGGAATAAAGGGACATGAACAGGGGAGAAAATTCAAAGAAAAACTATTTGAACAATGAAAGCAGTTGGGAGATGTATAAGATGACTAGTCAGACTTTGACAAAGAGGGCTGTGAGACTGCATGTATAAGGAAGCTTAGGAGTCCAAAGTAGAAAGAGTAAGCGAAAGCTCGGAAAACTGCAGCAATTTAGGTCTACTTTTAATCCTTTATACGCATTGCTCTACACACAGTGGACGGACAGGGAAACCTAATCCCTCCAAAGGCATTGATAATATGCTTTATTGCTCACAGGATTGTCTGTAGAACTGCCGTAAGCTGTTGGTGGATTTAGACACTCTCGAAGATGAGACAGAAAGGCTTTGTAGACATTTAGGCTTTAGGGATCATTGTATTTCGTGACTAATTATACATTTACTCTGTTATTACTCCTTATTAATTTAGTATGGAATTGATGGAGACAAACTATAATATTGCACATATAAAGGTAGAACTTTCTGCGATCATCACCGATCTGTCTGCCCGTTATCTGAATGAATCATGATATATTTTATGGCGGATGGTCAATGTCTGACTCTACGGCCATCCATGCATTCTTTTAGATAAACTGACCATACAGAGATGCTCCTAGCCGCAACCTGAGCATACTTTTGGTTGGATCCCGAGCTACGTGTGCACAATCAATGGGTAAATTAGTTTCTTGTATTAGGGATTTGGCGTGAAAGCGTCAGACGCAGGCACTAATCACAAGCAATGTGTTCCTAAGACACAATGGTGACTTGGCTGTTATCTTGAAAAAGCCTTGGAAAGAAACACAAATTCATTTGTGTGTTAAATGCCATATGTTAATTAGTTGGTAAAGCCAGTGACCAGTAGGGTGTGACAATATTTTGGCATTTCTTCTCAACCTTTAATCAAATAGTTGAGCGCTCGGTGTTGAATCTCTCTGATCAGGGAGAGTACTATACATTCCATGCTCTGATTGATGTAAGGTTTACTCCAGACAAATAATTTATATGGACAGATGTTTCACACACACAGCAAGGATCCAAGTAACTGTCCACTACTCTCAGAGTATTATGTAATCTTAAGTAACTTGACTATCTACTAGAAGAATTCTCAACCTTACTCTCATAATGCACGAACAGAAGAACCCCTCCGTTACTCCAAATGGTAGAACATGTAATGGCTTCCCTGCCTTATGTAAAGCACTCCCCAGTCGTTAACCCCCTAGCCTGCTATACATTCTACAGAGGATCACCTCAATGCTATACGCCACCCCCGCACCCACAAGGGCCTGCTCCTAGTCCGGGTGGTAAAAATATAGCTGGTTTATAATCTGCCTACAAGCTGCCAATGAAGTTGCTTTTAGTCTGAGATGCTAATCCTCCCCTGTGAGTGGCTCCGAGCAACTCAGGGACTCCACAAACATGAGTTTCTCATAGAGCAGCTCAGTGGTAGAATGCAAGAGAGGGGCAATATAGTTAGTTAGTCATCACCTAGCCGAGACCACCTATGAAATTACTCTAGTCCCTCAAGCTTCCACTGGAAGGCTTCAGGGACTCCCATCGTGACCTGGCATTGACCTTTTGTTGGGGTTTGAGCAATACTCCTTGTCCTGTAGGGAGCAGTGAGCAGAACCCGGAAAGTATGATGCGAGGGGTCCTAGAAAATTCCCACCATAATTTTCAGTTTCTGCTCGATGATCCATACAGGACAAGATGCAATGCTTAAACTAAGCACGTGCCTTGTATACCACATGGGACAAGTGTACCACAACGTTACCATTCATCTCCGTCAAAGACTTTCCAGAGAGGAAATCATAGTCAATAGATAAAGGGAGGGGAATGGAGACAAGGGGGGAAAGAGGGATTAGGGGAGGAGGGAGGAAAGAAGGGAGGGCAGTAGAGGGGCCTGAGCAAAGCACCTCTGTTAGTCAGTAACAACACCACAACATGGATTTCCAGCATGAGCTGGTGGATCGGCAATAGCTGGAGGGGATCGGGACAGACTTGATGGGACTGGGTGCATGGCAGTAGCTTATGGTGGTGTTAGGGTGAGAGAACAGCTTGATCCAAGAGGGAAGGCTGGGGAGCAGCTTATCATGATGTGTTAGGTGGGGTAGGGGGATGATCTACTACCGGCTGGTTTAGATCGACTCCCACACACAGAGACTTTTAGGACACAACATGCAAAGAAGGCTGTGTCTCCTATCTAGAGTGTCCCACCGGACTGAAAAGAATCCAGGGCTTCCCACATAGCTGTCCTGTTCTTAAGGTTATTTCTGTAAATTCTATAATTCTTATAAAAGAAATATTACATGGACTGGTGTGAAAGGTAGGCGACAATTGAAGGAGGTCCATGTTTGTATTGGCCTATCATATTAAGGTCTATTCATGGCCCATGGACCAGACACAGGCTGGCTTTGAAATGTCAAAGCCTATAAAACATAGCAGTAGACAATTAGACTGTGCATGGTAGATAAGCAGATTGGCTAGGGCTGAAGGAGGATACATAATATCTTACATGATACCTGATATTAGAGGAGAGGGATAATTAATTAGTCTAGGTTTATTGAGAGATAGGCTCTATTAAAAGGTGTACAACTAAAGAAGCGGACACGCTGAGAGATTAAGATTTGGCTACTTGTAACGTGTATGACAACGTCTTGAGTGTTAGAAAACATCATATTGTGATAAAGGGCTCAGCATTATGATTCCTACTTTCCTATCTACCAGATGCTCCAGTTGGACTTTCCTAGTTTCCTACCGCAGTTAATAGTCCCTCTCACACTGCCTTATCTGGGTCATCTCCAGTGGGTATTGATGTGACCTTGACCTTGCCATAGCTCTGGGGTCATCCCTCTGACCTTTATGTGACCTTGAGATGAGGCATGGGCTTGGTGGGTACCACAGAGACTGGGGAAGCTACTATAGTCCTCCATCCATGATGATTGGATAATGACAAATGGAACTAGAACAATATATTCATCTATCGGTGTTTATGCTAACATGTGTTGTAAACGCTTTTGGAGAATAGCTTGGGTTGTTTAATTTGACAGTTATAATATTATGTAGACAGGGGTCCGTATCTACTACCATAAGAATGATATCTCCCTCCAGAGTCATATTTCCCAGTGGTTCCCACCCTTTGTTTCTGTTACCCTAGGTTATACTTTTGTACTGACTTGGGACTACTTCTAAATAATATACAAAATACATAATGAGAGGGTAGCTAATCTGTAGCAATAGTTGGGTAAACAAACAGCCAATTATCTTACCAACGCTTTTTAGATTTTTACGAGTTAATATCTGCCCAACTCATCATTGACAACACTACCATGCAAGTATTGGTTTTCTTGTACCATATCTCTCCTTGGGCAGCAGCCCCAATGTGAGCATGAAAAAAATGATAACGATTTCAGTTGATTGAAGAGGCCTTAATTCCAATTAATGTGAGAATTATCGAATAATTAATTACCATCGAATGATGGGTAGTGAATTAAAAGGCTGTGCCTGCATAAATAGGTGATGGTAATGATATGAAAAAGGGTCTGTTCATCTCCTTTGTATTCGGTTGGAGTGGTGAATTGATCTTGTCAGCCTGTAGCTTGTTAGTTACATACAGCCATAGCTTGATTTCGAGTGATGGGAGGACGAGAATGGAGGGGGTTTGTGTAAGATCGGAGAGGATGAGTCGGGGAAGAAATGGGACGAGTTTGAATCTTAGCGGTGTTAGATATGGAAAGCCATAGGAGTCATAAAAGCAATTTATTGAATTAGAATGGAAAACATTTACCCCAGCCCCCACTAATACCCACGAAATACTCATGCTAGACTAACTATTATTTTGCTACTTTTCATGTCGCTTACTCTACTCTTCATATAAGAAAAGTAAATTAGCCAAGTTGTTTGATATGGCAATGACACATTTACCTCATTTGATTCCTAATTGTTTTCAGATTGTTCCTTCATATACATTATACATCCAAAGTTCAATCACTAAGTTATATATATAACGTATTCACATGCATGTTCCCCCAGCGTTGTTGCATGTTCATGTAATCAGTTGTGTCACAGTCTCCCAGTACTCTAGTACTCCTCAGACATCTAAGACACAGAGGCTTCAGCTCCCACTTACATGCAGCCCCTGCATGTATATCTGCCTGCACCCTCACAGAAGGCCCATTTTTACAAAACACCACATGTTTTATCTCCTCTGATATGGTAGAAAGGGAGGGATGTATTGATTGTCTCTGCCTTTTTGTTCATCAGAGTTTATAGGAGACCACATAAGAAGAGGTTCCCTCTGTTATTTACTGTGTTAGTGCAGGTGCTGGTGTTCCCTCATGCCTCTCGAGGCTGTCTTTCAAAGCTTTTATATATAGTTGAAATGACCTATGAAACGTTGATAACATCAGTCAAATGTGCTGATGATCTTTAAGGATTCTTCCTCCTTCTTCCTATATCCATGTCCTTCAATTCTCTGTCGAGTGATTATATAACAGTGATTAGAGGACCATTCACAGTATATAGCTTACACAACTGAGGGATAGTGATGGTTGCCATTATACATCAAAGCAGTGATGTGCTGTGATACGGCATTGGAATCCTGCAGATGTCTACAAGGGCAAACTTTGTACTTTAACACATGGTAACTCAAGCCTGTGGAGGCATCGATGTAGCAGCATCAAAACAAGGTGCAATGCTTTATTATCCACTTGAGCAGCTCCCATCAGTGCACATCCCCTCCCCCTTACCGAGAGTCGTATAAAAAGGAGTTTGGACAGAAACAATCCTGAGATACTCACATTGAACACACTCTACACCTCCTAGACTACCATAGATCATCTGCCACTGACTCATAGTAGGGAGTTGTCATTTTTAACAACAGGGATGGGGGTGGTGGAGTGGGGTGGGGGACCAATGTGGGGGACCAGCAAAAAGGTCCAGACGTTACAATAGCCCAAAAGGGTCGATCACAATCAAAGTCAACCCACCAGTGGATGGAAACACTTTGGAGAAAGAAATCCGGCACACTCGTGCGAAAAACCCAGCAACCCGCCCCTGTTGTTAAAAAATGACCACTGCCTTACCCCCCCCCCCCCCCCCCCCCCCCGCCAGGGAGCAAGGAGTACACAGGCTACTTGGAATGGAGAATTGTTGGAGTACGGTGAAGGACCACTAGGAAACATGATGCTGATGCTCCCTCAATCAATACATTTACAGATAGCAATATTTATGTCAACTTGAGGGACATCCAGATTCCTTCTCTGAGTAACTGCCACACACCAAAAAATTCAACAAACCAACAACTCGCTTTCTCCACCAACCCAGGTCTTATCACTGGAGCCCAGCCCTCACCACCGATGCACCACCCACCTCCTAGCTTCTCCCACACCACTGAGTCTTTAAGATGATATCACTAGCAAACACCATAATATTTGGGCATCTCTCAAACTGATACCATATCTTTAAATCCCTTCAATACCATTCCCCATGAGATGCAAACAAACTCGACATATCCTCGCTACAGGCCATCAGACAACACAGTCAGCTAGAGTTATACATGTTTGGGTAGCCTGGTGACCAGTGCTGTGTCGACTCTTCTATCTAGAACCTACAATCACACTGTTTGATTCTATACAATGTCCCCGTGCCCCAGACATCAACTACTATTAACTTCGGATTTAGAGTCATACTCATTTATATAGTTATACCAGAAATACCATTCAATACCTTTCCTTTGACTGATCCACCAGTGACCAAGCAAGGAGAAATAATTTGTGCATGCTCCTGTATAATTGTGGCTATAAACACAGTGATGGGCATTTACGCATAGTTTGAGTTCATCCACTGATTGGACATCCATGTGCTCCATGGATAAGACTACATCTTGAGAGACAGGAAATGGGTAAAGGAGGGGGAGGAGAGGGTTTGGTACGGGTGTGTGTGTGTCTTGAGAGGGCTCTTTTCTAGAATATCTGATACCAGTGGAATTGATGTCACTGTGGGGATTCGCTGAGTAGGATAGGTGAATGACCCCTTCTACTGTGTTTATTGAGACCGATAGGTGGATAGCCTCTTCTATTGGGTTCATTGAGATAGATAGGTGAACGACCTCTTCTTCCATATGGGGCAGCTGAAATGTAAAAGATGTTCTGTAGAGGATGAAGAATTTAACACATGTCATGATTAAACACAGATCCCAATATTATTCATCTTCAAACCTGTGAGAGTAGACATTGGATAAAGTTTCCCTTATCCTGGAAGGAAGTAACACTATAATAACAAAGCCTTTTAATATGGACCTAGTTCATAGGATGTTATTTGCATGGTCTAACTACAGATTTGCAGAATAGCAGATATTCAAACTAAATGTAAGACTTCCTCTGTCTGGCCACAAGCCCATGTCAGGCTCTAAATCATTTGTCTCCCAAGGCCTCATTGGCTGTGCTTTCAGCCAATCAGTGGCTGGCTTGTGTTTTAATGAGGCCACCCTAAGGCTGTTTGATCACCATGCTTGTTCCGACCATACATCACTACAGGGTCTATAGAGGTTCTCTGCTAGCATCGGTAATCAGCATACATTAGGGGTTAGTCTGACATAAGCTGCTCGTAAAATTGGTTCATAGGGTAGATGGTCAGAGTTCACAGGTCATAGGTCACAAGGCCTCTCCAGATGTCACAGCCATGCAGACCAGGAACAGCCATAGAAACAGCCTCAGTGTTCTGGTAAAACAGGACAGTGCTACTCACATTTTGATGCCTCCCCTTAAACATCTAACTAAGGTTATTGGAGGTAGTATTTAATAACCAATATTGCATAAGCATGATGCAAACAAACAATATCTAGCTCGAGAGGCATCTGCCTTGATAAATAACATGCCTTGAGCAACATCAACTTTGTTCATGCTACGTGTGACTGTACACCTCCATTTGTCTTATCCTATGTCTGTTAGAGCGTAAAGACGTGAGCAAAAGTGCTGGGAACAGTTTACTCTTAGTCGATACAGAGCCGTGCTGTAGAAAGGCAGGTTTCTCAAACAAATCAGTAATCCATGACGAGTGTAATAAAGGCCTATATAATACACTTATTTGGC